>JAVJIX010000007.1:13112500-13517500 GCA_036785185.1 Paratrypauchen microcephalus | reverse complement strand
TCTACCTGGACGACTGAGGGATTCTACACACATTTTAGACTGTAAAGTATATTTCTCACAAATACAAAAGAAAAGTGGAGTGGAGTGAAGAGTATTGAGTCACACACACTATTAGACATTGACCCATGTTTCTGTCGTGGTGATTTTTGTAGAATCCAGATGAGCCAATAAGCTTTGCTGGTATTTTTTGGTTTGATATAAAGGAAGATTTTTTTTCACCAAGATATAATGATTACACTGGTCTACAAATTTTTGGACTGGATCTGCTTCCGAGATAAATGTGGCTAAATCTCATTTATATTGATAAGATGAACTGAAAATCAATTGATAACTGTGCTGGTTAGCTAATGTATTCAAGATATTTAATGATATTGTTTTACATCAAATCACATCTGTTTATACAATAGATTTAGGCATTTTACTTAAAAATAATATTTATATTTTGATCATATTTAACTTGCACTTCTTTATCCATTAAGAAATAAACAAGAAATATCTTAAGACATCAGGTGCACACAATTTCGAGGTATCTCTCTTATGTGAAATAAAAAAATATTTGATGTTAAAACTCCAGACATTAAAATGAATGTATTGGAATGTGCAGACAGGCTTTCAGATAGAACTGGTTGCTTGTAGACACACTGTACCTTCCATCGTTTTTGCCTTATTTTGCATAAATTTCCTATTTTGACCCAATACTATATCTTGGAAACTATAGCCAATCAGCACTTCTGACTTACTTTTTCTTTATTAGTGACCTAAACCAAGAAAAAATGTCATTACTTCCAGAAGCATTTCGCTTGTAGACCAGTGATATCATCAAAAACATCTGGACGTGTGTTTCATTTCATTCACACATAAACCCTACAAAAATAAGCTCCGTTATTATATCAAACTCTGTTCCACCTTGTGATATCATATAATAATATAGGAAGTGCTCCACTGTGTTTTTAAACTCCGTACATTAGAACCATTTGGATTACCGGTATTTCAGCCATGGAATTGCCAAAGGAATTGCCAAACTTCAAAACTACCACTTCATGACATCACATGGTGGAACAGACCATTTGGGGAATTAGATATGTAGACAGACGAATAATAAAGGATTACTCAAACACATTCGAATGAAACAAAACACAACTCCAATTATGTTTTTAATGAGCTAACGGCATTCTAACGTGCCTTAAAGCGCACAAGAGCCAATTTTGTATAATATAATTGAACTTTTAATCAGGAGAGTCCAAACAAATAGCCAAAATGCTAAAAAGCGCAAAACACCAGGCTCTCTCTACACAGCTCATAATATGAAAAATTAAAGTAATGATTATAATGCACTTCCTCATGACAAAATTATCACAAAAAACACCAGCGGAAATGCTCCCCTCTGTTGTCAAAGCAACACAGCCATCATGTTTTGCTGCACCATGAGAGCACAATGGAAGCGGAAATTGAGTTGTCATTTTAGCACCGGCTCCTCATGCTGAGCTTTTGTTTGGTAAACTCACAGAGGCTTGAGCAGACAGTGCACTGGCAGTGGACTGAAAGCATCGTGTGTTCCTGAATCCTGACCATGACGTGAGGAGCTGGTTCTTTCAACGTAACATAAAACTGAGCCTGAAGGAGAGAGGAGCCGAAGATGGATGAGACCAGGATGTGTATAATTGGTGCAGGATCGGCTTGAGTCATTGGGTTTACTCGCGCCTCGGGATGGATTCTTTATTAGGTTGTAATGATTAAACAGATAAAGTTCTCATTTAGAGCTAGAGCCAGTTTGTACTAGCCCGACTTAAGAAAATTAACCTTAAGTCGCATAAATCTTCCATAAGTTTACATTTGGATGACATGGATTAAAGTGGGGCAAAACGGCTAACCTCCACCTTCAGCTTCAGTACAAATGAGTTGATAGATGGACCGTGCCTGGAGGACTAAAGGAGGTCTCTGACATAACTACGTAATTGCCTAAATTCACAAAATTAGCAACAATAACATGCATCTCAATAACTTTAAAGGTCCTATATTACGCAAAATTGACTCTTATGAGCTTTTAGTCTTGTTCTAATGTGTCTTCGTCAAAAACATACATAGAGTTGTGTTTTGTTTCATTCACACATGTCTGAGTAATCCTGCATGTTATTCTGTCCGCCTGGTAATGTCATCAACTGAAAGTTTTCAAGTTAACAGCTACATTTACCTTTTGTTCAGTAAAGATTGGCAATTCCAGAGCTGAAAATGCTCTAAATGATTCTATTGAAGGTGTATGGAGTGCCTTGGTGTATTTGGTGGAATAGTTTTCTGAAAGTGAAAAAAAAAAAAAGTGAAAGTGTTTTCTGTTTGAGAGAAGAACTCAGGATTTTGAGCTCTGGAGATGTAGAGTGGCTAATAATAAAAGGTTACTCAAACATATGTGAATGAAACAAAACACAACTGCAGATATATATTTGACGAAGTAAATTAAGATTAAGTCTTTATTTGGTCTCACACACAACGACACATGGGAGAAATTTGACTTCTGCATTTGACCCATCCTTTTCAGGAGCAGTGAGCAGCCATCTTTCGGCGCCCGGGGGGCAGTACCGTGAAGGGTCTTGCCCAAAGAGCCACACTGGCTTGCTCATTGCCGGGGGGGGGTTGAACCCACATCCCCCCGGGGAAAGTCAGTGACTTACCAGTTGAGCTAACCAGCCGGTAACACCTTTCTAACATGTCTTAAAGCTCACAAGAGTCAATTTTGTATAAGATACAGCTCTGGAACTGCATTTTGTCTGAAATCAGCATCTCTACATGTATCACAGCCATTCAATTCCAGCGTCTGTTGAATTCCAACACAAACACAAAGCTGAGCTACTTCAGTTCTTGCACCAGGAGTGGAATAAAGTCACCCAAAATAATGTGAAGACGCATGAAAGCTGTGATTAAAAATAAGGGTTATTGCACCAAATATTGATTTCTGAACTCTTCTTAAGTGTAAACATTAGTATTATGCTGTTTTAAAATGATCTTGTTTCTTTGCATTGTTTGAGGTCTGAAAACATGTATCTTTTTTGTTATTTTGACCATTTGTCATTTTCTGCAAATAAATGCTCTAAACAATAATATTTTTATTTGAAATGTGTGGGAAATGTTGTCTGTATTTTATAGATTCAAACAAAAATGTTCCTTTTACCCAAACACATACCTATAAGTAGTAAAATCAGAAAAACTGATAATTTTGCAGTTGTCTCTTATTTTTTTCCAGAGCTGTAGGTCGAGCAGTTGCCAAGGGTTTACATATAAATGTAGTAGGTTGCTATAGACCTCCTGCTGCCACCTCAAATGCACTCCAATCACTTAAGGATCTGTTATTTGAGCTTGACTCAAATGAAACTATACTAATTGGAGATTTAAATTGGGACTGGCTTAGTTCAAATTCTGATTATTTCAAAACTTTATGTGATCAATTGTATCTAACACAGGTAATTGTATCCCCCACTCGTCCTAATAAGTGTCTTTCAAAGTCCACATTGATTGATCTGATCTTAACAAATGCCCCACATAAATATTGCTCAACTGGTGTTTTTTGCAATGACCTCAGTGACCACTGTATTGTGGCCACTGTTAGAAATACTAAAATGGATAAAAGGAAATCACGAGCCATTATAAAAAGAGATATAAAACATTTCAGTGAACAAGCATTTAACTATGACCTTTCTAATTGCCAGTGGAACAGAATTGATCTAATTCCAGATGTTGAAACAGCCTGGTAATTTTTCTATGAGTGTTTCATGGCTATTGTTAATAAGCACGCCCCCTTTAAGAAATTTAGAATTAAAGGTAGAGAAAATCCTTGGTTCACACCAGACTTTCCCCTCATATCTGTGTGAATATCTTCAACCAAGAGCAACTGGACATTATTCTTTACGCTCTCAGGAAGCACTGCTGCTGACTGTGCCAAGTGTTCGCACAGAAGCTGGTAAAGGGGCGTTCCAGTATTCTGCTCCCACAACTTGGAACAATCTACAAAAAGACTGGAAACTAAAGGAACTGGTCTCTTTAGGACAGTTTAAACTCTTGCTCAAAGGTTTGAATTGAAATCTATGGTTTGTAAATGTAAATGCAAATTTTAATTCTGAAACATTTTATTGCTTGTATTTGCTTAAATTGTTTTTGAAATGGTTTTTGTAATTGTATTGATCTGTGCCGCTGTCTTGGCCAGGACTCCCTTGAAAAAGAGATTATTAATCTCAATGGGACTTTCCTGGTTAAATAAAGGTTAAATAAATAAATAAAACTGAAGTAAGAGTAGTGAATAAAGTACTGAATGTCCTTGGAGAAACAAAGAGCAGCTGCTGTAGTTGACCAGGGACACAGAAGAACACCAGTGTACTGATCTATGGGTCAATAGCTCCATTAGCCCGGTCTATGTTTGACTCAGATCTATAACATAAGTAGCTCTGCTGCATACATAGAAAGTGTAACTGATTTTGTTTGAAAGTTGAAATTTCTTATCCACGATACTACTATGTTCAACTGGGAAGGCATCTTATCTTTTTTCTGGGATTTACAGTAGTATGAAACAGAATATATAGATCATTATTTTACAAGTAAACTATTGTTCATTGTCTGTGTAATCCCTGTCGTCCAGGTATGATTCATAGCAAAGAAAAATTCTATTCAAACTCAATTCAACTGAAAAAGCTTGGTCTTCACTCTAAAACCTTTGTCCAGTGAGCAGAATTGATTTTTCTTTTGCTGTACACATGATTCATTGTAAACCTAATTAAAAGGCTTAATAATAGAAACTAGTCTATTGACCTCTTGATTGTAGTGATTCACCGCAATAAGCAACGGATTTTCATGTGTTGTTATGTGTTGTTATTGTTGGAGAATGACTATTGGATATTTTTTAACCCTACGCAGAATAGGGTAATCACAAGCAAGTACAGAGCAGTGGGCGGGCATAGAGGGCATAGGTGAAAACTGAAATTTTCTGTGCACTCAAGCCTTGAATGCAGGACAGCGCAGGATTACTCAGAAATGCATGAATCAATAGAAATACAACTTTGAGTTTGCTAATGATGAGAGAACATTGTTGCAATATGGTAAAAAAGCTCATAAAAGTTGAAATTACGTGTTTTAAATACAACTGGTAGCAACTTAATTAGGGCACACTGCATATGATGCAAAGTAAACACTATTTTTCATGGTTATTTCATAATTGAAGTTTGGCGTGCTAGCTCTTGTAATGAAAAATGGCTACATTTTCCCCCTATAGGATCCAGCCCAAGGATCCCACAACCTTCATGCTAGGAGGAGTTTCTTTTAAATTACAGCCTTAGGCATATAGATGATATTATCCTGGGTTATGAGTCTGTATAATCTCTATGATGGAGTATCTCACTGAATCTGCTGACAGATTTCAGACAAGGCACAATCTGGACCATATCAATATTATTGTACAAAGGTTCATGTCATGTCTTTGGTTTTGGCGACCTCTGCTGGGGAATACAGGAATTGCTTACATCTGAAACGTTAGCGCCTGTTATTTTCACAGGCTCAAGCTTGTTTTGGGTGTGCTAAAATATTATATTGTGATACTGTATCAATACTGTAGGCGCCAGTGTTAATATATCTATATACTTTATGAAAAAGTGTCATTTTAATAATATCACATGCAATATATAAATTATTGCAAAACTGACATTATTGTATTGTGGGCCTTATATCTTGTATCGAATTGAATCTTGGAGAATCCTGTGATTGTCAACCCCAACGCTCATTTTATAGGGTCAAAAGCAAAGTTACACTAATTTATTGCAATAGTCACACAAACAGAGCGATTAGCACAGGTATGGGTCAATGTCTAAAGTCCATTCTCTTTTAGCCCTGCTCCTTTGTTCTACAAATATAATGTGACAGTTACTTACTGGCAGCAAGTGGCAGTGACGGCGGAACAGTTGTGCGTATACATTAGCCTGGCCCTCTCCAGGGTATTTCTAATGCACTTAGAAGCAGCTTAATGGGGGCTGTGAGGTAGGCATTACAGAGAATAATGACTCGTAAATGGGCCCAAATAGTAAACAGTACATCAAATGAAAGCACGCAGGGCCAAAGGGTGACACGAGATAAAAGCTTTTGAACAATACAATGAACACCTGAGATTATAAAGGGAAATCGTGAATTCTCTGTGTGAACAGTTGTCTTATTGTCACTTCAGAGCATCAGATACAAAAAGGCCTTTAACAGTTATATGAATGTCACCTTTTAGACAAGGGTAAAACTGTGATAATGTTGACAAATATAGTATGAAATAACATGGTACTTAAGACTTAAAGTGGTGTACAGTGAATAATTGGATTCTATGTGACAAACAGATTTTGTTTTGGAAATGTTAGATTTAATTTTCATAAGCTTAGTTTATGTAACTGTGGGCTTTGATAGTGGGTTAAAGCTATTAAAGCAATAATAAATATAGCTGCAAGCAGCAATGTGGGGGCCAAGCACCGTTTGACAGGGTCTAACAAGGTCTGACAGGATCTAACAGAGTCTGACAGGGTCTGACAGGGTCAGGGTCTAACCCTGGGGGCCTATAAATCGCTGTGGGTAATGAGGAGACTGGCTGGAATGTGCATGCCAAATTTCACAACTTTTTACCAGACGGTTCTAGGGGTTACCATAGACTCCCATTGAAGAAAGAATAAAGTATAAATATAGCTGCAAGCAACAATGTGGGGGCCACAAACACAGTTTTTTGACCACAAAGTGGAGAAAACGAGCGTTTTGTACAAAGAGTCTGTGACGGAGCAGTCCCGTCCCTAAGAGCGTTGGTCCCGGAGGAGAGCACGTGAAGACGCGCGCCCGTTTTTTCTCTCTTGCGCTTCGCAAAATACAAATTCTCATAACTTCTCCAGCGTGCTCTGTCGCATCTAGGGGTGCACACTTAGAAGTGCCAGTTTTGCCATTCTGTCCGCGCTAAAACCGATCATTTGCGTACCTGCGCGCTGCTGCGTTCTCCTCCTCCCGTGCTGCGTTCTCCTCCTCCCGTGCTGCGTTCTGGCGAAACCGAACACTTCCGCACCGGGAGTTTAAAACCACTAGTTTCGCGGGTTCTGGTGGTCATGTGAGCCAGGCGTAATTGGTCTGGGCAATTATTCATTTAGCCTGTGTATTTAGAGTGTTGTATGTGATTTATTAAGGAGGCATGAAAGCTGTTATCTGTGCTCACCTGTGGGCACCAGAAATGTTGGCCATTTAATAGTGGGATGGTGTAAATCAGATTGTAAAAGTAATGTTACGTAATGTGGGCGGGGCAATGGGGGTATAAAGGTGCGCTTCGCAGCGCTGCCTCCAGTCTTGTCTTGGCTCAGCTACATGGAAGGTAACGTGCGCAGACAGAGTGAAAGTGAGAAAACAAAAGACTTAAAGGGGAAGTCTGTTAAAAACTGTTTTTGTATATATCACGCCAGCACTGTAAATATTTTTTCACACACATTGGACACCTTTTTTTTTGCACTGTGGGAGCACAATAAATCACCTTTAAAAAGCTTATCTCGACTAAGCCTGAATTCTTCAAGGATCCCGCCACAGTTGGTGTCAGAAGTGGGATGGCTGGTCGCCGAAAGCGTAAAGGGCTCCGTTCACAGTGCAGGTATGAAGAGGAAATGGACTACTCCGATGGAGCAGCAGAGCGGAATTCAACTGCTGGCAGAAGTGGATCGGCAGCTCCAGAGGGGGAGCTGGTGTCCATAATGAGGGACTTCCTGGCTGGACAGCAAAGGAGAGAGGAGGGCTTAATGGCTGAGCTTCGGGAACTGAGAGCGGACCTTCCTGGCGTGCAGCCCTCTCCACTGCACTCTCTGTCCACTGCACCTCACCTACGGCAAGCATCGCCCACCCCGACTGACGCAGGGAGTAGTCCAAGGCTGGGACTGCCAACCCCTGGAGGCACCAGGACGGTGTTACGGCCCAGGGAGCCGGTTGTTGATGGCGTGCCCTCCTACCATCATGAGTCAGAAGATGGGCCAAGGCCGGAGTGGAGACACTACAGTGACCCCAAGATACCCCAATATCAAGTAGGAGAAGACATTGAGAACTATTTGTTACGCTTTGAACGAATTGCCAAAACATGGAGATGGCCAGAAAATGAGTGGGCCTGTCGCCTTGTTCCATTGCTGACTGGCAAGGCACTGGACGCTTACACCTCCATGGATGAAGAAAGGGCCCATTGCTATGAGGACCTCAAGGAGGCTTTGCTGATTAAGTTCGATGTCTCCCCTGAAACCTATCGGCAACAGTTTCGTTCCACCATAGTGCCCCCTGGTGAGAATCCCACGAAGACATACCACCGCCTCAAGGGCCTCTATCGTCGCTGGGTACGTCCGGAAGAGCATTCAAAGGAGGAAATCGGAGAGACCATCGTACTCGAGCAGCTTCTGCGAGTCCTGCCGGTAGAGGTGGGGACATGGGTCAAGGAGCACGAGCAGGTGGATGGTCTGTCTGCTGCCAGGCTGGCCCTGCAATATGTCAACGCCCGCAGAGGAGCACCACCCCTTCGACAGGTTTCCACTACACCTCGCCTGCCCATCCAGCCACCTCCACCATCACGGCCAACACGGAGAGAAATCCAGGAGCAACCAGGTACCTCTGCCCCAAACCAACGAGGACCGGGTAAGGAACTTGTTTGTTTCTATTGTCAGCAGCTGGGGCACAAAGCGTCTGTATGCCCACTGCGAAAATCTAAGGTTTCTGGGGCATGTTATCCATCCCGTCCCGAGACAGGTGTTCCCAGGGATCTTGAAGATGTAGCGCAACATTGCAAGACTGTGCTGATTAATGGCCAGAATGTGACCGCACTGTTGGACACGGGGAGCTTTACTTCTCTGGTCAAACGCGAGCTAGTGCCACTAGGTGGTTTGGATTATAGCAAAACTGTTGACATTCGCTGTGTTCATGGGGATACACACCCATACCCTTCTATTGATGTGACTGTGAATATTGAGGGACAGCAATACCTTTTGACTGTGGGGGTAGTGGACAATTTACCGGTGGAGGCAATCCTGGGGTGTGATTTACCAGTGCTAATGGAACTGTTAAATGGGGATGAACCGGTAACAGACTGTGACTCTGGGGGGAGTGGGAAACATGTAACTGAAGTATCTTGCGCTGCTGTTTCTTGTCCTGTGGTTACTCGGGCTCAAGCTAAGGCTGGTGTTGAACCTCTATCTGACTTAGACAGTAGTCTGATTGAGGGAGGCACCAAGGAGATCAGAAAATCGAGGCGTCAGAGGCGCTTTGAGAAAAAACTGTGGACTGAGAATCCTGATCTGGGTGTATTGTCAGCTCGGAATGAGTGGAAGGTGCCTGAGAACATAACTGTGTTGCAGAGGGAGGATGAAACACTGAAGGGTTTGTTTGCTAAGGTGGTAGCCAGTACTAAGGGGGGCTGTGTGGGGAAGGAAGTGTTTATGATTGATGATGGGATCTTGTTTTCTGTCGATGGTAATTGTAAACGCCTTGTTGTACCTGTACAATGTCGACCGGTAGTTTTACATCTGGCGCACTCACTGCCATGGGCCGGCCACCTTGGGCGACATAAAACGTATATGCGTATTAGCTCACGATTTTACTGGCCCTCAATGTTCAAGGATGTACAATGTTATTGTGCTAGTTGTCCCACTTGTCAAAAACTGTGCGTACCGCGCAAGTCTGATCGTGCTTTCCTTCAACCACTGCCTGTAATCTCTACCCCTTTCCGTAGAATCGCAATGGACATTGTAGGCCCCCTGGTGAAGAGCAGCAGTGGGTACCAATACATCTTGGTCCTCTCTGACTATGCCACCCGGTTCCCAGAAGCGTTTCCACTCCGTAACATCACTGCATCTGCTGTTTTGAGAGCTCTAGTCCAGCTGTTTTCGAGAGTTGGCATTCCAGATGAGATCCTTACGGACCAAGGGACTAACTTTACATCCCGTTTGACGCAGCTGTTCTACCACCAGCTTGGCATTTCTAGCCTAAAAACAACGCCTTACCACCCACAAACTGATGGTCTCGTGGAGCGGTTCAACCAGACCCTCAAGCGAATGCTACAGCGGTTCGTTGATGACACTGGGAAGGACTGGGACCGCTGGCTGCCTTTCCTCCTGTTCGTATACCGAGAAGTGCCACAAGCGTCTACTGGCTTCTCACCTTTTGAACTGCTGTACGGGTGGGATGTCCAAGGCCCGCTGGATTTATTATGCAAGACATGGGGGGTTCCGTCCACCCCGGATACTGGCAAAGGTATCATACAATTTGTACTGGAAATGCGGGAGAGGCTGGCGACCTACCTCGACCAGGCGGAGTTGAACTTGCAGGAGGCCCAGAAAACACAGAAGGCATGGTACGACCAACAGGCCCGCCACCGTGAGTTTAAACCTGGTGAGAGGGTCCTACTGTTACTTCCTTCCTCCTCTAACAAGCTTCTAGCCAAGTGGCAGGGACCCTATACTGTCGTCCGCAAGATGGGTCCAGTCACCTATGAAATTCTCCACCCTGAGAAGAAAAGACAAAAACAGACTTACCATGTGAACTTGCTGAAGGGGTGGAAAGAACGGGCAATCCAGCTTCAGTTCTGGTTGTCCAGAGAGGGGACTTGGGAAAGGAGGAGGAAGACGAGGAGGTGGACACTTCTCTAGAGACTCTAACCAGCACTGCTCCACCATCACTCGATCACCTGACACCTGAGCAAGCTGCAAGTGTTCTCCGTGTTCTCCGTGGTTCCCTCCCTGTTTGCACCCAGACCTGGGAAGGCCACCCTGGTCGAATATGTGATTCGCCTGAAGGACTCTAAACCCATCCGACAGAGACCCTACCGAGTACCTCAGCAGTTGGTCGCTAAGTTCCACCAGGAGGTGCAGGAGATGCTGAAGTTGGGTGTGATCGAACCATCCAATTCAGAATGGTGCAGTCCGGTGGTGATTGTGTTCAAGAAGGATGGCTCCTTACGGATATGCATTGACTTTCGCAAACTGAACTCTGTCTCAGAATTTGATGCATATCCAATGCCCAGGATTGATGACCTACTGGAACGTATTGGAGCGGCACGTTATATCACCACGCTGGATCTTTGCAAGGGGTACTGGCAAGTCCCACTGCAGGAGTCGTCCCGTCCATACACCATACACCGGACCCCAGCAGGACTTTTCCAGTTTACCGTCATGCCGTTCGGGCTGCATGGGGCTCCGGCAACATTCCAGCGTTTGATGGATAAGGTCCTGGCCGGGTGTGAGGAGTGTAGTGCAGCTTACCTGGATGATGTGGTGGTGTTCAGTTCCACATGGGAGGAGCATTTACGACACTTATCCTTGGTCCTGGGAAAGATTGCACAAGCCGGACTTACTCTGAACCCGTCCAAATGTGAGTGGGCCCGAGAGGAGACACGATACCTTGGGTACCAGATGGGACGGGGAGAAGTTCGACCCCAGGTGGACAAAGTTGAGGCCATCATGAACTGTCCACGACCACGCACCAAAAAAGAGGTTCGCTCCTTTCTTGGCCTCACTGGATGGTATCGGCGGTTCGTGCCGCAGTACGCTACGATTGCTGCCCCTCTCACAGCCCTCACCATGAAGAACCAGCGAAATCCTGTGAACTGGACAGAGGAATGCGAGCAGGCTTTCAGCATTCTTAAGACTATTCTGTGTTCTTCCCCAGTCTTGAAGAGCCCAGATTTCAAAGAAAGATTTCGGTTGCAAGTGGATGCTTCCGCAGTTGGCCTGGGAGCAGTGCTGGTTCAAGGAGAACCCGGAGAGGAACGCCCCATCCTGTACCTCAGCCGAAAGCTGCAGCCAAGGGAGACAAGGTATTCAGCCATCGAGAAGGAAGGGCTTGCCATTAGATGGGCACTGGATAGCCTCCGCTATTATCTCCTTGGCCGAGAGTTTGACCTAGAGACTGATCACAGGGCCCTCACCTGGATCGAGTCTATGAAGGACCACAACAGCCGCCTTACCCGGTGGTATCTGGCTCTCCAACCATTCAAGTTTGTCATCCGGCACAGAGCAGGAAAGACAAATGTGGTGGCTGACTACCTTTCAAGGTTGCCCTACAGCGTCAACCTTCCAGAGGGGAGGGATGATGTGACGGAGCAGTCCCGTCCCTAAGAGCGTTGGTCCCGGAGGAGAGCACGTGAAGACGCGCGCCCGTTTTTTCTCTGTTGCGCTTCACGCGGCGAACCCTCATCTATTATCCACCAAATACAAATTCTCATAACTTCTCCAGCGTGCTCTGTCGCATCTAGGGGTGCACACTTAGAAGCGCCAGTTTTGCCATTCTGTCCGCGCTAAAACCGATCATTTGCGTACCTGCGCGCTGCTGCGTTCTCCTCCTCCCGTGCTGCGTTCTCCTCCTCCCGTGCTGCGTTCTGGCGAAACCGAACACTTCCGCACCGGGAGTTTAAAACCACTAGTTTCGCGGGTTCTGGTGGTCATGTGAGCCAGGCGTAATTGGTCTGGGCAATTATTCATTTAGCCTGTGTATTTAGAGTGTTGTATGTGATTTATTAAGGAGGCATGAAAGCTGTTATCTGTGCTCACCTGTGGGCACCAGAAATGTTGGCCATTTAATAGTGGGATGGTGTAAATCAGATTGTAAAAGTAATGTTACGTAATGTGGGCGGGGCAATGGGGGTATAAAGGTGCGCTTCGCAGCGCTGCCTCCAGTCTTGTCTTGGCTCAGCTACATGGAAGGTAACGTGCGCAGACAGAGTGAAAGTGAGAAAACAAAAGACTTAAAGGGGAAGTCTGTTAAAAACTGTTTTTGTATATATCACGCCAGCACTGTAAATATTTTTTCACACACATTGGACACCTTTTTTTTTGCACTGTGGGAGCACAATAAATCACCTTTAAAAAGCTTATCTCGACTAAGCCTGAATTCTTCAAGAATCCCGAGTCATTTCGAGCAGATCAGTGACTTTGACGTCAATATTTATTGATTTATTGACACCTCAAACATCTAAAACAACAGAGACAGAGATTTTTGATATTTGTAAATAAGAATATAAGGCTCTGTTAATTGAAAATTCCTTCAAATCAATAGTGCCAAGAGATGTTTACAGGATATAATAATATCTTTTCATATAAAATAGAACTTTGTCACTTCACAACAATATTGAGGCATGCTCAGAGTACAGGCAGACCCCCCAGGATTTCGCGGGCATTTTTTGTGATTGTTGCGGGCTAAAATGCCTGAATTTGCGGGAGCTTTTCCAAAAAGTTGCGATGAAAGTTGCGGTGCTTTTAAGGTTTTTGTTGCGATTTTGTTGCGGGAGGAAGTGAAAGTTGCGATAAATAGTTGCGATTTTCGCTTTTTGTAATTAAAAATGAATAATATTTTGAATACTGAGTTATTACTGACAAAGAATAATACAAAGACACAAAGATCACAGATATGGTCCTAAAACAACCTTACCAATATCGAAAATAAATTGCTACTAGGAGGGGAACTGTTTCGCCCGGTCTTTTGCTGTTATTTTAGTGTGCAAATGGCGCCGCAGACATGTTTCTTTGCCATTAGAAGCCGTGTCCCAGTTCCCAGAGCGCGCGGCTCGGAGCGTGGCCTGAAGGGCATGTGCGTCACACATTTCGACAGTACACCGGCGCGACGACTGCTGTCCCACTTCTTTTTTGTTCCATGCGCAGTTAACACGCAGTCCGAAGACCGCAGTCGTTAAGCGGTCCGCGGACTGCAGTCGGGGCTGAGCAAGTGTGCACCTCCTTGACTGCAGTCTGAGCCCCCTTCGGGCCGCGCTCCGAGCTGTGCGCTCTGGGAACTGGGGACACGGCCGCAGTTTTGTTTTGTCACACGGAAGTAAAGCAGAATGTTGCGGCTTTCAAACTCAAACCTTTTAGCCGCCGAGAATATGAGGTTGGGTCCTATGGCTCGCAGATTTGTGATGCGCAAAGAGGAGGCTATGGTGATACGATGAGATCCAGATTATGTCTTGTGCATTTATTACAAAAAGAGCGCACACAGCTATGACAGCGCAGCAGGATGAAAGGGAACTCATGAAAACCAGCAGGATGAACAGATTAACGTGAAAGATGAATGAATGGTTTGTGGTCAACAAAAAATATGGCTACACCCCAACCCTGACTTTCTCCTCTGTGTGACAGGTGAGCGCGCGCTTTTACACGCACACACTTCCGTACGTGCACACACCCACACTCACGTGACCCACCGCCTCTGCCGCACACACACACACAAACGCACCGTGCACCTCATCTCAGTTATGTCTCCTACACAGAAGGAAGTTGGTCGCGTTCAAAACGTCGCCGATGATTGGTCAAAATTAGTAAAAATTGCGGGAAAGTTGCGGTGATTGGTCAAAATTGCAACACCGTCCTGAATTCGCGGGGATTGGCTGAAGTTGCGTTGAAGTTGCAAATCGCAACATCGCGAATTCCTGGAGGGTCTGTACAGGCCCATAATAAAAATTAATACACACACACACACACACACACCTACACACACACACCTACACACACACACCTACACACACACACCTACACACACACACACACACACATATATATATATATATATATATATATATATATATATATATATATATATATATATATATATATATATATATATATATATATATATATATATATATATATATATATATATATATATATACAGTGTTGGGAGTAACTCATTACAAAAGCAATTAATTACTGTAATGCATTACTTTTTGGTGTAACGCAGTAATGTAACGCATTACAGGGAAGAAAATCTGTAATATATTACTCGTTACAATGCCAGTAACGCGCACATTACAATGCATTTTTAACCTGCTTTGTTTTTGTGGGTTTTGCGTTTTCTTTATACAAAGTTCGCGGATCACCGCGAGATCAGCTACTGAATCTGATAAGTCCGCGCAGAACATTACATTTCATACAAAGTTCTGCGAGATCAGCTAGTGATATAAAAGTCCGCGCAGACCATTCCATTTCCTTTTACTTCATCTCGAACTGGCAGACTGACAAAGGATGACAGAACCAGAAGAATCGGATAGTGCTAGCTCCTTTTCAAGATGGACATATGCCCACTACTTTCACTTCGTTCAAAATAAGGACTCCAAGAACATTTTAGTTAAATGCACACTGTGTGTGAATCCCAAACCTCTTTCCACGTCGAAATGCAGTACAAGCAATTTGACGAAGCACTTGCAGAGGTGCCATAGCACCACAAAATTAGTCAGGAAAGGAGGGGATGGGACAGGGAACGATACAACCCCAACAAAGCAGCCGAAACTGATGTTGACCCGACCAGAGACTCTCCAGCCCCGAGAGGTGAGAAGGCTCGTTGCCGAGTATATTGTGGAAGACATGCTGCCACTCTCCACGGTGGAGTCGCCCGCTTTCAGAAAAATTATCTTTATTTAGATTCAGTTCAATTAATACTAATATGCAAATATGTGCAAATAAGTTATGGTGCAGAATGTATAGGTAGGGCAATGAAATAAATGGGTATAAATTATGATTAACAGAGGGCAATACAGCTGGAACTATCTTAATAGCTATACATATGGGCTATATTCACAGATGTGTATACCAAATGTAAAAATGCCATTTGCTACAGAATTGAAGAGGATGGCAGTGAACAGGTGCTGGAGTGCATGGTAAGGTGTGGCAAGAAGGGAAAGGACGATTTATCTTTTGGTATTGTAAGCGGGTAAGAAGCAATTACTGAACATGTTGGTTTTCAGTCTGCAGGCTCCCAAAACCTCCTGGATGGCAGGTGAAAGTCATGACACATGAGAGTCTGTAGATTGCCAAATCCTTATTTCCAGTCATTTGGGCGAGAGTAACTAAAGTAATGCAAAAGTAGTGTAATGCCTTACTTTTTATTTAGAGTAATATTGTAATGTAAGGCATTACTTAAAAAAAAAAAAAAAAAAAAAAAAAATATATATATATATATATATATATATATATATATATATATATATATATATATATATATATATATATATATATATATATATATATATGTGAGTGTGACAGGGTCTAACAGAGTGTGACAGGGTCTAACAGAGTCTGACAGGGTCTAACAGGGTCAGGGTCTAACCCTGTCAGAACAGACACATCAAAGACAGATCAAAGGTTGCTAGGTGCGTTGCTAGGCAATTGACAAATTTCTGCAACTTTGACCTGCTGGTGCCGCTAGACGGTTGGGGCTGGGGGCCTATAAATCGCTGTGGGTAATGAGGAGATTGGCTGGAATGTGCATGCAAAATTTCACAACTTTTTACCAGACGGTTCTAGTGGTTGCCATAGACTCCCATGGTGAAAGGAATAAAGAATAATAATAATTAAAGCCGCAAGCGGCGTTGGTCGGGACCTCGCACCTGCGTTTGTTCGTCTTACTGAGACGCACAGCCATACCAAATTTCGTGTGCCTGGCACAATTATCTCACTTCCTGTTGGGCGTGCCCATGACATTGTAGATACCCTGTCAGAACAGACCCTGTCAGACCCTGTCAGACCCTGTCAGACCCTGTCAGACTCTGTCAGACCCTGTCAGACCCTGCATGTGGCCTCCATGCTGAGGCCTACATGAACCTTCGATGCTTGTCCCCACATTGCTGCTTGCAGCTATATCAGATCAAAGGTACAAAGATCAAAGACCTTTGATCAGGGCGTTGCCTAGTAACAAATACCTCCCATTCATAACTCATCACTCCCATTCAATAAATACCTAATTTTATCGATCCGCCGTATCGTCATATTACCGCCTATTTGAAAATCCTTCGCAATTTAACATCTCCAACGTCTTAAGATTATGTTCACCAAAATTTAAGCCCATCTGAGGTACGGTGTAGGAGAAGTGTTTCAAATTCCATTCTATGTCCAATACCCAAAAATCACACAAAAGCCCAATTATCTCACTTCCTGTTGGGCGTGGCCATGACATTGCAGTGAGGCGTTTGTTCGTCTTATTGAGATACACGTCCCTACCGAATTTCGTGCGCCTATCTTAAACGGTATGCCAGCCCCGAAAGACAACGCGCTAGGGGGCGCTATCGAGCTCCTGGGGGTCACTGGGGGACGGGACTTTGTGTGGTCGTACTGGCAGCACTTTGTGATGCCCGTGCAAAGTTTCGTTCGTTTTGAAGCATGGGAACATGCTCAAAATTGCCCCAGCGAGTGTGAACAAGAACAAGAATAATAATAATAATAATAATTAAAGCCGCAAGCGGCGTTGGTCGGGACCTCGCACCTGCGTTTGTTCGTCTTACTGAGACGCACAGCCATACGAAATTTCGTGTGCCTGGCACAATTATCTCACTTCCTGTTGGGCGTGGCCATGACATTGTAGATACCCTGTCAGAACAGACCCTGTCAGACCCTGTCAGACCCTGTCAGACCCTGTCACACTCTGTTAGACCCTGTCAGACTCTGTCAGACCCTGTCAGACCCTGCATGTGGCCTACATGCTGAGGCCTACATGAACCTTCGATGCTTGTCCCCACATTGCTGCTTGCAGCTATATCAGATCAAAGGTACAAAGATCAAAGACCTTTGATCAGGGCGTTGCCTAGCAACAAATACCTCCCATTCATAACTCATAACTCACATTCAATAAATACCTAACTTTATCGATCCGCCGTATCGTCATATTACCGCCTATTTGAAAATCCTTTGTAATTTAACATCTCCAACGTCTTAAGATTATGTTCACCGAAAATTAAGCCTATCTGAGGTACGGTGTAGGAGAAGTGTTTCAAATTCCATACCTAAATTTATCGATCCGCCGTATCGTCATATTACCGCCTATTTGAAAATCCTTCGCAATTTAACATCTCCAACGTCTTAAGATTATGTTCACCAAAATTTAAGCCCATCTGAGGTACGGTGTAGGAGAAGTGTTTCAAATTCCATTCTATGTCAAATACCCCAAAATCACACAAAAGCCCAATTATCTCACTTCCTGTTGGGCGTGGCCATGACATTGCAGTGAGGCGTTTGTTCGTCTTATTGAGATACACGTCCCTACCGAATTTCGTGCGCCTATCTTAAATGGTATGCCAGCCCCGAAAGACAACGCGCTAGGGGGCGCTATCGAGCTCCTGGGGGGTCACTGGGGGACGGGACTTTGTGTGGTCGTACTGGCAGCACTTTGTGATGCCCGTGCAAAGTTTCGTTCGTTTTGAAGCATGGGAACATGCTCAAAATTGCCCCAGCGAGTGTGAACAAGAACAAGAATAATAATAATTAAAGCCGCAAGCGGCGTTGGTCGGGACCTCGCACCTGCGTTTGTTCGTCTTACTGAGACGCACAGCCATACCAAATTTCGTGTGCCTGGCACAATTATCTCACTTCCTGTTGGGCGTGGCCATGACATTGTAGATACCCTGTCAGAACAGACCCTGTCAGACTCTGTCAGACCCTGTCAGACTCTGTCAGACCCTGTCAGACCCTGTCAGACCCTGTCAGACCCTGTCAGACCCTGTCAGACTCTGTCAGACCCTGTCAGACCCTGCATGTGGCCTACATGCTGAGTCCTACATGAACCTTCGATGCTTGTCCCCACATTGCTGCTTGCAGCTATATCAGATCAAAGGTACAAAGATCAAAGACCTTTGATCAGGGCGTTGCCTAGCAACAAATACCTCCCATTCATAACTCATCACTCCCATTCAATAAATACCTAACTTTATCGATCCGCCGTATCGTCATATTAGCGCCTATTTGAAAATCCTTCGCAATTTTACATCTCCAACGTCTTAAGATTATGTTCACCAAAATTTAAGCCTATCTGAGGTACGGTGTAGGAGAAGTGTTTCAAATTCCATACCTAAATTTATCGATCCGCCGTATCGTCATATTACCGCCTATTTGAAAATCCTTCGCAATTTAACATCTCCAACGTCTTAAGATTATGTTCACCAAAATTTAAGCCCATCTGAGGTACGGTGTAGGAGAAGTGTTTCAAATTCCATTCTATGTCCAATACCCCAAAATCACACAAAATGCCAATTATCTCACTTCCTGTTGGGCGTGGCCATGACATTGCAGTGAGGCATTTGTTCGTCTTATTGAGATACACGTCCCTACCGAATTTCGTGCGCCTATCTTAAACGGTATGCCAGCCCCGAAAGACAACGCGCTAGGGGGCGCTATCGAGCTCCTGGGGGTCACTGGGGGACGGGACTTTGTGTGGTCGTACTGGCAGGACTTTGTGATGCCCGTGCAAAGTTTCGTTCATTTTGAAGCATGGGAACATGCTCAAAATTGCCCCAGCGTGTATGAACAAGAATAATAATAATAATAATAATAATACGGAAACGAAGCAACAACAATAGGGACCTTCGTCCCCCTTCGGGCTCGGTCCCTAATTAAAGCCGCAAGCGGCGTTGGTCGGGACCTCGCACCTGCGTTTGTTCGTCTTACTGAGACGCACAGCCATACGAAATTTCGTGTGCCTGGCACAATTATCTCACTTCCTGTTCGGCGTGGCCATGACATTGTAGATACCCTGTCAGAACAGACCCTGTCAGACCCTGTCAGACCCTGTCAGACCCTGTCAGACCCTGTTAGACCCTGTCAGACTCTGTCAGACCCTGTCAGACCCTGCATGTGGCCTACATGCTGAGGCCTACATGAACCTTCGATGCTTGTCCCCACATTGCTGCTTGCAGCTATATCAGATCAAAGGTACAAAGATCAAAGACCTTTGATCAGGGCGTTGCCTAGCAACAAATACCTCCCATTCATAACTCATCACTCCCATTCAATAAATACCTAACTTTATCGATCCGCCGTATCGTCATATTACCGCCTATTTGAAAATCCTTCGCAATTTAACATCTCCAACGTCTTAAGATTATGTTCACCAAAATTTAAGCCTATCTGAGGTACGGTGTAGGAGAAGTCTTTCAAATTCCATACCTAACTTTATCGATCCGCCGTATCGTCATATTACCGCCTATTTGAAAATCCTTCGCAATTTAACATCTCCAACGTCTTAAGATTATGTTCACCAAAATTTAAGCCCATCTGAGGTACGGTGTAGGAGAAGTGTTTCAAATTCCATTCTATGTCCAATACCCAAAAATCACACAAAAGCCCAATTATCTCACTTCCTGTTGGGCGTGGCCATGACATTGCAGTGAGGCGTTTGTTCGTCTTATTGAGATACACGTCCCTACCGAATTTCGTGCGCCTATCTTAAACGGTATGCCAGCCCCGAAAGACAACGCGCTAGGGGGCGCTATCGAGCTCCTGGGGGTCACTGGGGGACGGGACTTTGTGTGGTCGTACTGGCAGCACTTTGTGATGCCCGTGCAAAGTTTCGTTCGTTTTGAAGCATGGGAACATGCTCAAAATTGCCCCAGCGTGTATGAACAAGAATAATAATAATAATAATACGGAAACAAAGCAACAACAATAGGGACCTTCGTCCCCCTTCGGGCTCGGTCCCTAATAATAGGGAAACAAAGCAACAACAATAGGGACCTTCGCCCCCTTCGGGCTCGGTCCCTAATAATAATAATTAAAGCCGCAAGCGGCGTTGGTCGGGACCTCGCACCTGCGTTTGTTCGTCTTACTGAGACGCACAGCCATACCAAATTTCGTGTGCCTGGCACAATTATCTCACTTCCTGTTGGGCGTGGCCATGACATTGTAGATACCCTGTCAGAACAGACCCTGTCAGACCCTGTCAGACCCTGTCAGACCCTGTCAGACTCTGTTAGACCCTGTCAGACCTTGCATGTGGCCTCCATGCTGAGGCCTACATGAACCTTCGATGCTTGTCCCCACATTGCTGCTTGCAGCTATATCAGATCAAAGGTACAAAGATCAAAGACCTTTGATCAGGGCGTTGCCTAGCAACAAATACCTCCCATTCATAACTCATCACTCCCATTCAATAAATACCTAACTTTATCGATCCGCCGTATCGTCATATTACCGCCTATTTGAAAATCCTTCGCAATTTAACATCTCCAACGTCTTAAGATTATGTTCACCAAAATTTAAGCCCATCTGAGGTACGGTGTAGGAGAAGTGTTTCAAATTCCATTCTATGTCCAATACCCAAAAATCACACAAAAGCCCAATTATCTCACTTCCTGTTGGGCGTGGCCATGACATTGCAGTGAGGCGTTTGTTCGTCTTATTGAGATACACGTCCCTACCGAATTTCGTGCGCCTATCTTAAACGGTATGCCAGCCCCGAAAGACAACGCGCTAGGGGGCGCTATCGAGCTCCTGGGGGTCACTGGGGGACGGGACTTTGTGTGGTCGTACTGGCAGCACTTTGTGATGCCCGTGCAAAGTTTCGTTCGTTTTGAAGCATGGGAACATGCTCAAAATTGCCCCAGCGAGTGTGAACAAGAACAAGAATAATAATAATTAAAGCCGCAAGCGGCGTTGGTCGGGACCTCGCACCTGCGTTTGTTCGTCTTACTGAGACGCACAGCCATACCAAATTTCGTGTGCCTGGCACAATTATCTCACTTCCTGTTGGGCGTGGCCATGACATTGTAGATACCCTGTCAGAACAGACCCTGTCAGACCCTGTCAGACCCTGTCAGACTCTGTTAGACCCTGTCAGACCCTGCATGTGGCCTACATGCTGAGGCCTACATGAACCTTCGATGCTTGTCCCCACATTGCTGCTTGCAGCTATATCAGATCAAAGGTACAAAGATCAAAGACCTTTGATCAGGGCGTTGCCTAGCAACAAATACCTCCCATTCATAACTCATCACTCCCATTCAATAAATACCTAACTTTATCGATCCGCCGTATTGTCATATTACCGCCTATTTGAAAATCCTTCGCAATTTAACATCTCCAACGTCTTAAGATTATGTTCACCAAAATTTAAGCCTATCTGAGGTACGGTGTAGGAGAAGTGTTTCAAATTCCATACCTAAATTTATCGATCCGCCGTATCGTCATATTACCGCCTATTTGAAAATCCTTCGCAATTTAACATCTCCAACGTCTTAAGATTATGCTTACCAAAATTTATGCCCATCTGAGGTACGGTCTAGGAGACCCCCCACTGGGGATCCCCCAGTGGGGGGTCTCCCAGGGACCCCCAGGTCCCCCAGGGACGAGACTTTGTGTGGTCGTACTGGCAGCACTTTGTGATGCCCGTGCAAAGTTTCGTTTGTTTTGAAGCATGGGAACATGCTCAAAATTGCCCCAGCGTGTATGAACAAGAATAATAATAATAATACGGAAACAAAGCAACAACAATAGGGACCTTCGTCCCCCTTCGGGCTCGGTCCCTAATAATAATAATTAAAGCCGCAAGCGGCGTTGGTCGGGACCTCGCACCTGCGTTTGTTCGTCTTACTGAGACGCACACCCATACCGAATTTTGTGTGCCTGGCAAAAATGGTAAGCCATATCGGACAATTTTTCCTGTTAGGGGCTCAGCTAGCGGTAGATTTCTGACAGTTCACTGGCCTGTCATATGGGGGCGCTATGTCAGACTGCCAGTTATTTGGCATGAAAATCTTGGTAGTCCTCATCTACATTACCCTGTGAAGTTTTAGTCTGAGGAAGAACTCCAAATTCAATAAAAACCTCCCATTCATATCTCCCATTCAATAAATACCTAAGTTTATCGATCCGCCGTATCGTCATATTACCGCCTATTTGAAAATCCTTCGCAATTTAACATCTCCAACGTCTTAAGATTATGTTCACCAAAATTTAAGCCCATCTGAGACACGTTGTAGGAGAAGTGTCTGCTAAATGAAGTGGTGACACACCTCCTATTGAATTTGGCACTTTCAAATGGTAGCAAAATTCATCAGGCTGCCATTTTGTCATCTTACAAGATATCAAAAATCCCTTCGCAATTTAACATCTCCAATGTCTTGAGCTTATGTACACCAAAATTTACGCCCATCTGATGTACGTTGTAGGAGAAGTGTTTCAAAATGAAGTGGTGACACACTTCCTATTGAATTTGGCACTTTCAAATGGTAGCAAAATTCATCAGGCCGCCATTTTGTCATCTTACAAGATATCAAAAATCCCTTCGCAATTTAACATCTCCATTGTCTTGAGCTCATGTCCACCAAAATTTACGCCCATCTGATGTACGGTGTAGGAGGAGTGTTTTAAAATCCATTGTATGTCTTATCACACAAAATTGCAATACAAGTCTTATTATCTCACTTCCTGTTGGCGTGGCCATGACATTGTAATTACAATTTTGTTCATCTTAGTGAGATACACACCCATACCAACTTTCGTGTGTCTGGCTTAAATCGTATGCCACCCACGATCCTCTTTGTGTTAAAACACTCATTTGCTGTACATTTTCTGATAGTTCACTGGCCTGTCATATGGGGGCGCTATGTCAGACTGCCAGTTATTTGGCATGAAAATCTTGGTAGTCCTCATCTACATTACCCTGTGAAGTTTTAGTCTGAGGAAGAACTCCAAATTCAATAAAAACCTCCTATTCATAATTCATAACTCCCATTCAATAAATACCTAAGTTTATCGATCCGCCGTATCGTCATATTAACGCCTATTTGAAAATCCTTCGCAATTTATCATCTCCAATGTCTTAAGATTATGTTCACCAAAATTTAAGCCCATCTGAGGTTCGGTGTAGGAGAAGTGTTTCAAATTCCATTGTCTGTCCAATATTACAAAATCACACAAAATGCCAATTATCTCACTTCCTGTTGGGCGTGGCCATGACATTGCAGTGAGGCGTTTGTTCGTCTTATTGAGATACACGTCCCTACCGAATTTCTTGCGCCTATCTTAAACGGAACTCCAAATTCAATAAATAACTCCCATCCATAACTCATAACTCATACCTAAATTTATCGATCCGCTGTATCGTCATATTACCGCCTATTTGAAAATCCTTCGCAATTTAACATCTCCAACATCTTAAGATTATGTTCACCAAAATTTAAGCCCATCTGAGGTACGGTGTAGGTGAAGTGTTTCAAATTCCATTGTATGTCAAATTTCACAAAAAGCCAATTATCTCACTTCCTGTTGGGCGTGGACATGACATTGCAGTGAGGCGTTTGTTCGTCTTATTGACATACACGTCCCTACCGAATTTCGTGCGCCTATCTTAAACGGTATGCCAGCCCCGAAAGACAACGCGCTAGGGGGCGCTATCGAGCTCCTGGGGGTCACCGGGGGACAGGACTTTTTGGAGGCGTAGCTGCCACCCTACGTGATGCCCGTGCAAAGTTTTGTTCGTTTTGAAGCATGGGAACATGCTCCAAATTGCCCAAAAGCGTGTGAACAAGAACAAAAAAAATAATAATAATAATAGAGAAACAGAGCGAGAACAATAGGGACCTCGTGCCCCTTCGGGCTCGGTCCCTAATAATAATAATAGGGAAACAAAGCAACAACAATAGGGACCTTCGTCCCCCTTCGGGGCTCGGTCCCTAATAATAATAATAATAGGGAAACAAAGCAACAACAATAGGGACCTTCGTCCCCCTTCGGGGCTCGGTCCCTAAATATAGCTGCAAGCAGCAATGCGGGGGCCAAGCACCGTTTGACAGGGTCTAACAAGGTCTGACGGGATCTAACAGAGTCTGACAGGGTCTGACAGGTTCTAACAGGGTCAGGGTCTAACCCTGTCAGAACAGACACATCAAAGACAGATCAAAGGTTACTAGGTGCGTTGCTAGACAATTGACAAATTTCTGCAAATTTGACCTGCTGGTGCCACTAGACGGTTGGGGCTGGGGACCTATAAATTGCTGTGGGTAATGAGGAGACTGGCTGGAATGTGCATGCCAAATTTCACAACTTTTTACCAGACGGTTCTAGGGGCTGCCATAGACTTCCTATGCAAGAAGTATAATAATAATAATAATCTTGAGACCAGAACATCAAAGGAAAGATCAAAGGGTTACTAGGCAACTTGCCTAGGCAACAGAAAGCAATTCCTTTATTTTTTTTTATCTTTTAATATTACAAGGTACACAATAATATGCTGCGATTCAGAGTGCACTGGCACTCGTGACGGTGGAGGGCGAGGGGCTGCCTCCTTGCACCTCCTCTTCCCCCTCCTCCGTCGCCTCGAGTTGGGACATTGAGCCTGTCCAGGATGCTGTGATTCAGAGTGCGCAGGCACTCGTGGCGGCGGGGGATGAGGGGCTGCCTCCAAAGCAATTCCTATAAGGTGCCCAGCACCTTCGGTGCTTGGCCCCCTAACAATCAGGAGACCAGAACATCAAAGGAAAGATCAAAGGGTTGCTAGGCAACTTCGCTAGACAACGCAAAGCAAACACTATTTTTTTAAATATTTTTTTTATCTTTTAATATTACAAGGTACACAATAATACACATTTCAGGTACATAATAGTACATATTTCGCAAACACTATAGGGTGCCTAGCACCTTCGGTGCTTGGCACCCTAATAATAATCATGAGACCAGAACATCAAAGGAAAGATCAAAGGGTTACTAGGCAACTTGCTAGGCAACGCAAAGCAATTCCTATAGGGTGCCTAAGCACCTTCGGTGCTTTGCCCCCTAAAAATGTGAATTTGTTTTTTAAATGCCATAAATATGACAACTATGTGTCCTCAGATATGAGGCAACTCTTGCTTTTACAGATGATTGTTGTAATATTGACAACACTGGACATGGGGTCATTTGGTGTTTTGTTTCTTAAACTGATTATCCAATCAGAAAACAGAACAGTCGCTCATTTGGGCTGCCAGCTCACTACACTAAAACCAGTTGGAAATAAACATAAAAGGACTGGTTTCAACACTCATTACTCATACATCAGTGCTAGTGCAGCCTCTGCAGCTCAGTGGGTATATTCTGGGCTTTCACACGAGACATTGCCTGTCTGTATATTGAGAATGACAAAAAATGGTATGAGTCCTCTATCTGCAGGTGAAGGTGCTGGCAACACAGGTTCAGTTGTGGTTGTGTACATTTTTAAAACAGTAACAGTGCAGGCTATTTAGAGTCCATATTCAAATTCTAGCACAGTCAATGTTCACTAACTTTACAAGTAACCTTTTCTTTAAGCTCATTATTACAAACCTATAAAGGACGATCCTTCTACTGGGGCATGATGACCCCTAGTGATGACTAAGCATACTGCAAGAGGCACATTTGGAATTAGTTGAGGTCAAAATATCTTTATTTTTACATAACATTGCTATAAAATACAACCATGTGAAAATAAAGTACTTTAGTTTTTACATTAAATAAGATTTAGGTGGGCTAACCCAGATATTACAATATATTTTTCTTTGCCATTACACCTGCATGAAATCATTAGTGTGTTTTGAAATGTCTCCAGTGCATGGGGTGTATACAGCCACAGATGCTTTAGTTTTTTATCCCGGCTTTACCGTGACTGTTCACCAATGACGTCTGTGTTCAAAGCCTAATCATACAAATTTTTGGCAAAAGGAGAAATTCAATTTGTCAACTGGACAAAAGTTTATTTGGTCAAATACGTTTTGCAGCTCATCCAAGCTGCTTAAGAAGCAAACGGTTTTTACGCACTACTAAACTCTTATTTTTGTGATTTACATACCGTTTGGTGAATGAAGAATATACTACACATGTTTATTATGCAATTGTTTCTTTCTTTCTTTCCTTGATTTATACATGTTGCTCAGTGAGACAAGTGGGGTATATAGAGGAGCTGCTTCTGGCTGTCAGGCGGTCTGCCACCTGTTACAGAGCAGGTAACCTTAAAGACCTTAAAGGGGAGCTGGAGCTGAAGCTGAACTCAACCTTTCTGTATTTTCTGGATTTTTGTAAAAACAAATGTATTTCACTGTAAATATTTTTGCACCATTTTGTGATTTTTGGTACTTTGGACACTGGCACACAAACCCACCAGCACTGCTCGATCTTGCCTGAGTGTTTAATAGAGCCCTGTCACGGTACACTATTATACAAGTGCTGGGTGAGGTCTGTGCGTTTCCCGTCTGTAGAATAGGTCTTGTGTGGAGGCTTTGCCAAAGGGGATTTGGAGCATGTCTTATCCTTCTGTTATTAAACTGCATGACTAATCAGCTGTCTGCTTTCTCACGGTCGTCACTTCACTCTTTTACAGGTTATTCAAAATGTTCACTTTTAGATGCTTTTAGTGTTGTTTTTTGTATTGTTCTACTACTACCATGTTCTGATTCAGTTTTAAATGTTTATTTGGCTTTGTGCACTATAATGTAGTCTGCAAAATTATACTATTAATTTAGTATTGTAAAAGATTATAACATAAAACATACATCGCTCAGTCTCCACTGAAAAAGAGATTATGGCCAAATCTTCTTGTCAACGCCTGATCTCATTAGATCTCAGAAACTAAGCAGGGTTGGGCCTGGTTAGGGCTTGAATAAGAGACTACTGACAATACCAGGTGCCAGTGCCTCTACTGCACACTGTTGTTGTGTCCTTAGGCAAGACATTTATCTAATGTGGTGTGTGAGTTAGTGTTGGTGGTGGTGGTCAAAAGGGCTGATGGTTTGCAATGGCAAGATCACTTCTGTCAGACCAGAGCAGCTCTGACTGCAGTAGAAGCTTACCACAGTGTCTGGAAAAAAGATATATATGACAAATATTATTTTAAACCTAAACCTGTTCAGTGAAATGTAACAACAGCTATGATGACCCATCCATCTTCTTCTGCTTCTCCATTTCTGGGTCACGGGGGCAGCAGTCCAAGCAGGTCTGCCACCCAGAACACAATGCACATGCCCCCATGGATCCTCCCGCGGGTGGTGGGTCCACAGAAGGACGGCCCATGTTACAACCGGCCTTGATGCACTTCTGTCATCAGAAGTGTCCGCAGACACTGGGGGCAAGGTGGGGTTAAGTCTTGCCCACAACAGCAGCACTCATTTGTGGGAGCTGGGATCACACACAGCCAACCCATCGAGAGCAGGATACGAACCGCCAACCCCTAGATCAATAGAGAAACACTCTACCAACTGAGCTACTGCCACACTCAGCTATGACGATACAGAGAATAAATAAAGGAATAAAATGAATAAACACACATTTTTTGTCCTGATCCAGCTATTCACAAGGCATACACATTTACATTAATCCTTCATTATTTTTTAAGTAAGTATATTTTGTTATATCTGCCAAGCTTGTGCACAACATGAAGTGTACTGAAAACTTCCAATAAAACTGTCTGCAATACACCACAGTGAACAGGAGAGAGCGCTGTAGCCAAACCTTTGAAAACGCCTTGGCTGAGTTTTGGTGATGGAAGTTTAATCATTTTCTAGTGGCATTTTTTTCACAATGTACATTTACAGGGGATTTATATTTAATTTGAGTGTTTTTGCAGTAGTTCATACAATACATGAATCCCTCTGATACCCAGAAAGATTATGATCATAGTCTTTACATTCTATGAGAAGTTATTATTATTATTATTGATAAAAGGAGAAATTCAATTTTTCAACTGGACAAAGTTTGTTTGGTCGAAAACGTTTCGCCGCTCATCCGAGAGGCTTCGTCAGTTCTGGTTCTAGTGCTGGTTCTTAGAACCAGAACTGACAAAGCCTCTCGGATGAGCGGTGAAACGTTTTCGATCTAACAAACTTTGTCCAGTTGACAAATTGAATTTCTCCTTTTATCATGGATTCTACTTGGATGACTGAGGGACTCTTCACGTATTATTATTATTATTATTATTATTATTATTATTATTATTATTATTATTATTATTATTATTATTATTATTATTATTATTATTATTATCATTTACAAAAAATAAATATAGTGCACCTCTACTCAGTAATACTTGATCTAATCAGGTCGAGTAGTCCTTTTATCATTACACAGAGTATAATGTGTATCTCCCGAAAACCATTCACTAGTGTAACAATGTCCCATAAACTGGCATCATCCCATCAGTAACGAACAATACTCCAATAATGTGCCTAATTATGTACAGTCCAGTGGGTGTCCTCTGTCCCTTGTCCTACAGCGCTAAGCAACAATAGCCATAGTTTTAATTGTTTTATTGACTGACCATATGATTCAAAGCTTCTCAAATCTGGAGAGGGCTTTTTTGTCTGAAGAGGGACAGAGTGAATTGCCTGCATATCTCTATCACTTTATTACAGGGTTTATTGTCAAAGTACCATAGCAACCGGTATCCACGGTAAGAGCCAGAAACAATTGATGCAAAAAGAGCTCGCGTTGTGCTCGGTTGCTGGCGGGGAGGGGGGGTGGCAGACCGTGTCAGTGGTTGGAATGGGTTCAGTACAGTTTTTGGTGTTGGAGATCAGAGGTGCATTAGGCTGGACTAAGAGAGCACTCAAGTGACTCAAGAATACAGAGGGGGGCAGAGAAGAAGTGGCGTTTTCGGCCCGTTGTACACAACAGTGGGAGTAATACTGCTTTCTTCACTAGGGTAGATGACATTAAAATGAATTGTACCCAACTGGACCCATATGGCCTGGGGCTGTTTAAAGTGGAGTTAACAGCACGGATGTTAAGATAAAGCCAGAGTTATAAAAAAAAAAAAAATGTTGAATGCAAGTGAGCTCCTCCCTGCAGCTAGATATAAGCAGTGTCTAACCAGCACTCGAACCAGAACTGACGAAGCCTCTCGGATGAACTTTGAACAAACTTTGTCCAGTTGACAAATTGAATTTCTCCTTTTATCATGGATTCTACCTGGACGACTGAGGGACTCTTTACGCAATGCAAGTTTAAGATAATGGTGAAGAATTCTATTAAAAGTTTTATACGCATTGTAAGCCAACTCTTTTCTTCACTCCAGCCTTAAAGGTATTCAATATTCTGCAACTAAATACATTTTCAAAGTATTTTCCCATCACTGACAATAAAACGCAATCTAATGTAGTCTGTGTGCTCCATTCTTTGGGGATTTTTATTTCAGCTCTTGCTTTTTAAAGGAACTGTGTGTGAAATTGTGATGTTAAAGGGCCCATATGACTTTATTTTCTGATATGAAACATATCTGGAGTTGTGTTTCATTTCATTTACACGTTAACAAACAAACGTTGGGTTGACTTCTTCTATCAAACAGAAAACACTCTGTTCCACCTTGTGATGTCAAGTGGTAATACAGGAAGTGTTCTGCTGGAGAATCATTTGGATAATATCAGCTCATCTCTACTGAACAAAAGGTAAAAGGTAGCGTTAACATGAAAACTACCACCACACATGTTTTTAGGGGGGTAACAGCATTATAACATGGCTTAAAGTTCAGTTTTGTGTGATATGGGAGGTTTAAGATCTTGGACATAATGCTAACTCTGAAATCAAGTTTAAAATCCAATCGTATTTACACTAAAGGACTACTGGCCTGTTTATTTTGTTGTATGGAATAGTTTTGCAAGCTTCTATGCATGAAAAACTCTCAGTGTAAAACTATTTTGACAGGCCATGAGCAGGGACCAGCCTCTCCAGTGGACCTCTCCTTATCCCCATGTGACAGTGTGCTGCTGTATTGACTCCCCTCCAACGCATAATTCCATTAATCAGTCCAATTTCCCCATGGGCAGTGGTTTATTTCCGTCATCAAATGCCTGATGAAATCTTTAGACGCTGTGTATTAGGGAACAATCCTACAAATAGCTGATAGTGTTAACCAGTCACAAGCTGCGCCCAGGCATCGCTCAGCTCTAATTTGAAAGGGACTGAGGTGATAATGCGATGTGTCGTCCTTTTGTGGGCGTGCATTAATGGAGCCAGCCAAGATGGCAACTGATGGCAAATCAACGTCTTCCAGCAGGAGGAGAGCAAAGGAAGGAGGGGCCCCGAGCACAGACTCACAGCATCGACTGGCAAACTGCAGAGCCACAGCGCCCTTTAATCCATTACTGTCCTGATGGGCAGCTTTAATGCATCTCAGCCCCAGAGCCCTGTGCGTTTGAGTGTGTCTCTATGTGGCTAAAAGGAGCAAGTCTGTCTCTGTGAGGCTAATAGAGCAGAGTCTGTCTCTGTGAGGCTAATAGAGCTGAGTCTGTCTCTGTGAGGCTAATAGAGCAGAGTCTGTCTCTGTGAGGCTAATAGAGCAGAGTCTGTCTCTGTGAGGCTAATAGAGCTGAGTCTGTCTCTGTGAGGCTAATAGAGCAGAGTCTGTCTCTGTGAGGCTAATAGAAAAGAGGCTGTCTCTGTGAGGCTAATAGAGCTGAATCTGTCTCTGTGAGGCTAACAGGAGTGAGTGTGTCTCTGTATGACTGAGCGTCCGTAGTTGCCCCGTCATTGCCAGACTGGCATGTCTTTCTCTGGCCCGAGAGCACGCCTTAGCCACTGGTTTTGGGCTCTGGTCGCACCATAAATGCGCATATTTGCGCGCTAAAGGAGGTCACATGACCCCGGACTCAACCATTGATGTTAATTTGTGTGTTTATTCTCTTTTCTTAAGGTCATTAGTTAACTAAAGTCTTATTTAAGTATTTCTGATTATGTTGGATTAGTTTGTTTTATCACCATGGGTAAAGTTTGGCCTCTGCTTAAACCTTAAAACCCTGTTTTGTCAATTGGTTAGCTCGGGGGGAGGGGCTAGGGGGTATATAAGGGAGAGCTTTGCTCATTCTGCGGTCTGTCCTTAGCCTGACTATGTAGGTCCTGGGTCCCTGTGAGTGCTACTGTAAATACTTGGTCCGCATGAACCCTAACACTCTGGCTCTGTAGGAGTGAGACTCTGTGTGGCAAACAGGAGCAGAGGTTGGGCGTGTGCTACACTCACTCAATGTATTCATCCTTGTCTTCATTTTCTCCTCTTAAAGAACTTTCAGAAATCTAAATTATGTTTTATGTTCGGATCATATTTGAAATCTCAAAAGTCCAACTAAAAGAACTGAAACGTTAATAAGTTGATGTTACTGTAACAAAATGAGTCTGTTGTGGTTCAAACCACTTGTTGATCAAATATTTCTGATAAATGTGAGTATTGTTTTCTCAGTTTGAGAAAACAATAATTAGCTTATTGGGATCCCCATTACACCTCCTACATCTTGGCTCCCATCCAGAGGTCTTTTTCATTCTGAAACAACTGCATTCTGAAACAAGCTGAACACACCTGGATGACAGAGGGATGACATTTACCACATTCAATAAATACTAGATTGGATTGGTCAGAATCAGACCTTGCTGTGTTATTTGGTGCAGCTGCAAAAAGCTATCATAATACTGGCCACCGTTGGGTATCTCTCAAAGTCTTTTGTGGAGCTGTTCCAGGCCTGTCCCAGAGAGGCAGAAGTCCTACATGAGAGAAACCTGGAAAAAACAAAAGGGAAGTTTGGGAATTTCTTTTTGTTTGTGTGCAATTTAAGTCTGCGCAAATGTTCAAAATGTGTGTCTATAAACAATACAGAAACTAGACAAAAAGCAAATTATCAATACACATTCCAAGAAATGTCCCTAATCATTATTTCTGAATGTGATATTGTATTCTTTACAAACATGAGTGTGACTAGAAACAGTGACATTAGTCAAGCCTCATTGAGTGAAGTGTGTACTGGTATGTATGCAGAGATATGCTTCAAACAGTATATATTTCACTGTAGCAGGTCAATATATTTTACATAAAGTCCGTCATCAAGAACAAATGAAGTGTTGTATGTGTGTTCTCTTCTGTGATTAGAATATGACAGGTCCAATCACACCAAACTGGATTGAGAATTTCAGCATTAATACATAGACAGCTTCTTATCAGCAAAGACACGCACTTCATCCACCCACCCAATGTACACCAGATCACCTTATTTCCCTACAAGAGCTGTCCTTATAATAAGCAATTGTTTCTGTATCACAACAAGCCCGGGGAATGAAGGAATCTGGGAGTGAAGCCTTTTATCAAGAAGCAGCGCTATGCTATAGGCTTTCAAAAATAAACAATACAAGTAATATGCACAGGTCTCGCCCTTAATTTATCCATACATTCTTGCGCGTTTACACACAGAGAGTGCAAGGGGGGAGGGAGATTGTCTTTGGTAGAATAGAAACAGCTGTTCATTTCTTGGCTCCGGCACCTTTTGTTGACCCCATTTCGGTCGGCGCGCAGGCAGAGACAGTGGAGAAATTAGTTGTATTATCTGGCCTGGGCTAGCTGTGATTCTACCCGCATTCTGTCCATTACAGTGGCCCCTTCGTCTGATTAGCTCACGACACACTTGCTAACATGCCAAATCACTGGTTTCGACACTGCCACCGAGAGCTTTTCCAGCAGTCTGTCCCTCCCAGGCGGACTCGAAATCACAACATGAAAAAAAGAGTAGTGGGTAGCAAATGGGGCTGCTTAAATGCACAGTGACAAATGAAGACAGTTCCAGGTATTTTCCGAGCAACAAAATAAGGAGTAATTTGAGAGACATCTGAAAGCAAAACAACATATTAACACATTGTTCTATACTGAATTTGAAATAGCAGGGTTTAGTTGTCTAAGGTAGTTGTGTGCTCCAACTCCAAATGATCATATAATTTGAATTTTAAAACATCTGTTCTCTTAAAGGCACAAAGAACTAAGAAATTTGTGAACTTTTTTGTTGAATGCTACAAGTAGGAATGCAAAATAAGTCTTTGGACATACAGCTCTGGAAAAAAATAAGAGACCACTGCATTTTTTTTCTGAAATCAGCATCTCTACATGTATTACAGCCATTCCATTCCAGCGTCTGTTGAATTCCAACACAAACACAAAGCTGAGCTACTTCAGTTCTTGCACCAGGAGTGGAATAAAGTCACCCAAGAACAATGTGAAAGACTGTGGAGAGCATGCCAAGACGCATGAAAGCTGTGATTAAAAATAAGGGTTATTGCACCAAATATTGATTTCTGAACTCTTCTTAAGTGTGAACATTAGTATTATGTTGTTTTAAAATGAATTTGATCTTGTTTCTTTGCATTGTTTGAGGTCTGAAAACATGTATCTTTTTGTTATTTTGACCATTTGTCATTTCCTGCAAATAAATGCTCTAAACGATAATATTTTTATTTGGAATTTAGGGGAAATGTTGTCAGTAGTTTATAGACTCAAACAAAAATGTTCCTTTTGCCTAAACACATACCTATAAGTAGTAAAATCAGAAAAACTGATAATTTTGCAGTGGTCTCTTATTTTTTTCCAGAGCTGTATGGTTTTTTGTTAATTTACTAGGGTTATCAAATTTATTAGGGTTATCAAAAGTATAATTTGAACAAGTTTAGTTACTTAAAAAAATCAAATAATGTAATCATGTTGGTAACAGAATATAAGATATTGTAGGAAACATAAGAAAGATTAAAACAGCCCTATTATGCAAAATTGATTTTTAAAGCTTTTAACCATGTTATAGTTGTTTCCTCTGACCAGTTATTCACCTGAAGTTGTATGTAGGAGTGATTTCTGCAAGATGCCATTTTGCCGTTCAACCCCTTTTTTCACCACCACCACCACCACTGCGCTGTACTTACTTCGTTCTCCAGTTTTATTTTCTTAATCAGTGATACACATAGGATTTGGCACCATAGTTTTGTAACATCAGTCATTCAGGTAAAAAAGGTTTGTGTCCAATCTATAACTCTAACCTCAAACCTAAATCAGAACAAACAAAGAAAACAATAGGGCAGCAGGTCAGGTCCAGAGGTGTGAAAACACTCATTAGGGCCCTGAATGGCTGTGCCAACCAGACCCCACACTCCACTCCCACTGCATAATGAATAGGCTTACCTAACTAAAAGAAACTGTAAACAAGTAGGTGTGATAGTTTCATAGTAATTTCATTGTAGTTATCTCCTTCCTTCAGGCAGATATAGGCAGTGTCCACCAGCGTCTAACCAGAACTGAAGAAGCAGCTTGGATGAGCTGTGAAACGTATTCGACCAAATATACTTTGTCCAGTTGACAAACTGAATTTCTCCTTTTTGCCATCAGTTTTGTTAGTGAACTTGTTTCTTCATTTTAGATTTAAAATATGCACATAATAACATAATGATCCATGGGTGTTATAGATTATAACTATATAGCAAACACAATGTTTCTTCTTTAACATAAAATCAGAGGTTTCTAGTCTGGAACTGTCCATGGTGCTGAACTGCACTGTAAGCCATAACTAACATGCATTTAACATGTGCCTATTTCTACATGATGCAGTCCGAGTATTCACTTCCCTCTGCCCTCGGCTTATAGAGCAGATCAATATGCTCTATGGGATCTTTGAGTTAGCGCTGTACCATTGATCTGAATTAGTGTTGGGAGCAGTCGTTAATAGGGCTGTTTCTAGTCCAGTTTGTATCACACTGAGCTCTCACTTTTACTCCAGCTCCATCAGTTACTCGATAAATACTAGAATATTTGTGTGAAGACTTCTCAATTTATGATCATGGACCTGCCAGCACTGGTCTTGTGTTTACCCATTTTTTATACACCAGAAATTGAGGTCAGAATCATTTTAAATTGCTATAAAGTGTAGTTAAAGGTGCATTGTGTACTAGGGATGTAACTATGACTGAATTATTGTAATCACTCTCACAATAATATCATGGGCCATCACAATATATTGAATTTCAAGTTTCTTTGCTTAAATTCATTATTAAGTTGCAGCATCAATTGAAGAAACAGAAAGAACTATACATATACCATGACCCTTTGCTCTGTTTCAGTCCAATCTACATGATCTACAAAATCTACAAAAATTCCTCAGAAAAATAAATAAATTAATTAATAATAATAATAATAATAATAATAATAATAATAATAATAATAATAATAATAATAATAATAATAATAATAATAATAATAATAATAATAATAATATACTGGACAGGGTCTGGTCTTTGGTCCACCCATTCCTGGGACATGAGACTTCCCTGGTGAAGCACAGACTCCTTGACACATGAACAGTTGCAGGAGAGAGGAACAAAAATAGTATTTTTTCAGTGGGTAAAAATAACCAGTTGACTAAAATATTGTTTTCACGATAAGAATTCCCTTTGAAATCACCACTTTGTGATATTTATTCATAACAACTGCACTAAATGAGGATAGCATACACATTCCAGGACCACTCTTACTTACCTATTTTTTACATCCTCTTACATTACATTAAATTCATTACATTCTTACATTCGTCTTTCACTATTGCCAGGTGAAAATCACCCGAAAGCCTGTAGGAAAAAGTGGGCTTTGGGGTAGGGAAACACCTACACCTTCAAAGATCTCAAACACAATGGTGAAGCTCCCCTAGGACCCATGACACTCAGAAAAAGGCAACATATTGAAAATCATGTAAATAATTTTGATCAGGTGAAAATCACCCGGCGATAGTGCTCTAGGGTTAAGAAAGTAATAATCTGGAACAGCGCCATTTATATATATATTAGGGCTGGGAATATTAACGCGTTAATCGCGATTAATCGCGATTAGAGTTATGATCGCGAACAATTTTTTTAATCGCGATCAGAGTTTGCCAGCATTTTCCGCAATTCTACCATCCATATGCACCTCATTTGGTTGTATTAATTAAACTCATTGTCGGTTAAACGCGCTATTTTGAGTTTGCTAGTATTTTGTTCCTTCTACGCATCCGTAGGCAGCTCGAGCGGGCTTCAATCATTTACTTACAATTTCTCAAAGTAAGCACTATTACTGGTTCATTGTTACTTTTTCCTTTCTCTGCACTTTTTTAAATAAAAAAAATGGTGAGAAATACTTTGCATTGTGAGTTTAACTTTAGATTCGAACGGTCTTACTGCAAGATATCAATTTTAAACATGCAAAATAAATCACGATTAATCGCGATTAACTATGAAATTTCTGAGATTAGTTGCGATCAAGAAAATTAATCGTTTGACAGCCCTAATATATATATATATAGGACAGAATTACTGAGCCATTTTAAATCAGTATTGCAGTTTACACAAAAACTCAAATTTCCACAAATGCATATGTCTTCTTTAAAGTTCATATATTATCCAAAATTGACTCTTGTGAGCTTTAAGTTGTGTTATAATGTTGTTGCCGCCTCAAAACCGTATCTGAAGTTATGTTTTCATTTACACATGCTTGAGTAATCCTAGGTATTAGGTATCTGTCTACATTTCCAAACCTCACAATGCTCTGTTCCACCTCGTGATGTCATGAAGGTGTTGTTTTCAAACCAACAGCTTTTACCTTAAGTTCGGGAGAGCTTGGAGATTCTCGGGCTGAAATTATTCAAATGATTCTAGTGAAGGTAGAGTATTTTCCATTTGAGAGAAGAACTCAGCCTAAATATATCTGAAAATACATAATATGGGCCCTTTAAACATTCAAATGAGTCTTCAGAAAACCAAACAGCTAAGTTAAAACCACATCCTATACTCAGACTCTACCCACACAGCAGTATTTTCTTACTGTAGTGAGAATGATCATTAAAAGAGCGCTGTGAAGAAAACCCATGCAGATATCCCAAATCGCGTGTACAACGGCGCCTTCCACTTTGCCATACCCCCCATCCATTTTTATTGACTTTATGCACACGAGACATTTTAACAGAAATACCCTTTTTTAATATTCACCGCCACACAACAGCAGCCTAAGTCGCATCGACCGGCCCTGAATTAAAAGTACCTGATGTAGGGCGTCTGTAATCCGCAGAGTCTTTTAGGAGTCACCTGGTCGGTCAAATGGGCCCTTTTAGACGAGTATAATGTGTTCTTAAATTATTTTATTGATGGGAGGGGCAGGGCCACTCCAGGTACCCATACAAACTGACTTAACATGCTGTGAAAGGGTCAATTTGGCCTCCATTTTCCATTTCTTCGTTATCTGCATTTAGAGTCCTGCTGGGGGGCACGGCGTGAGCTGGGACGGCCTTTGAGAAGCAACGTGGATTTCGGCGTTTAAGAGGTTTCTGCAGAGCTCGGGAAATTTGCTAACAGTTTGTATGGGCTTTGTTCTGCTGTGGTTATATTATATTATGATTCTTCAGTTTTATGCTTCTCGAGTCCACTTTAACGCTGTTTTCTGAGCTGTTATAATGTTGTTTCCTCATCACAAACATACCTTGAGTTGTGTTTTGTTTCATTTGTTTCACAAATTTTTAACACACAAAATGGAAAGCACTCATGTGGTAATACCAGTAGTGCTCCACTGTGTTTCTAAATGTCCTACACCTTCACTAAAATCATTTGGACAATTTCAGCCCTGGAATTGCCAATCTCTAGTGAACAAAAGGTAAAAAGTAGCTGTTAACATGAAAACTATCGCTTAATGACATCACAAGGTGGAACAGGGCATTTTGAGCTTTGGAGATGAAGACAGACTCATAAACCGGGCTTACTGAAACATGTGTGAATGAAACAAAACACAACTCCAGGTGTTTTTGAAGATGAGAGATGTTTTTGATGAGGGAACAACATTCTAACATGACAAAAAAGCTCACAGGAGTCAATTTTGACATTTAAACCTGAACTTAAACTCTGAAATTTAACACTGAAATTTGCTCACACATTTGTTTTGTATTTCTGACAAATTTCCACATTATTACACCAAAGATCTCTGTTGACAATTAAACCTAAACTCCATTTGCTTGTTTTTATTTAACTCCTTTAAACATAAACCTTACAGCCAAACTAAAAAGCAGTTGGCACATGACACAAAGCCCTTCTCCACATATTTGTCTAATGAATCCACTCGAGGAGGCGCTCCCACTCGGTCCGTCAGTTAGATTGTCACTTTGTCTTTTATACGCCTCTGATTCCGCTGGTTAAGTCACTGATTAACGCTGAATAGAGCAAAAAAAGCAGTGGAACACTTTTCAGATCGGGGCGAGCTCTGGAAAAAGGGGCTGATAATTGCGCTGCAGTTTTCCTGACCTCTTCTTAAGTGCATGAAAGCCTTGTACAAAATAACATACGAAGCTGCACTTTTGAAAGGTCCCCACACCAGCACTCTGCCTAATAAAGACATTTGTAAACGATTCCTCCATTTAAATCCATTAGAATACATTTTGTCATAGGATTCTGAGTCAATAAGCATGTAATCAGGATGTCCCGAGCAGACTGGGGTTTCAGAGGGGATAATTAATGAGATTGCCTTATGAACTATTTAATTACCAACTGTTGGCCTCTTCAATTGTCCCCACAAGTGGCGCTTTTGTTCCCCAGTTGCAATTAAAGCCTGACTGACACAGGTGGAAGGCATGTGGAGAGATATACAAGAGAGTATTAACAGTGCATTTACACAGAGGGAATTAAGGGTGATTACAGATGAACAGAAGCCACATTTAAAGGGGATGTATTACGTTATTTTCTAATCTGTGTTATAATGTTGTTTCTTTATCAAAAACGTACCAGGACTTGTGTCATGTTAAATTCACAAATCATGCATATTTAGGCTGAGTACTTCTCTCAAACTGAAAATGCTCTGTTCCACCTTGTGATGTAATGTGGTAATACACTGTATTTTTTATAATCAATAATAATAATTTATAGCATTTATATAGCGCCTTTCATGACACCCAAAGCGCTTTACAGTTCATTGTTCATTCACTCCACACTTGGTGGTACTGACGAAAGTGAGGCTGCCAATCTGCGCCAACCACCTCCAACACTCACGCACACACCACTTTCATACTAGGCAATGTGGGTGAGGTGTCTTGCCTAGGACACAACTACAGTTTTTTGCGACTAGCGCCCCACTGTGGCACCTGGAATTCCCAGCGGTGTCCCATCCAAGTACTAACCAGGCCCAGCCCTGCTTAGCTTCTGAGATCCGACGGGATCAGGCTTTGACAAGCAGGTATGGCCACAAAACTCCATACACCTTTGCTAGAATCATTTGGATCATTTCAGACCTGGAATCTACTGAAAAATGGTTAAAAAAAAAGTAGCTGTTAATTTGAAAACCACTTCATGACATCACAAATTTTTGACCTTTGGAGATGTAGACATACTTTGCTCTCCAATTTTATTTTCTTAATCTGTGACATGCATAGGATTCGGCAGCCTTGCATAGAAATGAAAAAATCTCTCTAATGTGATGTGTGCAGCTATCCATAGGAGTGGCCGATAACTTCACCGTTCTTGGATGTGATGACATTTATGACAACGTCAGCTCCCATTGGGCACCATAGTTTTCTAACACGGAAGTCAGTGAACCTGTTTCTTTCATTACGTCTTTTACATGAATATCTAATAACTATATTGTCAGGATCCGCTTCTGATTTTTGCCTTCTCCTCCTCCTCTCTGCATTTCCGCCTCCCTTCTGTGTTCTGTGAGACTCCACCCTACCTGGGCGTTACTTGGGCATGACATGGGCATGACATGGGCATGACATGGGCATTACTTGGGCGTGACTTGGACGTGACATGGGCATTACTTGGACGTTACTTGGGTGTTACTTGGGTGTTGCTTGGGCGTGACATGGGTGTTACTTGGGCATTACTTGGACATTACTTGGGTGTTACTTGGGCATGACATGGGCGTTACGTGGACATTACTTGGATGTTACTTGGGCGTGACATGGGCGTTACTCAGGCGTTACTTGGACATTACTTGGGTGTTACTTGGATGTTACTTGGGTGTTACTTGGGCGTGGCATGGGCATTACTTGGACGTTACTTGGGCGTTACTTGGGCATTACATGGGCGTGACATGGGCATTACTTGGGTGTTACTTGGACATTACTTGGGTGTTACTTGGACGTTACATGGGTGTTACTTGAACGTTACATGGGTGTTACTTGGGTGTGACATGGTATTACTTGGGCGTTACTTGGGCATTACATGGGCGTGACATGGACGTGACATGGGCATTACTTGGGTGTTACTTGGACGTTACTTGGGTGTTACTTGGACGTTTCTTGGTTGTTACTTGGGCGTGACATGGGCATTACCAAGTCATGTTTGGCAGATGGCACCCCTGTCTCCCATCCTCCATCAGCTGCAGTATAAGAAGCCCGGCTCTTCAATTACTCTTTGCCAGTTTGTTGTTTCTGCTACCAGTTAGTCAATCCTTGGCTCAGTCTTTGCATTTGGAATTTTTTGTATATTTTTTGACTTACCTTCCTGTGTCCAGGTACCTGCCTTCTTACAATACTCCACAAAATCATTGTAATAAACCACTTCCCAACTTACCTGCTGTGATCTGTGACTCTGGGTCTTAAACTGTGACATATATACAGTCACAGATACAAGCACAATAGGTCTTCTTTAAGGTTTTATATTTAAGTAAAAATTTGCATTGATAGACCGAATGTGATGCTTTTACAGAACACAGAGCAAATATTACCTTGTATAAAATAAAAAAGAGATGTTTTTTCGATTCATGTTGTGGTTAGCAATTCTATTTTTTACACTCTTTTTGCCCTTAGACATGTGAAAAAGAATCACAGATCTATAAGGCATCTATATATATCATAATATCTGTAATTATATACTTGTATGTTTTATCTCTAAAATAAAGTGCAGGACTCAGGGGCTGTGAGGTGTTTGAGTTATTTTACAGCCGTGATCTTTATGCTTTGTGAACCTGATGGCCCCTCTCTGTTTCTATTGTAAGTCCATATTATTTGGTCCTCATTTGAAGTAACAGAGCCTGTAATTGATTCATACGTGACACAGTGTGTTCCTTTACAAAACATGACAATTTCAGGATTTAGCTAAATGATGGTGTCATTATGTGTTATTACAGAAACATAGACAAGCTGCCCAGTGTGACCTAAATTATTGACTACCAGTCAAGAGTCTGGACTCACCCTCATTTTAAAGAAAATCATCAAAAGCTTACATTTTGATCTCTTCTAAAAATTGATGTACACTATCAGTCAAACTCACCCTCTTTGGACTCACCCTCTCATTCAGTGTTTTTTCTTTATTTTTTTCTACTTTCTACATTTTGTATATACAGTACACAGAAGACCTCAGATATATGAAGCAAGATAAATGGAATTATTTAGTGAATAAAAAACATTAAAAAGTTAAATAATTAAATACAGTGGTACCTCACTTTACGAAATACCCTACATACAAAAAATCCAAGTTACAAAATGCCTTCACGTTAAATTTTGGTCTCTAGATACGAAAGCAAATTCAAATTACGAAATCCGAAATCTCAAAAATTCGAATAATGCGCGCTCAGATGCACGCCCCGCTGTTATCCACGCTCAAAAAGCACCTTTCTCGGCCTCTTAGCTCTAGCGCCGAACACGCAAGATTTTCAACAAAATGTATTAAATAGTGAAGTGTGGGGGGAGACACGACTCTGGAAGCAACGCAGAGACATGAACGCACCGCGCGAGGAGCACTCACCGCACGAGGAGCACGCACCGCGCAAGGAGCATGCAACGCGCGAGGAGCGAGGAGCGAGGAGCACGGCACCGCACGAGGAGCACGCACCGCGCGAGGAGCACCCCTAGTACTGGTCTGCACGACCGGCACCGGGGCTGCGAGCACGAGATAGAACCGCGGCGCCCGGACTGTGTCCTCTGGAGCCCGAGCCACAAACCAGCCGCACGAAACCAGCAAAGAGCGGCATGTGGTAGTTTAATCCTGGTTTAGTCCAGGTCTAGACCTGGTCCAGTCCTGGTTTAGTCCAGGTCCAGTCCAGGTTTAGACCTGGTCTAGACCTGGTTTAGTTCTGGTCTAGACCTGGCTTAGTCCACGTTTAGTCCTGGTCTAGTCTCTTAGCCAATCAGGACGCAGAACCAATGTTACACTATAAAAAAACGACTGAGGGACTTTTCACGCATATAAAAAACAAGTTACACTATTTTAAAAAAAACTTGGAACGAATCAGGCCTTTTCCATTGAAATAGCTACTCAACTTACGAAACCACTTCTGGAACGAATTCATTTCGTAAGGTGAGGTACCACTGTACTAAATATTTTTTCAACAAAGCAAAGGATGGATACTTTTGAGGATTAAATATATTTTTTCTTTACTACATAATTCAATATATCTTACTTAATTAATAAACTGTATTCTATATGTATACAAAATATAGAAAGTAGTAAAAAATAAAGGGAAATGTATGCTTTTGATGATTTTCTTTAAAATGATGTTTCAATTGTTCTGTGGTTCTCAAACAATTCAACAGTGCAGCAAAATGTTGGTCTTTTCAAATGTTTATGAGTCTGTTATTATAATTTACACTTGCTATTTACAATGTTTACCACTATCTTATCACTTTATTGATGAGAAAAACACCCAAGAAGCTAAAACCACTTGGATTCATGTCAGTCACACATGACATATGGCAGTATTTGTATTTGTGCCTTGTTGTGGGGTTAAAGGGGTTAATGTTCATAAGGACGGACCACCCCCACATTTACACAGGACAAGTGTCACTAGAACAGGGGTGGGCAAACTTTTTGACTCATGGGCCACAAAGGGTTCTAAAATTTGACAGAAGGGCCGGACCAGGAGCAGCTGGATTTAGTGTTTTGGTAATCCACCTCATAAGAGCAAAAAATAACATGGGATATGTAGAAAACATGAGCTTTATTTCAATTAAAAATGAACAAAAGCATTACAACAAATACGCCAAAACCTGGCATATCAGGCATACAGCAGTTGATAAGTATTTGGTGAAAAAATATTTACTTGTCCACTCCTTATTAAACACTTTTCTTTTCTTAGCTCCGCTCATCTTTACAGGAGGGCTGAGAGGTCAAAGAGTAAAGCACAAATGTGGAGCAAAACGCCGCAACTCAACAAAGGTCAATGTATCTAGTGCGCCAGCTATTGGAAAATGCCAAAATTGCAGGGAAAATAAAACATTAAAACATTAACAGGGTTTATTAATATAATTTCTTCAAGTTCGGCGGGCCGGATTAAAAAGCTTAATGGGCCGCATATGGCCCCCGGGCCGTAGTTTGCCCATGCCTGCACTAGAATCATTTGGATCATTTCAGCCCTGGAATTGCCCATCTCTACTGAACAAAAGGTAAAAGGTAGTTGTTAACATGAATCACTTCATGACATCATAAGGTGGAACAGAGGATTTTGAGCTTTGGAGATGTAGACAAACATTTGTGAGTGAATGAAACAAAGTACAACAAGTACAACAACATTTAAAAATGGCTTAAGGCTCACAAGAAACTATTTTGCGCAATATATATATAAAAGACACACACATGCACACACACACACACACACATCTCCACCTCCTCTCCACCTCATTTCCACCTCTCCTCCTCATCTCCACCTCCTCTCCTCCTCATCTCCACTTCCTCTCCTCCTCCTCTCCTCCTCCTCTCCTCCTCATCTCCACCCCATCTCCTCCTCCTCTCCTCCTCTCCTCCTCATCCTCTCTACCTCCTCTCCTCCTCATCTCCACCTCCTCTCCTCCTCCTCTCCTCCTCATCTCCACCTCCTCTCCTCATCATCTCCACCTCCTCCTCATGTCCACCTCCTCTCCTCCTCCTCATCTCCACCTCCTCTCCACCTCCTCTCCTCCTAATCTCCACCTCCTCTCCTCCTCCTCTTCCTCCTCTCCTCCTCATCTCCACCTCCTCTCCTCCTCATCTTCACCTCCTCTCCTCCTTCTCTCCTCCTCATCTCCACCTCCTCTCCTCCTCTTCCTTTCTTTATTTCCTCCCCCTCTTATCTCCAACTCTCCTTCCCTATCTCGCAAACAGAGACGAGCCTGCCTGTTCCTTTCCCCCTCTCCTCCTCTCCTCCACTTCTCCTTCACCTCTCCTACTCATCTCCACCTCCTCTCCTCATCATCATCTTCACCTCCTCTCCTCCTCATCTCCACCTCCTCTCCTCCACCTCTCCTACTCATCTCCTCCTCATCCCCTCCTCATCTCCACCTCCTCTCCTCCTCATCTCCACCTCCTCTCCTCCTCTCCTCCACCTCCTCTCCTCCACCTCCTCCTCCACCTCTCCTACTCATCTCCTCCTCATCCCCTCCTCATCTCCACGTCCTCTCCTCCTCATCTCCACCTCCTCTCCTCCACCTCTCCACCTCCTCTCCTCCTCATCTCCACCTCCTCTCCTCCTCTTCCTCTCTTCATTTCCTCCTGCTCTCATATCCTCCTCCTCTCCTCCTCTCCATCTCTACTTCCCTACGTGGAAAATTGAGAGGGGCCTGCCTGTTCCTTTTCACCTCTCCTCCTCCTCTCCTCTCCCTCTCCTCTCCCTTTCCTCCTCCCATCCGCTATGTGCCTGCTCCCCTCTCCTCCTCTTCTCCTCCACCTCTTCACATCTCCACCTCCTCTCCTCCTCACTTCATTTCCTCCTGCTTTTATATCCTCGTCCACTCCTCCCCATGTCAAAAAGAGAGAGGGGCCTGTCTGTTCCTTTCCTCCTCTCCTCCTCTCCCTTACCTCCTCCTCTCCTCCTCTACTTCCTTATGTCAAAAGAGAGAGGGGTGTACCTGCTCCTTTCCTCCTTTCCTCCTCTCCTCTCCCTCACATCCTCCTCTTCTCCACTACATCGAAAAGAGAGAGTGGCGTGCCTGCTCCCCTCTCGTCCTCTTCTCTCGTCCTCTCGTCCACTCCCCCTCCTCCTCCTCCTCTCCTGTCTGCCCGCTGACCCATTCTGACCCCTCCGTCCTGCTGTGACAAAAGTGTGAGCGAGGAGGCCTGAGATCACACACTTCTGCATGGACGGGCTGAGTGCTCTTGTTAACGCTACACCCACAGGACCAGAGCATCCAGCGCCACTCCGACCACCAGATTAACTCATTGTTTTGACAGCGCGCACGGTCCGACTGTGTAATTACTTCAATACCTGTTGTGTTCTCCACTCAAAGCCTCGCTGATTAGTCCATTGATTATCTATGGGCCGACTCTGCTTGTGCTGCCCGGCCTGGACACTTGTGCAGATCAAACTCGGTCAGTTAGCGCCGTAATGGAGGAGCAACAGCAACATCAGTCGTCTCGTATAGATTATTGATGAGAAATTAAATTCAAGGACTGGCTATTGCTTAAGAGGCTTTTGATACTGTAGCTTTGATAAGGACACGTCAAGGTGAATTTCTATTGGCAATGTGAAGAGACGATAAAACAACATTTTTAAACGTATTTCAAATTCATTTTTTTTCCACATGTATTTGAGCAAATTTTTGTCTTCACCCAGTATGTTGTGTAATTATCTCTTAAGATCAAAATAAGTCAGCCGTAAGTCAGCAGATTATAAAGCGCTTTATTGTCTGATAATCGGGAAGTGCGCTATTAGCATGCTAGTTGTCATTAGGATCACCATGACGGTAAAACTCTGCTCTGGCCTCTGAACGTTGTGAAGTGCTTCTAAAGTCATCAGGGTAAATAATTAGGATTCTTGGAATGCATAAGGTAAATGGGAAATAACTTTGGACCACGGCAAATCGTTTAAAAGGAACTACTTTTGTTTTTCACGTTTTTAAGTTTGAAAAAAGTAGGTAGCGCCTTTAATAGGAGTACACAGAGTTTGATGTTATAGTTTTGGTTAATATGAGGTATGGAAGTGTATAAATGTGTAATCTATTAATTATGTTATATGCAACATTTTTATGGCTTTCCCCCCATTTAAAACATATGGGTGATTCTCCAACTATCAAAGAATTTATGACCCAGGCAGAAATAACAAAAACAAAAACACGTTTGTCATTTTTTATTCATGCTGCACTTATTAGAAACAAAGACGAGCAAAAAATTTATGATAGATAAATTACTATTTTTATTATAAAATATGGTTTTATATTGAGTGTTTTTGCTATATGTCCTTTGTCCCTTGGCCAGATTTTGGACTCTCAGTCCCTCATAAGACTGAAATTAAGTTTGAACAGTAACTTCATTGACAAATGGCACAGAAATTCCTTATTTTAATGAAAAATATCATAGCTTGAAAGATGTATTAATATTTTATTTATTTTTCATAAAAAGAACACCTATCCCTAGGGATCACTGTCATTTCCGCCACCACAAAATGTAACTTTTCACTTTTTTTTAAACCTTTGTCGACTTGAACCACATCAGTTGTGATGTGACAGGAGCTCATGGCAGGATAGCAGCGTTAGCTCCATGGAAGGAAGGGAAACAAGAACAAAATTAAGGTCAAGTTTTGCAAAACCAAGAGTAGGTTTATTGGTCGTTATTTCCAAACACCTCATATTTCCTTTGAAAGTACAAATAATGAGAAAAATACCAGAAATTAGCATGCTAATATGTCATGAAATTTTAAAAGAAATGCTAAACATTGTCATTTCCACAACAGTCATTTCCATCACTTTATTTATTGTTATTGTTTATTATTTATTTAATATTTATGTAATTTCATTACAACCACTATCAGTTAATGTTTCTACACATTGTGATGAAGTAGAACAAATCAAAATATTTCTAAAAATATGTGTTGGATTTTCTGAAAAATATCATGACCAAATTTGACTGTAGTTGGAGAATCACCCATATATTCTGTTGTAAATTGTTCATCACTATGGCAGTCCTAATTTTTCACCATTCTGAAACCCGTGTAAAGATTGCATTTGTTCCCATGGGGTTTTTGAATTCACAGTCAAAAGAGCACGCAGCGTCTCTTACTTGTGTTATCATTCAAACTATAGCACCATATTGCACACACCCCAGACAACTTCCTGGATTTAAAACTAATTTTATGCTCATTAGATCCTGCCCACTACACAGTCCAAATCCACTTTATAACAATGAACGCTCGGACTTCCCAACCAGCTTCGTCGTATTCCACTGTGTTAGAAAATGCAAATGAAATCACACGTTTTGTCCGGTCATATCTATAGGCCATGTAGTCCTGACCAGGGCTTTAGTTCTTCACAGCTTAGACCAGAGTCGTGCTGAGAGGAGCAGGAAGTGCACGGGTCTGGGGGCTGTTCTGCTTGAATGAGTCGCTTTGCTATTCCAGCCCCTGTTTCCCTGTGGATTAAATCGCTTACATTGGTCTCTTATCCTTTGCCAACAGGAGCGCAATTTCGACATGTCTTCCCATTGGCTTTACAGATGAGGCAACACTATACCCCTTTTCTTTTCTTTTTTGTTGATACTTTATTATGTCATACAATATTTTAGAGGAAAAAGATGTGTTATTTAATGCAATAACAATATACTGAGATATTCTAATATAGTTTTTGGCGTTATAAGTTCCATTAAATCCACATACGTATTTGCCAAAACAAAACAAAAATTGGATGTGGATGCTTTATTGCACTAAAAAACATTTTTTAAAAGCATCCATACTCTGAAGGGGCTTGCATCTCCACAAACTTGACTCTTTTTTGGTCTGGTGGAGGGCGTCTTCTGCTTGTTTCCATGGAAATGTTGTTCCTTTGGCTATAATATTCCACAGTATTCACCCCATTCCAAACAATATTTACTATAATTTCTGTTATAATTTGCTTTAGTGTTTGAACATGGGCCTATTTTAAGTCTTGTCATTATTTTCAATAGATTTTTCAAGTTTCCCTGTTTACTTTAATACCGTGGTTCTCAAATTCTCCACGCCAAGTACCACCTAAGAAAATATTTAAATTTCTGAGTGTCACCAAACAAAGCAAGATTAAATCATGCCTAAAGTAAGACTAAAATGGGTGTAAAATCTGACTAAACCAGACTAGTTTTTACCAAAAAAACAAAACAGAGACATAAATCATTAGGACAATCTGCATTTTCATTTAAAACAATCTCAGAATGGAACAAACTTCCAACTGAGCTAAAATGATGCAAATGCTTAAAAAAAAATTTGCCTGGAAATTAAACAACAATTTCTAAGAGTGCAGACGTGTCAGCATTAAAGTTAGAAATGAGAAGGGGGTACAGGTATCAGGAAAAGAGCTTAAATTATTTTTTTACTAATCAATGAACTATATCACCGCCACCGTAAATATTATGAATTGCATTGTTTTTATGCTTTATGTTCATTGTTTGTAATGTTGTTTGTCTCAGGGACTGCAGATGGAATTAGTTCCGAGAGTCTGGTACAAAGCATCTTTTCATTGTTTGTGATTAATGCTCCTGTACATTGTCCCTGTCAAATAAATCAAATAAACTAAACAAAATATAAAAACACGTGTCTAAATTAAAGTAATACCAGAACTGCAGAGGACCACCAAGCACCACCACAAGCAGCATCACAGTTTGAGAAACACTACTTTAACACCCCCATTCTTGCTCACTTGGAAGAACTCAATTAGCAACATGCTCTGCCCAACTGGGGGTCCGGCTCCTGCCTGTTGCCCCTGCCCCGAAGATCAGCCCGAGTAAGAGCGGGACAGAGAGGCTAAAGGGGAGGGGCTAGCGCTACATCTGCCCCGCACAGATTTGCTTAATTGGGTTTGACTCCTACAATTACAAGCTAATAATGAGCCTTTCAACTCAACCACGTCGCACAGAAAGCAGTTGTCAGATGGTGTGTGGAGAGAGCGAGAGATGGAGAGAAAGAAAGACGAGAGAGGGAGGGAGTGAGGGGTGCAGAGGATATAGAAGGGAATTGCCAATGGACTTTGGTTAAGCAGTGGTTATTGAGTCTTTGATAGGACTCCGGGAGGCCAGGGTAGCAACAATGACCGAATTAATGGGCAAGGCACGATGAGAATGTCAGCTCCGCGGGGGGCAGGGCTGGCCTTTGAGCCAGCGCCGCGATTGTTGCTACACGGATACATTGAAAAGCCCTGACCTGCTTGTTGGTGGATCTGCGCTAATCATGTTTAGCTTCCGGCTATTGTGATTTTATAGCAGCGATGGAGTGAAGGAGTGAAGGGGTGAAGGGGTGAGGAGACAGAAGAGGTCAAGATCAAGTGCACTGTTGTTGTTACATGTAAATACAGCTCTGGAAAAAAAATACGAGACCACTGCAAAATTATCAGTTTTTCTGATTTTACTACTTATAGGTATGTGTTTGGCTAAAAGGAACATTTTGGTTTGAGTCTATAAACTACTGACAACATTTCCCCCAAATTCCAAATAAAATATTATCGTTTAGAGCATTTATTTGCAGAAAATGACAAATGGTCAAAATAACAAAAAAGATACATGTTTTCAGACCTCAAACAATGCAAAGAAACAAGATCAAATTCATTTTAAAACAGCATAATACTAATGTTTACACTTAAGAAGAGTTCAGAAATCAATATTTGGTGCAATAACCCTTATTTTTAATCACAGCTTTCATGCGTCTTTGCATGCTCTCCACAAGTCTTTCACATTGTTCTTGGGTGACTTTATTCCACTCCTGGTGCAAGAACTGAAGTAGCTCAGCTTTGTGTTTGTGTTGGAATTCGATGCTGGAATGGACTGGCTGTAATACATGTAGAGATGCTGATTTCAGAAAAAAATGCAGTGGTCTCTTATTTTTTTCCAGAGCTGTATTTGTTTATTTGTTTATTTACGGATCCCCATTAGTCTCTACAAACATAGAGACTAGTCTTCCTGGGGTCCAATTTAAAATACAATACACTTCAATACATCCAAGCACCATAACAACAGACCAATCAAAACAGTGAGATTAAGTTACATTATCCAAAACACATACTAAACACTAAAATATGTTACATTCAAAACAGTGAGATTAAGTTACATTATCCAAAACACATACTAAACACTTAAAATATGTTACATTCAACTTTATTCAGCATTATAAAATAGTAATTTCTTAAGACATTTTTTAAAAACAGCATGATTTTGTATGACCATTATGTGTTGTGGCAGCACATTCCAGTGAGAAATGGCTCTATAGAGAAACGTTGCTTTTAGTGCATTAGTTCTTGGTTTTGGTAAAGTGAAAACTGTGGTTGAGGCTCGTCTTGTATTAAACCTTTATCTGATCCTGTATATCGGGATCAGATAAAGGTTCATTGTCTTTTGTGAGAGTCATATACCCAAAAGCAAGTATGTGAAATATAATAATAATAATAATAATAATAATAATAATAATAATAATAATAATAATAATAATAATATTGTTATTATTATTATTATTATTATTATTATTATTATTATTATTATTATTGTTATTGTTATTATTATTATTATTATTAATAATAATAATAATAATAATAATAATAATAATAATAATAATAATAATAATAATAATAATTCTGGCCACCACCAATCACTCCCACACCGTACTAGCCAATGTAGGTGAAGTGTCTTGCCTAAATGACAGAACGTGGTCCGAGCAGAAATCAATCCTCTGATGCTCAGGTTGGGGGACCACTGTTCTAACCACTACGCCACTGTTGTAAATAATTGAATTTAGGAAACAGAGGACCGAGATGTATTAAGTTAAAATGGTTAAAAGTGAAATTCATCATTGGATTAAAAGCTGGTAAAATGGTAAAACTTCATTAAAGTCATTCAAAATAATTTGCATCCGCTACATCAGTGCACAAGATTGAGGAACTTGTTTTGGCACTGGCGAAGCTATTTGCTATTTGTTTATTCTAAGATCATTGATTTAGTTTATGCCAGTTTTGTTTACTAATTTAGATTTATTCAATTTGTATATTCATAAAGCTCTGGAAAAAAATACCACTGCAAAAATTATCAGTTTTTGTGATTTTACTACTTATAGGTATGTGTTTGGGCAAAAGGAACATTTTTGTTTGAGTCTATAAACTACTGACCACTCATTTCCCCCAAATTCCAAATAAAAATATTATCGTTTAGAGCATTTATTTGCAGAAAATGACAAATAGTCAAAATAACAAGACCTCAAACAATGTAACAATGGAATGGCTGTAATACATACATGTAATACATACTGGTTTAGTCTGTAGGGACCCTGGGTGGGTACTGCAGGTAGACCAGAGTGCGCCTGGGCGGGTCTATGGTTTTTACCAGTCGGCAGGAGAGGCAGCAGTAGGCCTGAATATGTCATCTTTATTTCTCACTTGGAAATAAATCTATGAACATGTACAGCTCTGGAAAAAAATAAGAGACCACTGCATTTTTGTCTGAAATCAGCATCTCTACATGTATTACAGCCATTCCATTCCAGCGTCTGTTGAATTCCAACACAAACACAAAGCTGAGCTACTTCAGTTCTTGCACCAGGAGTGGAATAAAGTCACCCAAGATCAATGTGAAAGACTTGTGGAGAGCATGCCAAGACGCATGAAATCTGTGATTAAAAATCAGAGTTATTGCACCAAATATTGATTTCTGAACTCTTCTTAAGTGTAAACATTAGTATTATGTTGTTTTAAAATGAATTTGATCTTGTTTTTTTGCATTGTTTGAGGTCTGAAAACATGTATCTTTTTTGTTATTTTGACCATTTGTCATTTTCTGCAAATAAATGCTCTAAATGATCATATTTTCCTTGGAATTTGGGGGAAATTTTGTCAGTAGTTTATAGACTCAAGCAAAAATGTCCCTTTTGCCCAAACACATACGTATAAGTAGTAAAATCAGGTCTCTTATTTTTTTCCAGAGCTGTATACAGTGCCGTGAAAAAGTATTTGCCCCCTTCCTGATTTCTGTGTTTTTTGCATATTTATCACTCAAAACATTGTCAGATCATCAAACCAATTTTAATATCACACAGAAACAACCCAAGGAAAGACAAAATTCAGTTTTTGAATGATGATTCCATTTATTAGTGCACAAAAAAAATCTAAACCTATCTGGCCCTATGTGAAAAAGTAATTGCCCCCCCTTGTTAAATCACAAACTAACTGTGACTAACCACAGTTTTGAGAAAACTTAGTTCAGTTCTACATGCCACACCCACACCTGATTGTCACCACCTGTGTTGAATCAAGAAATCACTTAAATAGTTCCTGTCAAACAAAGTGAAGTTGGCTACAACATCTCAAGAACAAACACATCATGCCACGATCCAAAGAAATTCAAGAACAAATGAGAAAAAAAGTGATAGAAGTCTATAATTCAGGAAAAGGTTACAAAGCCATTCCCAAAGCTCTGGGGCTCCAGCGAACCACTGTCAGAGCCATTATTCAAAAATGGAGGAAACTGGGAACAGTTGCAACCCTTCCCAGGAGTGGTCGACCAACTAAGATTACTCCAAGAGTGCGACGACGGCTCATTCAGGAAGTCACAAAAGAACCTAGACGCACATCGAAAGAACTACAGGCCTCGTTGGCCTCAGTTAAGGTCAGTGTTCATGACTCCACCATTAGAAAAACACTGGCCAAAAATGGCATCCATGGAAGAGTTCCCAGGAGAAAACCACTGCTTTCACAAAAGAACACAAAGGCTCGTCTCACCTTTGCCAAAAAGCACCTTGATGACCCTCAAGACTTTTGGAGAAACATTTTGTGGACCGATGAGTCTAAAATTGAACTTTTTGGAAGGTCTGCAGCCCGTTTCATCTGGCGTAAAAATGGCACAGCATTTGATAAAAAGAACATGGTGCCCACAGTAAAGCATGGTGGTGGCAGTGTGATGGTCTGGGCCTGCTTTGCTGCCTCAGGACCAGGACAACTTGCTGTGATTGACGGAAAAATGAATTCTGCTGTTTACCAGAAGATCCTGAAGGAGAATGTCCGGCCATCAGTTCGTGCCCTCAAACTCAAGCGCTCTTGGATCATGCAACAGGACAATGATCCAAAACACACCAGCAAGTCCACCTCTGAATGGCTCAAAGAAAACAAAATTAAGGTTTTGGAGTGGCCAAGTCAAAGTCCGGATTTAAATCCGATTGAGATGCTGTGGTGTGACCTTAAACGGGCAGTTCATACAAGAAAACCCTCCAATATGGCAGAATTGAAACAATTCTGCATAGAAGAGTGGGCCAAAATCCCTCCCCAGCGGTGTGAAAGACTCATCACCAATTATCGCAAACGTTTGGTTACAGTTATTGCTGTCAAAGGAGGCTCAACTGGCTATTAGATTAAGGGGGCAATTACTTTTTCACATAGGGCCAGATAGGTTTAGATTTTTTTTGTGCACTAATAAATGGAATCATCATTCAAAAACTGAATTTTGTCTTTCCTTGGGTTGTTTCTGTGTGATATTAAAATTGGTTTGATGATCTGACAATGTTTTGAGTGATAAATATGCAAAAAACACAGAAATCAGGAAGGGGGCAAATACTTTTTCACGGCACTGTATCTAGACCTGGACATTGATTTTGTTATTTTTCTTTCCTAAACCACATACTCATAGTGCCAAAAGGGATTATTTGAGTTATATTTAATTCTAAAGTAGCTCACCACTTTTGTTTGTTTGTTTTCGGTGACAAATAGTCACTACAGGTGATATGGTGCAACATAAAACAAATAAATTATTATTTGACTAGAGTTAGAATTACTTTACTTTGAATATTTAAAAATTTAAGAAAGCAGAACATGTATTTGGAAAGACAATCGAAACATGTACATTTATTAAACACACACACAGATTACTTGATAACTAAAATAATAGTTACTTACAGCCCTGTTTGTGTCTGTTTACCAAACTTAAAATGTAAAATTCATGTCAAACTACAACTTTAGAGTTACTTTACTTTGAATATTTTAAAATTTAAGAAAGCAGAACATGTCGTCTTGGTTATGTATTTGGAAAGGCAATCAAAACATGTACATTTATTAAAAAACACACACAGATTACTTGATAACTAAAATAATAGTTACTTACAGCCTTGTTTGTGTCTGTTTACCAAACCTAAAATATAAAATTCATGTCAAACTACAACTGTTCAGCAGGTGGTCTTTGATTCACTTGTTCTGACTGTGCAGCCCCGGTATTTCTATTAACCATTACCACCACAGAAGTCTGCACAAGGCCTTCACACAGAAAGTTTGCTGTATCCAACTCCATGGACTTTGAAGGCGCCGCTGTCTGTCATGATTAGATATAACGACAGCCCCATTTTGACACTTCAGAATCAAGTCTCGCCAAATAGCCCTGGAAGAGGAGCCATATGCTTCAAGATGGCCTCTTCCTGATATAATTTGAGGCTGAAAATTACAAAACACAGGCCCAAATAATGCGTAAAGTCAAGTTTGGTGAGGGAGAAAATGGAAAAATTTAGGGCCGTGTGCTGCCCTAATGGATATCCTTGTAGCTGGGAAAAAATAGGCCCCAATAATGTGTCCTTAATGTGTGTTTTAGGGAGCGGATTGAGAGAGATGCGCCTGCCATTTCTACAGCAATCACTTAATGGGGCAGGCAAGTCTCAACAAAATGGATGCACTGACCTATTTGCAGTTCTGTCGAAGGGAGTCTGTGCTCTTAGTCAGAAACCAGACAAAAAGAGCAAGCCACGAACAACGGCGGATGAATACAAGCTTTTCTGTTGTGAGCGAGCTGGTACGGGGGCTGCCGCTTCGCTGTTTGTGAACGCTAAGTGCAGGAGCTGACAGGAATTTCAATTATTTCATTAGGGAGGGAAAATGAAAAGACATAAGTGTTGTGATTTCAGCAGTGTTTCATAGATCAATCTAATGTGCGCTCACATTGGAAATCAACCAAGATGGAAGAGGGGCAAGTGAAGGAGCGTCTTTCTAAATCACGCAATTAAAATGGCAAATTAGTTTCTTGATATATTCATTTAAGTGGTTAAGTGAAAAGGTTTCTCTCCCCATCCTCACAGCTGTCTCCTGGGTGGTGGGGAGAGGCTGCTTTCCACATGCTCTTATGATTAGGAGGAGTTCATTTATCCAGAAATGCTGAAAGCACTCGCGCCACAAATTAGCCATTTGAAGGCTTGAAAATTCAATTCTGAGGAGTTGATTTAGGCATTTAGGCAAAGCGCGGATGGAACGTACAGATTCAGGAGCATTTGGCCCGCTAATGTCAATAACTTTCAGGGGCCATTATAGGTTTTCTGTGTCCTTGTGTCTTGTGTTCGGCACAGCAGGAAAACACAGCTCTGGGTATGGTTCATTCTCTTCACCTTTGCACTGGTTAATAAGCTGTAGAGGCAGGTTACTGCGTTTTCTCATCATAAACAGCAAAATATGTGTGCTTATATATGAACTATGTGACGCAATGATACAGTCTGTGGCTTCATTCTATTTTAAATTCTTAATTTAAAGGGCTATTACACTATTTTCTAATGTACACCATTGCAAAATTATTAGTTTTTCTGATTTTACTACTTATAGGTATGTGTTTGAGCAAAAGGAACAATTTTGTTTGAGTCTATAAACTACTGACAACATTTCCCCCAAATTCCAAATACAGTAAAATAATATAGCTGCAAGCAGCAATGTGGGGCCAAGCACCGAAGGTTCGTGTAGGCGTCAGCATGTAGGCCACAAAGCAATTCCTATAGGGTGCCTAAGCACCCGAAGGTGCTTGTCCCCCTAATAATAACAATCAGGAGACCAGAACATCAAAGGAAAGATCAAAGGGTTGCTAGGCAACGCAGAGCGAACACAATAGGGTGCCTAGCACCTTTGGTGCTTGTCCCCCTAAATATAGCTGCAAGCAGCAATGTGGGGCCAAGCACCGAAGGTTCATGTAGGCCTCAGCATGTAGGCCGCATGCAGGGTCTAACAGGGTCTAACAGGGTCTAACAGGGTCTGACAGGGTCTAACAGAGTCTGACAGGGTCTAACAGAGTCTGACAGGGTCTAACAGGGTCTAACAGGGTCTGACAGGGTCTAACAGAGTCTGACAGGGTCTGTTCTGACAGGGTTAGACCCTGTCAGAACAGACACATCAAAGACAGATCAAAGGTTACTAGGTGCGTTGCTAGGCAATTGACAAATTCCTGCAAATTTGACCTGCTGGTACCACTAGACGGTTGGGGCTGGGGGCCTATAAATCGCTGTGGGTAATGAGGAGACTGGCTGGAATGTGCATGCCAAATTTCACAACTTTTTACTAGACGGTTCTAGTGGTTGCCATAGACTCCCATGGTGAAAGGAATAAAGAATAATAATAATCAGGAGACCAGAACATCAAAGGAAAGATCAAAGGGTTGCTAGGCAACTTCGCTAGGCAACTTCGCTAGTCAACGCAGAGCAAACACTATGGGTGCCTAGCACCTTCGGTGCTTGGCCCCTAATTATCGTTTAGAGCATTTATTTGCAGAAAATGTCAAATGGTCAAAATAACAAAGAATATACATGTTTTCAGACCTCAAACAATGCAAAGAAACAAGATCAAATTCATTTTAAAACATAATACTAATGTTTACACTTAAAGGGATATGCCACCCCCAGGTCAAATTTGGGCATCTCCCCACAGTCCAGAGACTAAAATAAGTGGTGGAAAGCGTTTTCCTGCTCACCCAGCCATTGTCCGAGTCTGTCGCCACTGACCGCCGCGGTAACTGGTGCTCCTCCGCCTTAGACTGGAGTCTAACGTCGCCAGAGAAAGATTTCGGCCAAAAGGAATTAATTTGCTCGATGCGTTTCCCAATTACTTTGTGTGTAGTGCGCATTCATATCGAGTGCAAATAAATGTGCAAATCAACACGGAGAGCTTGCCTTGGTCATTTTGGGTGGGAACTATTTTCCAGTGCGTAAGAATACAGTCGTATCACGCAGCACGCTACCAGGGGAATCCCTGTTACGCACCGGGAAGGGAGTTCCCCTGTTGCACAACGTGGTGCGTGATACGCCTGTATTCTTACGCACTGGAAAATAGTTCCCACCCAAAATGACCAAGGCAAGCTCTCCGTGTTGATTTGCACATTTATTTGCACTCGATATGAATGCGCACTACACACAAAGTAATTGGGAAACGCATCGAGCAAATTAATTCCTTTTGGCCGAAATCTTTCTCTGGCGACGTTAGACTCCAGTCTAAGGCGGAGGAGCACCAGTTACCGCGGCGGTCAGTGGCGACAGACTCGGACAATGGCTGGGTGAGTAGGAAAACGCTTTCCACCACTTATTTTAGTCTCTGGACTGTGGGGAGATGCCCAAATTTGACCTGGGGGTGGCATATCCCTTTAAGAAGAGTTCAGAAATCAATATTTGGTGCAAGGAGCCTTATTTTTAGGGACCGAGCCCGAAGGGGGACGAAGGTCCCTATTGTTGTTGCTTTGTTTCCGTATTATTATTAGGGACCGAGCCCGAAGGGGGACGAAGGTCCCTATTGTTCATACACGCTGGGGCAATTTTGAGCATGTTCCCATGCTTCAAAACAAACGAAACTTTGCACGGGCATCACAAAGTGCTGCCAGTACGACCACACAAAGTCTCGTCCCTGGGGGACCTGGGGGTCCCTGGGAGACCCCCCACTGGGGGACCCCCAGTGGGGGGTCTCCTAGACCGTACCTCAGATGGGCATACATTTTGGTAAGCATAATCTTAAGACGTTGGAGATGTTAAATTGCGAAGGATTTTCAAATAGGCGGTAATATGACGATACGGCGGATCGATAAAATTAGGTATGGAATTTGAAACACTTCTCCTACACCGTACCTCAGATAGGCTTAAATTTTGGTGAACATAATCTTAAGACGTTGGAGATGTTAAATTGCGAAGGATTTTCAAATAGGCGGTAATATGACGACACGGCGGATCGATAAAGTTAGGTATTTATTGAATGGGAGTGATGAGTTATGAATGGGAGGTATTTGTTGCTAGGCAACGCCCTGATCAAAGGTCTTTGATCTTTGTACCTTTGATCTGATATAGCTGCAAGCAGCAATGTGGGGACAAGCATCGAAGGTTCATGTAGGCCTCAGCATGGAGGCCACATGCAGGGTCTGACAGGGTCTGACAGGGTCTGACAGGGTCTGACAGGGTCTGACAGGGTCTGACAGGGTCTAACAGAGTCTGACAGGGTCTGACAGGGTCTGTTCTGACAGGGTATCTACAATGTCATGGCCACGCCCAACAGGAAGTGAGATAATTGGGGCAATTTTGAGCATGTTCCCATGCTTCAAAAACAAAACTTTGCACGGGCATCACAAAGTGCTGCCAGTACGACCACACAAAGTCCCGTCCCCCAGTGACCCCCAGGAGCTCGATAGCGCCCCCTAGCGCGTTGTCTTTCGGGGCTGGCATACCGTTTAAGATAGGCGCACGAAATTCGGTAGGGACGTGTATCTCAATAAGACGAACAAATGCGTACATTCAGTACGACCACACAAAGTCCCGTCCCCCAGTGACCCCCGGGAGCTCGATAGCGCCCCCTAGCGCGTTGTCTTTCGGGGCTGGCATACCGTTTAAGATAGGCGCACGAAATTCGGTAGGGACGTGTATCTCAATAAGCCGAACAAATGCCTCACTGCAATGTCATGGCCACGCCCAACAGGAAGTGAGATAATTGGCCTCTTGTGTGATTTTGGGGTATTTGACATAGAATGGAATTTGAAACACTTCTCCTACACCGTACCTCAGATGGGCTTAAATTTTGAAGTAAATGCATGGAGAATTCTGTAGTTGTGTAGTCATCTTGGTACAAATGAAAATATAGCTGCAAGCAGCAATGTGGGGGCCAAGCACCGTTTGACAGGGTCTAACAAGGTCTGACAGGATCTAACAGAGTCTGACAGGGTCTGACAGGGTCAGGGTCTAACCCTGTCAGAACAGACACATCAAAGACAGATCAAAGGTTGCTAGGTGCGTTGCTAGGCAGTTGACAAATTTCTGCAACTTTGACCTGCTGCTGCCACTAGACGGTTGGAGCTGGGGACCTATAAATTGCTGTGGGTAACGAGGAGACAGGCTGGAATGTGCATGGCACACATTCCAGCCTGTGGCATGCACAGCGTTTAAGATAAGCGCACACTTCTCCTACACCGTACCTCAGATGGGCTTAAATTTTGGTGAACATAATCTTAAGACGTTGGAGATGTTAAATTGCGAAGGATTTTCAAATAGGCGATACGGCGGATCGATAAACTTAGGTATTTATTGAATGGGAGTTATGAGTTATGAATGGGAGGTTTTCATTGAATTTGGAGTTCTTCCTCAGACTAAAACTTCACAGGGTAATGTAGATGAGAACTACCAAGATTTTCATGCCAAATAACGACAGGCCAGTGAACTGTCAGAAATCTACCGCTAGCTGAGCCCCTAACAGGAAAAATTGTCCGATATGGCTTACCATTTTTGCCAGGCACACGAAATTCAGTATGGGTGTGCGTCTCAGTAAGACGAACAAACGCAGGGGCGAGGTCCCGACCAACGCCGCTTGCGGCTTTAATTCATATTGTTCTTGGGTGACTTTATTCCATTCCTGGTGCAAGAACTGAAGTAGCTCAGCTTTGTGTTTGTGTTGGAATTCAACAGACGCTGGAATGGAATGGCTGTAATACATGTAGAGATGCTGATTTCAGAAAAAAAAATGCAGTGGTCTCTTATTTTTTTCCAGAGCTGTATTTTCTAATGTATGTTATAATGTTGTTTCCTCATCGTTGTTTTGTTTCATTCATGTTTAGCACACGAATCCTGCATATTTAGGCTGAATTCTTCTCTCAAACACAAAACACTCCACCTTGTGATGTCATGTGGTAATACAGGAAGTGCTCCGCTTTGTTTTTAAACTCCTTACACTTTCATCATTTCAGTCCTGGAATTACCAGTTGATTTTTGCGCGCTTTTAGCTGTACGTTTTTGATTAGGAAACAACCTAATCAAAAACGTACCTGAAGTTGTGTTTTGTTTCATTCACTCATGTTTGAATAATCCCTTATTATTAGTCTGTCTACATCTCCAAAGCTCAAAATGCTCTGTTCCACATTGTGATGTCATGTAGTGGTAGTTTAAGTTAACGCCCTTTACCTTTAGTACAGTAGAGATTGGCAGTTCTAGGGCTGAGATTATCCAAATTCCAGTGAGGGTGAATGGAGTTTAAAGATCCCATGACATGGTACTTCTTGATGCTTTTATATGGCTCCTTAATGGTTCCCTAATACTGTAAATGAATCCTTCTTCAAAATCAACACTCAGTGCATGAGAAACAGAGATAAGATGAGAAAGAGTATTTTTTCTCTCTCTGGAACACTCCATAATGGGCCTTGTTGCTTGAATGCAAATGAGGAGAAAAGAGCTGGCCAATAGTAGAGGGTGGGGGCGTGGCCAAACTCTCCGCTTTCGGCTCTGAGCCCACAGCTGATCCATTTCCTTGTTTTTGCACGGGGGGAGAGATTTGAAGCGTTCCATTGAAAAATAAACACATTTCCACATAAAATAAAATTAAACCACTGCTGTTCAAAGGTCCAGAGGCTCAGATAAAGGACTTCCGAGCCTAGAAACACTCGGACGTGCCTCCAGGCAAATAAAAAAACGCATTTTGCATTGCCTAGCGCATTCGCAGTCCAAACTCTCTGGGCGTGATTTACAGAGACGCTGAGTACAGACAGACGGGGGTGGAACTGCATTTGCATTTCTTTTTTCGATCTGACGTCAATAAGGTGCCTTGTTCAAAATCGCACGTTTGAGCTCCGATTTTTTGTAACGCAGAAAAGGATCGCAAATGCTCAGTTTAGACATTTCACAACTTTTAACCATGGGGGGGGGGGCCTAAACAGGGTAGGGGAGCTCACATTAACGTTCAAAAACCTCAGAAAGTGAAAATTTCATGCCATGGGACCTTTAAAAACACAGTGGACCAAGCTGGAACAGTGTGTTTTCTGTTTGAGAGAAGAAATAAATATGCAGGATTAGTTAGTTTGTGCTTTAAACATGTGTGAATGAAACAAAATACAACTACAGATATGTTTTTGATGAGGCTACAACATTAAAACATAGATCAGAAAATAGCATAATATGGGCCCTTTAAATACGGTTCCTTTAAATGAAAAAATAGCAAACCAACTCCACAAAACTCATTGCAAACATGCTGCTACGGGCATTTTACCACATCTGTAATTACTACTACTACTTACCACGCCAAACTCTTCTGCAGGGAACACCATCAGCTCCTTACCCCACTCCGAACACGGACTTCCCAAAACAAAATTGATGCGTGAAAAGCCGGATGGATCTCGGAGACGGCAGATTTGCACTTCTGTCACATAGGCATATTGTCCACTTTGATGGTGCACGGGGAGGATATCAAATGCTCTCCCGGCTGCCACACTCCAGATGGAAGAAAATAAGCCGTGGTCTATAAAAATGAAGTTATGTGTAAGTATGGCACTCAAATCTGGGGTAGAAAAAATGCTTTTGCTGGGGCATTTTGTTGTTGTCAATTGGTCTGAGCAACTTGCTGTAATGCAGGTAATGGCGCTACTCTTCTCCTTTGATCTTGGCTGTGTGTGTGCCTGTGTATATGTGTGTATAAGTGTGTATGTGTGTGTATATGTGTGTATGTGTGTATATGGGCCGTCTGGAAGTGGGAAAGAGGCAAAACAGCAGCGGATAGGGCCAGTGAAGGGGGCAGTTGATTGCGAGTGGAGTTGATGCGTTGTGTGGACATGTGCTGGTCCATTTTAGACACCACTCCTGACTCAGATGTGACCTACATGCAGGGGGAGAGTGCGGGGGATCTGTGAGAAAGTGGACTGATGTCTGCAAATGGGGCCACTAATGTCTTACAGCTCTGGAAAAAAATAAGAGACCACTGAAAAATGATGAGTTTTTCTGTTTTTACTACTTATAGGTATGTGTTTGGGCAAAAGGAACATTTTTGTTTGAGTCTATAAACTACTGACAACATTTCCCCCAAATTCTAAATAAAAATATTATTGTTTAGAGCATTTATTTGCAGAAAATGACAAATGGTCAAAATAAAAAGATACATGTTTTCAGACCTCAAACAATGCAAAGAAACAAGATCAAATTCATTTTAAAACAACACAATACTAATGTTTACACTTAAGAAGAGTTCAGAAATCAATATTTGGTGCAATAACTCTTATTTTTCATATTATTCTTGTGTGACTAAAGTAGCTCAGCTTTGTGTTTGTGTTGGAATTCAACAGACGCTGGAATGGAATGGCTGTAATACATGTAGAGATGCTGATTTCAGAAAAAAATGCAGTGGTCTCTTATTTTTTTTCTAGAGCTGTATATAAGGAGTTAGGACTGTTCTTAAAGCTGCACTGTGTAACTCTTCTGATGGAAGGGCCGCTGTTTGCTTGTCTCCATGGAGATGTTGTTACTTTGCCTGGAATGTTCAAGAGTACGGTGTTAAAAGTTCTACATTACGCAAAATTGACTTGTGTGTTGACATGTCAGGTTGTAATGTTGTTACCTCCTCAAAAACATATCTGCGTTGTGTTTTGTTTCATTCACACATATTAGTTTTGGGTGATTCTTCAACTACAGTCAAATTTGGTCATGATATTTTTCAGAAAATCCAACACATATTTTTAGAAATATTTTGATTTGTTCTACTTCACCACAATGTGTAGAAACATTAACTGATAGTGGTTGTAATGAAATTACATAAATATTAAATAATAATAAACAATAACCATAAATAAAGTGATGGAAATGACTGTTGCTGAAATAACAATGTTTAGCATTTTTTTTATAATCTCATGACATATTAGCATGCTAATCTCTGTTTTAGTTAGCATAAAATATACTCAAAATACACAATATAAAATGGTATTTTTCTCATTATTTGTACATTCAAAGGAAATATGAGGTGTTTGGAAATGACGACCAATAAACCTGATTTTGTTTTTGTTTCCATTCCTTCCATGGAGCTAACGCTGCTATCCTGCCATGAGCTCCTGTCACATCACAACTGATGTGGTTCAAGTCGACAAAGGTTTAAAAAAAAAAGTAAAAAGTTACATTTTGTGGTGGGTGGTGGAAATGAGTGATCCCTAGGGACAGGTGTTCGTTTTATGAAAAATAAATAAAATACTAATATATCTTTCAAGCACATGATATTTTTCATTAAAATAAGGAATTTCTGTGCCATTTCTCAATGAAGTTACTGTTAAATCAAATTTAATTTCAGTCTTATGAGGGACTGAGAGTCCAAAACCTGGCCAAGGGACAAAGGACATATAGCAAAAACACTCAATATAAAACCATATCTTATATAATAAAAATAGTAATTTATCTATCATAATTTTTTTGTAAGTTCATCTTTGTGTCTTGTAAGTGCAGCATGAATAAAAAAAGACAAACGTGTTTTTGTTTTTCTTATTTCTGCCTGGGACACAAATTCTTCGATAGTTGGGGAATCACCCACATTTTAGTTTTACCTTTAGAGGTTGTCGATAGAAAGTCCAATCCAGGCCAATCCAGGGCTGAAATTATTAAAGTGATTCTAGTGTATGGACTTTAAAAACATGATAGAGCACTTTCTGAACAGAATGTTTTCAGTTTGAGAAAAGAACACAGCCCAAATATGTAGGGTTTGTGTGTTAAACATGTGTGAATGAAACAAAGTTATGTTCCCGATGAGGAAACATCATTAGAACATAGATCAGAAGGATTATCCAAACATGCATGAATCAAATAAATTAAAACTTTTAGTAGTAAAACTTTTCTGATACTTGTCTCTCTGGAGATGTTATTTCCACAGTATTTATTTATTTCCATGGAGAGCACCAAAGTTACAGGTCACATCTTTGGTGAAGTGGTGATGGTTTTCAAGGCATTTTTAAGCAACAACAACTGAATAAACACAAAATAGATTCCTGTAACACCCTACTGCGGGACATTTCAGGCAAACCTATAACGTCATCATGGAGACAATCAATGATTTTCCACCAGAAAAGTTCCACAGTGCACCTTTATCGTTTATGTTAGCATACGTTTTTGAACAATGAGACAAAGTGGTCAGCTGCGTCCCCGGCTCTCCACTAAATCCCGTTCAGCCCTCCACTTTGAATCAAAACCGTGCAGTCATCACTCTCACTTCACCTCCGCTCATTTCTGTTTTTTCAGCAGATTCCCAAATGACAAAAGTGCTGCGCTGTTATTGGTCGGTTACGGGACAGGCCTTTTGTCCCGTGTCTGCTTGCCGTAGCCCCTCTTTCGTCCTATTCACCCCATCAGCGCTGGTGCTATTAACTGCCTGTCTTGGCATTATCGGATCTACTCGTATTTTGTAACTAGTTTTCATAAATAATTACTACAGAGGGGTTAAGTGAGGTAAGATCATTTTGGATATTATATTTTACTATTTATTGTGATTTGTTTTGATTGTGAATTTCCATCTTTGCTTCTCTTCTCTCTGCTTCATTGTTAAAGGTCCTACATTACACAAAACTGACTCTTAAGAGTTTTAAGTCATGTTTTTATGTAGTTACCTCTTCAAAAACACCTGGAGTTGTGTTTTGTTTCATTCACATGTTTGAGTAACTCTTTATTATTAGTCTGTCTACATCTCCAAAGCTCAAAATGCTCTGTTCCACCTTGTGATGTTATGAAGCGGTTGTTCTCAAGCTACTTTTTACTCTTTGTTTAGTAAAGATGGGCAATTCCAGGGCTGAAATTGTCCAAATGATTCTAGCGAAGGTGTGTGGAGTTTAAAAACACACTTCCAAAGCACTTCCTGTATTCCCACGTGACATCACAAAGTGGAAAACAGAGTGTTTTCTGTGTGAAAGAAGAACTCGTCTTAAATATACAGTGTTTGGGTGTTAAACATGTGTAAATGAAACAAAACACAACTCCAGGTCTGTCTGTGATGAGGAAACAACATTAAAACAGATTAGAAAACAGTCAGATGTGCCTTTTAAAGCTACATTATGGGACATTCTGGATGTGTTAGTTCTCCCGCATAATTCCATGGAAACACTAAGATAAAACCATATAAATTACTGCTCCTGTAAGCCTAGAGGCGGGCCTTCTTCCTGCTTGTTTCCATGGAAATGTTGTTCCTTTGGCTATAATATTCCACAGTATGGCATAAAACATATCAATTGCCATACCATAGCCAAAGGAACAACATTTCCATGCAAACAAGCAAGAAGAAGGCCCTCCTTTAGGCTGTTTAAGAGTTTTGTGGATATTCAAGCAGTTTTCAGTGCAATAAACACAACTTAAATTAAAACAAAACAAAAAACATGCCTTTATTTTACTGTAAAAAGTCACATTTTGTAGCTTTAACTTTTCAGCCAAGGACCACAGAGAAAAGAGTTAAATGCACAAATGAAAACAGATAAGAAATGACTATGTAATGAAAAACAAAACCTCTAGAGAGGATTTGATAGATGCAATAATTTAAGTATAATTCAAATCTAACACATTGGGGACTGAAGGATAATAGAATTGTCCTTATCTTACCGGCTTCCTTTGGATGTTTTAAACTTGATTTTTTTTTCTGAAGATCTTATGTCTACAATAAACCTCTCCTCTTTATATTGTACGGAACATAACGCCTAACATGCAGGCAGATCAAAAGTGTTTGGATGTAGTAGAGGATGCTTGGGCCAAAAAGTCATCCCAAGGTACTACTTCACCAAATGCACATCGCTCTCAATCCTGTTCAGAGTTCAGACATATCTATCTATGATCTGAAAAAAAAGAAAACACATATGAGACGGCTCTCCATGAGGACGATGCGATGGAGCCTGATATTGCATCCAGGTGGGACAATGAGGAATACATGTATCAAGTATCAAAGACAACAAGAGGGCGACTGATCTTTCCAGAACAAAGTGAACGAGAGAGAAAACTATGACCCCCAGCTTCAATACACCGCTATAATATGTCATTACGACACAATAGGCGGCGTTCACGAGCTGTATTTGATGATCATTTCAGAAGGAGGGGTAAGGGTAAGATTGTGTATAAGTCTATGGGAGATTTAGTGTTTGTGAAAGAAATAACAAAACGTACATTGGCAGTCACACACACTCTCATTCAGTGTCATTTTTACATCTGCGTTTTATATACATACAGCAGACATCAAATATATGAGATATTAGATATATGGAATAATATAAGTTTTTTTTTTATTGATAAAGCAAAGGGTGGCTACTTTGAGGGTTTGAATATAAAATATATTCAAAATATTTAATAGTTATTTGACTTTAACTTAAATAATTCCATACTTCTTATTTCATATATGTCTTATGATGTCTTGTGTAACTATATAAGATGTAGAACATAGTAAAAAAACATATTCTATATTATATTATATCTGTTTGAATGTCTTTTTATCCAACAAAAATCGTGTTTTGGTGTTGAATAATGCCACCACTTTCTAAATCTTTTGTGAAAAAATAACTTCACTTGGTTTATTTGTACTGACAGAGAATATTTTGAACTTTAAGACAGTTTTTGTTTCATGAGATATAAAATGTTAACATTCTGGAAACAGTTCAGTGACTTACTGTCAGGTCTAAATACTAAGGAGTATATGTCTTTATAACAAAAATTAAACTAAACTAAACTAAATAACTAACAAAAATAACCAGCGTTGAATTCCCAGTGGTGAAATGCTTTTTAGTTAGAAGTATGTTACAAATTATGAATAAAACATATTATTTTCTAGCTTCAAAACTGTATTTGAGCAAAAAGTGTAATGTGTAGCATGTAATATATCTATAAAATGAAAAACATTGCTTAAAGTTTAATTTCTTCAACTGCATTTAATTTCTTCAGCAAACATTTTAGTAAATGTGTCTTTATTTTATTTGTATTTTTTAAGTGTTTATCTTCCATTAATTAAACAAGTAATATCAAATCATAACTATTTTATTTTCTTCAGGATTGATCCCGGTTTCTCCACTGGAATGTCTTTATTTTCCATTGGGCCTGTGTTCTGCCTCCAGACCATTTGTGCAATAAGAATTTGTTTATTAGCAACATCAAACTTTGCCATGAATATTTGCAAAAGGAAAATTCACAAATGTTTAACTTCATTTCTATTAATGGTGAGAACAATTAAGTTCTTTACTCCTAAAAACAGCATTTCAACAATATTAATTTTAGCTGCCACCATCTGGTTTAATAATATGGGCCGAACACTTGGAGCTCTGGAGGAGTTCACTGATGGAGATGAGAGGGGATTGTGGCTGCTGCTAACTGACCTGTGTGCTTGTCCAGGATGTACAGCTTTATGGGCGGAGGGCTGTTCTGCTCTGGCGTGGGGAACATTCTCCTCATCGTCTCCACGGCAACCGATTACTGGATGCAGTACCGGCAGTCGAGCAACTACATGCACCAGGGGCTGTGGCGCTACTGCACGCCGGGCAAATGCTTCCCACACAATGACAGCATCGGTCAGTACAACAGAAGGGACATAAAGGGGCACTATGGAACTTTTCTGGTATGGGGTCCGTTAAAGATCCCATGAGATGGTACTTCTTGATGCTTTTATATGGCTCCTTAATGGTTCCCTAATACTGTAAATGAATCCTTCTTCAAAATCAACACTCACTGCATGAGATATGACTCTGACAGTCTTCATGAGGCTAGATATGTGTCTAAAATGCTTTATTCTGGGTGTTTCTGTTTCAGTGCAAATGAGAAGGACAGAGAGATTGGCTAAGGAGCGGGGGGGCGGGTTTCCCCCGCAGATCGGGGCAGCGATCTCCTCTCTTCCGTGTTTAACACAGGAAGACAGATGGGAGACTTTGCAATGAAAAAAAAGCATATTTACACAGAAAATAAAAGAGAGGGTCGGGTAAGGGACTTGCGAGCCTAGAAACACTCGGACGTGCCTCCAGGCAAATAAAAAAACGCATTTCGCATTGTAGCGCATTCACAGTCCAAACTCTATGGGCGGGATATACAGGGACGCTGAGCGGAGACAGAGGGAGGGGCTGGAGCTGCATTTGCCGATCTGACGTCAAAAAGGTGCCTTGTCCGAACTCGCCCGTTTGAACACTGGTTTTGTGTAACGCAGAAAAGGACCGCAAATGCTCAGTTTAGACATTTCGCAACTTTTAGCCATGGGGGGGGCCTAAACGGGGTAGGGGAGCTCACATTAACGTTCAAAAACCTCAGAAAGTGAAAATTTCATGCCATGGGACCTTTAATTGTTTGTCTCCAAGGAGATGTTTCTGCTTGGCTGGGAATATTCCACAATATGGTATTAGACTTATCAATCTTGGATTTATGCAGTTGGTGTTTTAAATATCCAAAAATCCTATAAATAAATAAATAAATAAATAAATAAATAAATAAATAAATAAATAAATAAATAATCAGATTCTTAGTTTGAGTGAGGTGGCCTCTCCACAAATCTGACCTGTAATTTGGCCTAGTGCTATCAGCTTGTTGTTTTCATTAAGATCTATGCCATACTGTGGAACATTGTAGACAAAGCAAAGTAAATGCCATAGGGACAGTCAGGAAAGTGGATCCTCCACTACAAAACTTACATCAGCTAAGTGACAGTTTATGGAAATAAAAGTGAAAAATACAGCAAGTACTGAGCTCTAAAATTGAATATTTCTACCTGTGTCATCAACATTTAAAATGCAAGAACAATTATGCAAAGAAAGCTTTTTTCTGGTAGTTTAAAGGTCCTGTATTACACAAAATTGACTCTTATGAGCTTTAAGACATATTATAATGCTGTTACCTCATCAAAAACATCCATCCACCACCTGCTTGTTTCCACGGAGATACACATGTGGACAAAATTGTTGCTTCCCTTCGGTTAATGAAAGAAAAACTCACAATGGTCACAGAAATAACTTGAATCTGACAAAAGTAATAATAAATAAAAATTCTATGAAATTTAACCAATAAAAGTCAAGCATGTTAAAGGCTGTAAGACCATCTGTGAAGTTGAGTTTTGTTACATTCATACAAGTTTGAGTAAATCTTATTATTAGCCTTCATCTTCAAAGCTAATGCTCTGTTCCACCTTGTGATGTCACGTAATTGTAGTTTTCAAGTTAACAGCTACTTTTACCTTTAGTTCAGTAGAGAGTGGCAATCCCAGGGCTGAAATCATCCAGATAATTCTAGTTAAGTACTGTATTACTATATAACTCAAACTACCTAAATATGCAGGATTTGTAAGTTAAACATTAAGCAAAACAAAATTCCAGGTGTGTTTTTGACAAGGAAAAAACATTATAAGATGAATCAGAAAACAATGTAATATAGGCTTTTTAAACCTGCATGCATTTTTATTAGCCCAATCATAATTGTTTGTTTTAAATTGTTAATTTTCATCATTCTGAAACACACCTCATTTACACTTGCATGATTAGTATGAGCTCCTAATTGACTGTATTTCATTCTATTAAACGCATGTATTTGTAGCACTGTTGCTGTCACGTGCCGGGTCAGTCACTCCGCAGACTACAGCCCTATAACCCTAACCTTCTTGACCTCTCCATGACCCTGTTGTGACCCCACCGTGACCCCCGTTGACCTCTGTCCTTCTCCACAGCCCACTTAGATGCCACGCGGGCCCTGATGATCCTGTCCCTGCTGGCATGCTTCATCGGCATCATCATAGGAGTCATGGCCTTTATCCATTACTCTTCCTTCGACCGTTTCGACAAGACCTTCGCCGCAGGCATTTTGTTTTTCATCTCATGTAAGTCGTCTCGCCTGAAGGTTGCCATGTATTCGCCTCTATTCTCTGCTTTTTGAACTCACATTTTGATCAACAGCCGATGGTTACAGACACCAAAGACTAAGGCTGAAGTCATTTGGAGTCCTCCATTATCGCCGCAATTTCACAACAAAGAAAGCATGGCCTTTTAGCAATCAAAGGGGTTTCACTAGTGGTTCTTTTTCTTTTTCAGCTTTTGTTTTGAAAGAGTGGAGGCACATTTTATATCATAGCCCTGTTTGTTAGTGACAATCTACACTTTTAGATTATGGCACTTTGGGAGATGTAGTGCAAATAATAATCACATTTATAAAGATATTGTAAATCAGACTCTGTGCTTTTGTGTTGCAGGCTTTTTCGTGTTTCTGGCTATGGCTGTGTACACTGGTGTCACTATAAACTACTATGGGAAGCGCTATGGAAACTGGAGGTTTTCCTGGTCCTATATAATCGGCTGGGTGTCCGTGGTCCTCACCTTCTTTTCAGGTACAACATGAAGCCCAAAATGTGGATTTAAAAAAACAGAATTGTGTTTAAAAGCCACAGCAATTTTTCTGGTCCACCACCTGCTTGTTTCCATGGAGACATGCTTTGCCTTGAATGTTCCACAGTATGGCATTAAATATCTATTTCCATGGAGACTAGCGACTAGTGAGACTAGTGACTGAGGAGAGCCCTCTTACAGTAAGAAGTTTTTCAAGGCAATAAAAACATGTATAATTTAAGAATGAAAGATAAATAGTAATAAAATCATACGGTGAAACATTACAAATGGACTCTCAACCAGAAAGGTTCCATAGTGAACCTTAAATTAATCTACTAATAAATTTAAGTAGCTGCTAATCTGCATCATTGGCCTCTCCACCACCAATACTCATACACACCATTCTCATCCCAGCCCAGCTCTGCTCAGCTTCTGAGATCTGACAAGATCAGGCTTTTACAGACCGGTATGGCCACAGTACATATATGTATATGTATATGTATATGTATATGTATATGTATATGTATATGTATATGTATGTGTTCTTTTCATTTAGTATTAAAATAAGAAACATAGTTAGTAACTAGTATTTAGTTAGTAATTTAGAAGACAAGCTCTAGTAGTAGAGAATAAATATCTTGTGCTTGTGGAAGATGAAAATGTGCTTCTCCTGTAGTCAAAGTTCTAAGATTAAACAGCCGTTAACACAAAGGAAATCTAAAATCAGATCATAATCATATTTAGTGGATAAGGAAATCCATCAAAACTATTCTGTATGCAGTTATAGAATAGAATAGAATAGAATAGAATAGAAGTCTTTATTGTCACTATACAAAGTACAGTGAGCTGTCGTTTGGAGCAGCCAACAACAAATGCATAATGGACACAGTATATATGAATAGAATAAAATAGATGAATAGATTTTAAAAAATGAGTACACTATATTGCACAGTAGAGTCATATTGCAGGGGGCCCAGTATAGTCTCTGGCAGCAGTAGGATTCAAGTACTTAGAGATTTAGAGTCAGTGCAGATTCAGAGTCTGAGAGTAATGTCTGTGTATATGCCATATGAACAGAGCTAGTACCAGTACAGAATTATAAAAAGGCAAGGGTACTACTGGTAAAAAAAAAAAATAATAATAATAATAATATTGGAACAGAAAACTGGTACAGAAATAATACGTTTCCTATTACGTTTTGATGAAGTGGGTCCTGACAGAGCACATATAGAAAAGCAATGTCACCGCAAATGAACAATAAAAACAAAGAAAAAATACTATTTAATGGAATTTCTTGTACATTGTAGCTTTGTTTTATGATCTAATAAGAATAGGTACCAAAAATGAAGTATTATTCAAGTACTGGTACCTGAAAAAAACAAAACAGTAAGTACCCAGCTCTATCATGTGTGAATGTAAGTCTACAGACAATACCCTGGTTTACTTTAGTAATGAAAAACCATCACAGCTTCCCCGGGTTAACCCTTTGCCAAGCCTCTAATCAATGACATGACATTATGAGGGACTGATGCTTTTAGTACATGTCCATCTCTCTGGATCCTCCTCCCGCTGTGAGTACCTGCCTCTCCACGGGGGCCCTACTGTACTCAATATCAAACTGCTTTAGTGGGAAATCACTGCCAGACCCCCCTTCGTCTGGCTTTACACATGAAAACTAACACAATTATGCGTTTTCTGTGCTTCTCTTAAACAGCATGCAGCCTACACAGCGGTATTTAGTGTTTTATCTTGTCCGCTATCAAGGAAAAGCTGGTCTGTTAGCAGGACAACACCAAAGTACACCTGCAATTTGGTGAAATGTGTGGAACGAGGAGGAAATGGCCAAAGGTTGAAGCTATTTGACTTTGCAGATCTATAAAATTGTTTGGTGTTTGCTCATGTTTTTGTGCGTTTGGAGCAGGATTAAATTACAGGCACTTGTGAGTCCTTGGAAAAGTAACCATTCTGAGAGTCCCTTCTGCATTTATTGTACTAGATGTTGCCTGGCATTGTGGGGTTAGTGCATATTGGAGGAACAGGACCAGAGAAAACCAGTGACTTTTGCAGTACCAGTGGCATTATTTTACGGAGAATGTTTTATGTTGAATATTTACTATATTTTCAGCACCATCTTTACAAACAAATCAGAAGGGTAACAACATAACTGCATCTAATTTGCCTTAATAAAGAATGAAGAAAGACTTGAACATATAGTTTTTATTGTGAAGTCTTTATGCTTTATTCATGCTAATTAAGGTGTAGTTAAGTGTTACCCATTTAAGTAAATTCGTAACAGGGTGATAAATAAATTACGACTCAATTCAACATCTGTGGCTGAATGTTTTGGGGTTTTTTTGCTGATACTTTTTAACAATTTAAAAATATAATTCTTGTTTTGAGATATGACGTAGCTTGATACAACTTCTGATGTTTTTTCCATTCAATTTCAGTATTTTGGAGTAACATTTATCATTGTATTGTGAATATGTGAATATGTGAATATGTGAATATGTAGGCACGTGTATATGAAAGTACAGCTATGTAAGATAACATCTTTTACCAAGTTGTTGTAAATAGAATAGAATACAAAGTCTTTTATTGTCACTATTCATACGTACAATTTACATTATACATACTCACAATGAGACTGAAAGCATCTCACTTCAGTGCAGACATTTAAGTACGATATTTACAACACAGCAGGATATTTACGACACAGTGTAGGAAAAAATTGTGCAAAAAGATTAAAATAAAATTTTAAAAAATCAATAAAAAAATATAATTTCAATAAAAAATGTGTGCAAAAAAGTCCTCTGCAAGCTGGTACTACACATTGGTTATCCAGGTATTGCAAGTCTTGCCCAGATATTGTAGTAGAGGTGACACATACAACCATATATACACACACACATATATACACACACACTTGAGAGTCTCTACATTGTAGAGGGAGATGTTTCACAGAACTCAGTTTAGCATATTGTACTGTAATAAATATTGTCAACAAACTGTGTTTAGTATTGCACCACAGGATATTGCAGTGTAATTAAGTATTGCTCAACAACAGGTGAATATGCTACAAAAACCCAGTTTAAGATATTACACAGTAATAAATATTGCCCAGATGGATATGCTACAGAAACTATATTATTACACTGTAATAATATTGTACCATGTTAATTACTTAACACAGTGCAATATACATTGAAATATATATTGTAATATTGTATACCTGTAAGTAACCTATCATAAGCTCAAAATCAATCAATCAATCAATCAATCAATATTTTAACAAAAAAATTTAATCTGATTACATATAAACCAAAAAAAGTGACCCATATGAGCAAGAAAATCCAGATAATACATTTAAGCATTGCACTTGGTTTTATCATTGTGTTTACTTGGACATTACAGATGTTAAAGCTCTACTGTGTTTTCTGTTCTTCAGGTATCTTCTATATGTGCGCCTATCGGATGCATGAATGCCCCAGGAGCGGGAACTCTCATTAGAAAAGTCGGAGCCTCCTTACTCCTTGGAGCTCACAGCCACAGCGATCAAAGCTTAAGTGTAATCAATAAAAAGAATGAAAACTGGGACGTGTCTCTTTTTTGCCAAATCAAATGAACTTCATAATATACAGCTCTGGGAAAAAAATAAGAGACCACTGCAAAATTTTCATTTTTTTTCTGATTTTACTACTTATAGGTATGTTTGTGTTTGGGCAAAAGGAACATTTTTGAGTCTATAAACTACTGACATTTCCCCCAAATTCCAAATAAAATATTGTCAAATGGTCAAAATAACAAAAAATATACATGTTTTCAGACCTCAAACAATGCAAAGAAACAAGATAAAATTCATTTTAAAACAACATAATACTAATATTTACACTTAAGAAGAGTTCAGAAATCAATATTTGGTGCAATAACCCTTATTTTTAATCACAGCTTTCATGCGTCTTGGCATGCCCTCCACAAGTCTTTCACATTGTTCTTGGGTGACTTTATTCCACTCCTGGTGCAAGAACTGAAGTAGCTCAGCTTTGTGTTTGTGTTGGAATTCAACAGACGCTGGAATGGAATGGCTGTAATACATGTAAAGATGCTGATTTCAGAAAAAAAATGCAGTGGTTTCTTATTTTTTTTCCAGAGCTGTATATTGACCATTTTACTACATTTTATTAAATCTTGCACCAAAGCTGTCCGTGCATAAAAAAGTACAAAGCATCGAATATTACGATATACAGTGGTACCTCACCTTACGAAAGACCCTACATACGAAAAATCCAAGTTACGAAATGCCTTCACGTTAAATTTTGGTCTCTAGATACGAAAGAAAATTCAAGTTACGAAACGCGAAATCTCAAAAATTTGAATAATGCGCGCTCAGATGCACGCCCCGCTGTTATCCCCGCTCAAAAAGCACCTTTCTCGGCCTCTTAGCTCTAGCGCCGAACACGCAAGATTTTCAACAAAATGTATTAAGGAGCACGGCAAGGAGCACGGCACTGCGCGAGGAGCACGGCACCGTGCGAGGAGCACCCCTAGTCCTGGTCTGCACGACCGGCACCGGGGCTGCGAGCACGAGATAGAACCGCGGCGCCCGGACCGCGTCCTCTGGAGCCCGAGCCACAAACCAGCCACATGAAACCAGCAAAGAGCGGCACGTGGTAGTTTAATCCTGGGTTAGTCCAGGTCTAGACCTGGTCCAGTCCTGGTTTAGTCCAGGTCCAGTTCAGGTTTAGACCTGGTCTAGACCTGGTTTAGTTCTGGTCTAGACTTGGTTTAGTCCACGTTTAGTCCTGTCTAGTCTCTTAGCCAATCAGGACGCAGAACCAATGTTACACTATAAAAAAAAAAGTTACACTATAAAAAAAAAAACCTTGGAACGAATCAGGCCTTTACCATTGAAATAGCTACTCAACTTACGAAAAATTCACGTTACGAAACCACTTCTGGAACGAATTAATTTCGTAAGGTGAGGTACCACTGTATTTGCCTGGAAGAATCCATGACTCATCGCTGTACCAGCGGCGAGTCTGGTAACGCTTGGTCCAGAATGCGCTGCCGTTGCGCTTAGACAGACAGCTAAGTGAACCAATCAGAGAACAGTTAACGGACAGCGACGTGAACCAAGCCGGTAGGAAGCAATGCAAAAACATCTTTTTTGAAAAGAAAGGCCTCTAGAGCTGTCAGCTGCTGTGGTTTTAAGGAATCAATGTGTTTTAGGTCATTTAAGACCAATTTTACAGCTGAATGGAAGGGACGTTGCGGGCAAAGGCGGGTGCACTGACGTCACCATCTTTGAACGAATCAGAATCGCGGAGTCCGTTGTTAACCGGGGGAGCGAGGGTGTCCAAATGGTATCTCGCTGTATAGCAAATACAGAGAGATATCATTTGGCTGACCAGGTAACCACTGTATTGCTTTCAAGTTGAAGTTTATATGAATAATGGTAGACCTAAATACTAGGACATTTCTACAAATAACAACAAGCTTTTAGATAATAATTAGGCAAACTTGTGAAACACTTTCAATGGAAGCGATCATAAAATCAGTTATGAATTAAATGGAAAAACACTAAATATACATAATAATACAACAATAATAGTAATTTGTTTTTAAATTCATAAATAAACAGTCTTTGAGCTGGGGGTTTTATATCCAGATCCAAACGCGCGCTTTTACGCAATGACGCACAGGTACCCCAGCGCATTTTACTTTACTTTAATGAAATGGCTACGTAAAGCTGCTTAACGTCGAATCCTTAAGACGATTTCATCACCATTTGTTTCATTTACTTTCTAATTTGCCCTCTAAAAGCGCCTTGTTATCCCCGCGCACCACGTAAAGGGATTGACACAGCGCCAGGTGCAGCGGGCGCACCTCCATCTGCCAAGTCCTAAAAAGCTCCTTTCTGTTCCAGCGCACCTCCAAACACCAAGGTAACAGCTCCCTAATCTGGATCGATCACTCAATGGTTTCACTAATCTACCATCAAATAATAATTGGTGCTAAAGTGGTCCCCAGTAAATTGTTTGGCAACTAGCTATATTTGAGAAGACTTAAGATGGTTCAGTAAGTTATGTAAACAAAATAAATAAAGCAAAATACATTTAAAAAACGAATTAGACTTAGAATTAGACTTAGACTAACTTTATTGATCCACAAGGGAAGTTGTTTTGGGGTACGGTAGCTCACTCATCAAATGAATATATAATATATAACATAGAGTTTTAAAAAAAATAGATGGAAATAACAACCATGACCATGACTATTGCTGGATTTCAGATGATTTCACAATATCTTATAAGATCTAATATTTAAATCAAATGGTTGGCAGCTAAAATGTCAAAAATTGTTATTGAAGTAGTTTTAAATGTGCTATGTAAACATTTAAATATGTATCATGGTGTTTTATAGTACTTTTCCTGTATGTATCCTGGTGTTTTATAGTACTTTTCCTGTATGTATCGTGGTGTTATACTTTTCCTGTATGTATCGTGGTGATAGTACTTTTCCTGTATGTATCATGGTGTTTTATAGTAGCTACTTTTCCTGTATTGTGGTGTTTTATAGTACTTTTCCTGTATGTATCGTATTATCCGTATATCTTTTTGTTTTTTACTTTTATGTGAAGCACTTTGGTCATCTGAAGTTGTTTTAAATGTGCTATGTAAACATCTAAATATATTGAACTGAATTAAAACACCAGGTTTTGTAGTTTTGTATATTTAAATGCTATGTAAACATCTAAATACTGTATACTGAACTGAATTAAAACACCAGGATGTGTAATGTAGTTCTAAATCAAACTGGGAATTACAGTATTTATGAGACAGTTTGTGAATCCAGAGCAAATTTGTTCTAGAGTAAAAATCCTGTCCTGGCCCGTGGATTACAACTTGAGCTCTAACATCTCCTTTAATTGCCTAATAGCATTGCAGCGTGAATGCCGCTTACATTAAAACACTTTAACATTAGCGCCTGATTGGAAATGTGATGACAACACCGTATCAACAAATTACAGCGCAGCGCTTTCTTCCGCAAATGGCCACAGGAGCGCCACTTCTACTCTCCCAGATTTGAATACCCGCAATTACAGCCAATTTGGGCGGAATTACAAGACAGACCTGCAAAGGCCTATCCTCCAGTGGCGAGCGCTGCAGGGCTCGGGAATCTGTCGCTCCGAGAAACAGTGTGAGTTATCCAAGTGATTTACGCGGCCAATTAAAAACTCATTTCAATTTCAGCTCCAGTCAGGCAATCTAAAGTTTTGAGACCACATAATTGGTAAATATATTGGGGGGAACTGAATGTGCTAGGACTGTCGTTAATGCTTTTGTTGGGTACTTCTACATTCAGCCTATATGTGGGTTATAACTTATAGTTCCACGACCTTTATTTCGTAATTATTAGACTAATTAAAGCAGTATTGTCTTATCTATAAATATTCAGATGTTAACATAATGTATAGGCCTATAATTTCGTATATTAGACTTAGATTTAAACAAACTTTATTGATCCACAAGGGAAATTGGTTTGGGTACAGTAGCTCACTCAACAAATATAATAGGCCTATATAATATATAACAGAAAAAAACAGTAAAAAAAAGAAAAAAAAGAAGATGGAAATGAAAAAATAGATGCAACAGCAACCAAAGAGTAATATACTAGTGTCAGATGAGACATAATTATATACATAAAAAATAAAGATAATAAATGTATATGTACATTGGCTATATTCTCGAAGTTAAAAACTGTTATATCAGATTTAGGTCAACAAATTTGCAAAAACATTATTATATTAGAAACAAAGATCAATATTCATGGATTTGAAAATGATTAAAAATTAGTACCGTTGCCATAGGAATTAAGAATGTAGTACAAAATATTATATAGCCAATTTTGAAAAAGAAAATGGGGAAAAGTCCTTAAAATGAAGTCACAGGGCAAGGTATACAGTGAAAAAGGAGTCACTTTGGTGCCAATTGCCAGTGAAAGGTGGTCAATAGCCTTCTACTATAATGTGAAGAAAAAAAAAACATTAGGCCACTCAAATTATACAAAAAGCTGTGAGTAAAACGTGCGTAAAACGTGCGTAAAAGTGTGCCATTCTTTACAGGCTCACTCTCAGGCTTTTGCACACGTTATTTTTTCATCAGATTTGAATATAATGTTTTTATAATTTGCCAATTAAGTTAAGTTTAATATCCTATGAAGCCCAAAGAGCTATAGTATTGGTAACACAGCACAAAACACCTGTTATCTCGGGCACTATTCATAACTTAAAATATCAGGGTGGGATTTTCAATAGAAATAAAGCAAGTTCCCGGTCCATCGCCGTTTATTTGTAACATGTTTGATTCCCCACTCACCCCTCACGTCTCTCAGCCAATAGGAGACAAGAACCAACCCTTCCCAACTCCCTCGTGCGCTGTAGGCTCTCTAATTGGTCGAATCCCAAATCAATTTACCCAGTCCTCTACTCCATCCGAATAAATACTTGTTGGTAACGCGCCCTCCCTGTCCGTACCAGCTCACTGTAGTGTCATCCACTGATCCGAGACACAGCGCAGAGGTAAAGGTTAAATCGGGGGAACTCAGAAAGGACAACGCTCTGATGCAAGTATAGGCGCAATAAACTAACCAAAATGAGCCTAAACTACTCTTCAGCGGCGCCCACGCAGAGATCCACGTCGTTTTTTATCGAGGACATTTTATTGCACAAGCCCAAGCCGCTGAGAGAAGTCATCCCGTCGCCTTTCTGCAACTCGCTGGCCTCGCGTATGCCTATCTTGGAGTATGGATATCCGCTTATGCCAACGCCGATCCTGGCACCGCACCCGCACCATCCTCTACACAAACCGGAGCACCACCAGTACTTCTTCACATCTGGTAAGGAAAATAAGCGAAAGTGTTAAGTAATAAGATCCAAAATGTATGGCGTAATTGTTACTATTGGGCTATGTTATTGTAGTTTTATGGAATAGTCTACCACACCACCAACAATGGCCTATTTCACCTCTGGAAAAGATTAAAAGGTTTGCAATGAGATCCAAAAATACATAATGTTTGTGTTATTATTGTGTTATTACAGTGGATACTTTTGCCTTATTTTCTTTGAATGCTGGTTAATCCTCTTGATTTTACTGACCAATGACACTGTTTGATTTCTTTTATTTTCTTTGATTCTAATATTTGGTTAAATCAAATAGCCATAATGGTCTTTTTATTAAGCAATGCGAGGTGATTGATGGTGTCATTTTGGGCTCTACAAAAATAAATTGAATTGTATGCCTAGTTTTTCTTTAGAAATGGGACAATCGTTTTGTTACTACTTGCGAGATTGTGTCAAGATTGTTTTAAACTATGGTGATACGTGTTATGTTATCAAGGAACCATTCATATTTAGCTTGGTGTCTTGAAAAAGCAAAGTGTTTCCCGGTTTTGTTTTTGTTTTGTTTTAGTGTGGTGAATTTATTTTACGCGTGGTTTCACCCTCAGGGATGCAGATGCCGGCCTTGTTCCAGCATCACGCAGAGCTGCCCGGGAAGCACTGCAGGCGGAGGAAGGCCCGCACGGTCTTCTCCGACTCTCAGCTGTCCGGGCTGGAGAAGAGGTTCGAGATTCAGCGATATCTGTCCACACCGGAGAGAGTGGAGCTGGCCACGGCGCTCAGCCTCTCCGAGACACAGGTACACGCATCGGCAGAATCTTCAAAAGTATGAAGGGTCAGGTGGTTAGGGAAAGGCTGTCAATAGCCATCTACTATAATGCGAATTAAAAAAAAAAAACTAAAAAAAAACATTAGGCCAGTTAAATTATACAAAACGCAGTGCGTAAAACGTGCGTAAAAGTGTGCCATTCTTTACACGCGTGCTTTGTTTTTTCATCAGATCTGAATATGCATTATTTATTTAATAGGGACAGTGCATATTCATGAACATCTACAACATTGCAGTGTAAATACTGTACACCAGATTATAGCAAAAATGCTCATTTCCATCTGTAGTCCCTAGGCAGGTGACACCACAGTAAAAAACAACAAAAACAATGACAACTGACAATAACAGGAACATTAAAACATTAATGGTAAAAGGAGAAATTCAATTTGTCAACTGGACAAAGTTTATTTGGTCAAAAACGTTCGCAGCTCATCTGAGTTGCTTCAGTTCTAACAACATTAAAACATTAAACATAAAAAGTGTCCACAAGTCTGGTTTTCCTTTAGCCACTGTTTCAAGTATGATTTGAAAGTGGCCAGTGTTGGAGTCTCTCAATATAATACTAGGCTTTATCAAATAAAATGTTCAAATGATAGTTATTTTTTACTTTTTAAACTAGGGTAAAATAGCTAGCCTATTTATTTAGTCAATTAGGAAATGAAGGCAAAATTCAAACATACTTGCTGTTTAATTTCTGTGATTATTTTCCTCTTCCTAACTAGGCCTAATTATTTCTGTATTGTCCTGCTGTTGGTCAACCTAAAAATAAACCTTATTTCCACGTGATTTTGTGCGTTCAGGTGAAGACGTGGTTCCAGAACCGGCGCATGAAGCACAAGAAACAGCTGAGGAAGGCCCAGGACGAGCGCAAAGGACCCGGGGACGTGGACAGGTCTGCGGAAAACTCGAGTGAAGGTGAACTGAACGACAAGAGCAGCGAGGAGCTTAAGCACGCGCTGGAGCCGGACTCGTACATGCTGGACGAGCACGAGGAGGACGACGACGACGTGGACATTGAGGATGACATTTGTTCCCCGGAACATCTACTATAGTAGTAGCCTGTTCTTCACCAACGACAGACTCACGGTACACGGGACTTTATACAGTTACAAGTGTAAATAGTAGAAAATCTCAAAACATTGCCTATATTTATTAAAATGTTGTAAACAATAATTCATATCGCTCTTGAAATAAGCATTATATAATTTAGCTAACAAAATGTATTATTATTATTATTATTATTATTATTATTATTATTATTATTATTATTATTATTATTATTATTATTATTATTATTATTGTGTACAAATCACGACTGTTAGCTTTGTAATATAAACGCATGTGCCCCATTATTTGCACTTTTACACACACTGTCTCTGTTATAGTTTTATGTTCATTTTTTATTTCTTTAAATGTATACTGCGAAAGATTACAATAATCTTTCTATAATTATGTGAGATGTAAATACAGTATATAAATATAGTACAGCATTACAAATGATTCGTTACACTCTTTTTTTTTTCCTTTTGAAAATACTTGCTTCCCTCAATATTCCGTGTGCGTAAAGCAAAGCCTTTATGCGCACTACGCAAAGCTTTTCTCCACTGAGTTAAAAAGGCAGTCATGTCGAATATGTTGTAACAAGTGCATTATGGGAGCGATGCGCGCAGCCAGGCGCACAGCGGTGAATGGAGGCGGCGTGCGCTCTGCGGGCGTCCTGCTCTGGAGCTGCGCCAACACCGAATAACGATGACCCGACAGCCCCGTGAACTGCTCACTGCGATCCGGCGTCAAGAAAACCGTTGTTTTCCACACTGTTCTTCGGTGACATGCTGTTTCAGGGACTCCTTTGAGCTTTTTATAGGAACCGGGTTTAAATATAAGCTATTTTCTACAGTATATTGATGTGGCAGCTGTAAGGAATTATATTTTGGCATATACACACAAGAACAAAAGATACATTTCAGATGCATAGCTTTCTTTTATTTACAAGTTCAAGATAATTTAACAGCAAATGGCCTATGTGTAACATAAATATAGTGACAAAATATAGAGGCCATATAATAATAACAATACAGAATGCATTAAACATGAAGTGAAAGTGGCAGGTGTCATAATTTTGAACATTTCTCTCCTACACACTAAAGGTGTGCATCAAACTAATATTAGGCTCTAGTTTAATATTATGGCTTCATAGAACAAATAAAAATAAATAGAGCTATAAGCTTTTTGGGCCCTTTTAAAGGCTCATTTGCACAACAACGCATATTCCCGTGTCTTCGTTTTGTATTGCGCTCCTGTCTTTTGAAAAGCAATTTATCTCATCTTCAAAATGCACTGCTGATTAGCCGGGAGTACAGGAAAAAAAAAACACAAATGGATTGGAGCAGGCCATGCAGAAGGTGATCAATTAAAAGATTAAGCGTTTTGCAACACATGGACGCATCTGCATTTGGGCCTAATAGCAGGACCATCAGCTCATTTTCACGAAGCCGCCGCCTACTGAAAGCGCCCTTCTCACATCAAAGCATCTGCCTTCGCTTCCCAATGGGCAAAAAGGGATGCTAATTTGCCCCCTTCATCTACAGCACTGAAAGACCCCTTCAATTAACTGGATTTCAATGGCAAAAACAAGTAGGTGGGAGCAGAGAGAGATGCAAGGGGACTGGGTCTGGATGGGCAGCGGCGCTCATTAAATCAGAAAGAGCTCCATCATTTGTTCCAATGGCGCATCTGAGGACTTAACACTAAAAACATAGAGCTTCAAAGAGTCCATGATGGGTTAAATAGAGACTATAATCTAATTAAAATATTGTACAGAGGTAAATAGTGCTTTGATAATGATCTGAGGGTTCTATTAGTGAAATGAGAGGCTGGAGAGCGGTTTGTGTCAGGGAGGAGTTACCACTTAAAGCGTGGACACATTAAGTAGGACCAGGGACAGAATCAGGTGGCCTTCACACTGACAATTCCCATCTGAAATCACCATCTGTAAACTACACAAATACACAACTCATGTCTGGTTACAACAATATCTGCATATATAAGGGCACACTGCCAAAAATAATATATATAAAAGCTCTGAATGGTCAAATTAAGAAGATTTCACTCGACAAGTAAAATTATCTACTAATGCATTAAGTCTTTTTTGTCTTAAAGATCCTATATTACACAAAATTGAGTCTTATGAGCTTTAAGGCATGTTTCCTCATCAAGAGCATGCCCAGAGTTGACTTTTGTTTCATCCACGCATGCTTGAGTAATCCTTTATTTTTAGTCTGCATTTCCAAAGCTTAAAATGCTGTTCCACCTTGTGATGTCATAAAGCAATAGTTTTCAAGTTAACAGCAAAAAAGCTTGTCCAAAAGTTGAGATATAAACACTTAAATCTATCAGAAAATGACTTAAAAGTAGTGAAATTATCTGTCCATGCAGCAAGATAATTTTACTTGACAAGTTATCTTAAAATAAACTACCTCAAGACTAGAATTAAGCAGTTTCTGAACTATTAAGTAGATAATAAATCTGAAAACAAGATTAATAACCCGATAGGAGTTTTAAAATCTTGGCCAGATCAGAGAATTTGGAGTGCTCCTTTTGCCTTTAGTTCAGTAAAGATTCAAGATTCAAACAGCATATGATTTAGTTTCTTCTATTAACTTTTAAGAGTTGGTTTTCTTATCTTAAGCGTATTAGGTGTATTTTCCTTTCTCAACTACAAAAAGACTTATTCCATTGGTAGATCGTTTTAGATATCATGTGAAATTGTTCTTAATTCAAGTCATTTTAACATGATTTTAGTTTTTGGAATGTACATGGGGAAAGACTAATATAAAACAGTATGTACAAATGTCCACAGAAAAAGACAAAAGAAATAGGATTATCAAAAACATCTGGTGATCTGTGAGTTAATCCATGGATTTTAGAGCAACTGTCGTATGTGAAAGAGAAAATTAATTTTAAAATAACTCTTTCTATCTAAATTTCCCTTAACATTTTCTCTGTCACATTAGTTTTCATAATAGTCTTTGTAATAGTCTTTGTCAAAACCTGCACAGGTCTGAACAATAAGAAATCAGATTGCTCACATCAGAATTGTTTACGTTACGTTTAAATAATCTGATAACTCCTGTCAGATTTTTGGTGTACCTGTCATAGGGATTAAAAAGGACAGTTGGTGAATGGTCCACAAATCCTGCATATTTAGACTTCTTTGAGTTCTTCTCTCAGACTGAAAACACTCTCTTCCACGTTGTGATGTCATGTGGTAATACAGGAAGTGCTCCACGGTGTTTTTAAACCTTTACACCTTCACTAGAATCATCTGGATAATTTCAGCCCTGGAATTGCCAATCTGCCAACGTAAAATGTAGCTGTTAATTTGGAAAATTACAAGGTGGAACAGAGCATTTTGAGATTTGGATATGTAGATAGACTAATAATAAAGATTTACTCAAACACAACTCCAGGTATAGGACCTTTAACTATTTATTGCACATCTCTAAGCCAAACTTGTTTAATATGGCCAATATTTTTATCTGTGTGAAATCTGATGTTTACTAGAGCAAAAACATGTTGGATTTAGCCCCTTTGCTCACGACGCATGTATGCTGCATGACGATTGCCACTGCCTGTTTCTCTTGTTCGTGTCTTTTCCTGAGCAGTTCCACGGTGGTCATTTGGGAGAGGTCCAGTCCCTCCACGTACGGAGCATGCTCAGTGGGATTCACCTTTTGTTTGTCTTTGTTTTTTGACTGGACCGGGGCAAGTGGTTTGGCGATGGTTTTAGCATACTCCAAAGCCTGCAAAAGACCAGATTTTTTTAATTCTCTTTTTTTTAGAATTAGGACAATGCATATTAATCAACATGACAACAAACAGCATCAATGTAAATATGCCAGAATTAGCACAATAGCTACTTTACATCTGTTGTCCTGAGGCAGGTCAGAACAGAAGAACATTTACAGGAACACACAGAAGAGACAGAAGTGCACATAGACATAACAGCAAGTTCACCACATTAGACCATTCTCTGAGTTTAAGAGGCCCAGAGAAGAAAATTTACCTGAGAGCATTTTTGTTTATTTTTCAACCAATGTTTCAGAGTGTTTTTGAAGGTTGAGAAGGACCCACAGTTCCTATCTGAGAAGCAATTTGCATATTACAGTTTTAGTTTTATTAAGTAATTTTTAAAGTCCATATTACGCTATAGTTTCTGATCTGTTATAATGTTGTTCCTTATCAAAAATATACCTGTTTTTTTGTTTTGTTTTGTTTCATTTGCACATTTTAACACACAAATCCTGCATATTTAATGATTTCGATGATTTCAGCCCTGGAATTGACAATCTCTCTACTAAACAAAATGTAAAAGCTAGCTGTTAATTTGAAAACTACCTCTTCATGACATCACAAGGTGGAACAGAGCACTTTGAGCTTTGGAGATGTAGACAGATTAACCATAAGGGGTTCTTAAAACATGTGTGAATGATAAATGAAAAATGCAAGTTTAGGTAAGTTTCTGATGAGGTCAGTTTTGCATAATATGGTAAATGGTAAATGGTCACATCTTTATATAGCGCTTTTCCACCTTCAAGGCACCCAAAGCGCTTTACAACAAGGAACCAATCACCCATTCACACACGCATTCACACACCAGTGTACGCAGACACTGGGGGCGAGGAGGGTTAAGTGTCTTGCCCAAGGACACAACGGCAGCATTCATCTGTGGGAGCTGGAATCGTACCAACCAACCTGTGGGTCAGTGGATCTGACCGCTCAACCACTGATGTTTCTTATGTCAAGAGCGGGATATAGGACCTTTAGCATCGTAGGCAGTATCCAAGACACTTTTATGAGAGAAATTATTGTGAAAATGTGTTAAATTGTGATTTTTTTTTATTTGAAGATATGGTATTAAAGGGATAGTGCATTTTGTTTATGTTAATCTGTATGGGTCCCTTCTAAAAGTGTCGTGCGTTAATACTGGTTTACCGCTGACAGTCTCGTCTCAGCCCGGTTCTGCTCGGGTTCTGGAAGTCACATAAGTAGGTCCGGTAAGTTCGCGGGGACAGTTAATAAAGCTTGTTTTTCTTCGCAAAACAACATTTGTCCAAAAAGTGATATATATTTCTGTCACAAACAGTTGTCCGAAAAAATCCAGCAGCCTATTTTCCCTAATTCGCATGGTGCCCTTTTCTCTCAGAGTTGTATCACTGCGCGGGCAGCCTTGCCTATAGCCTGTTCACTTGTAAACATCCAACATACCGCATCTGCTTTATACATCCACTTATAAGTGAACAGGCTAATAGAGCTAACGTGGGCGGAGTGATATGAATCTAGAGAAAATATGCGAATGCGAATTAGGCAGCTGGATTTTTTCGGACAACTGTCTGTAATGGAAATATATATCACTTTTTGGACAAATGTTGTTTTGCAAAGAAAAACAAGCTTTATTACCTGTCCCTGCGAACTTACCAGACCTACTTACGTGAGCTCCAGAACCCTAGCAGAACCGGGCTGAGACGAGACTGTCAGCGGTAAGCCAGTGTTAACGCACAACACTTTTAGAAGGGAACCCATACAGATGAACATAAACAAAAAACGCACTATCCCTTTGAACATATCACAAAAAAAGAGGCTACTATTTCTGTATTCAAAATAAACTTTAAGCAGAATAACTAGTGCACAGAAAAGCACTTCTATCATAGCAGAGAGAAGTTAAATATTTCCCACTGTCTGAGAAGGTTTTATTGGACAGATGCCTTAGTCTGTAAAATGTGATTCAAAGCATATTCTGGGCCAGTTGTTCATGTTTTTAATGGATATTGTAATTGCAAATTCCCTAGCAGAGAGCTGTTTTCTTTTATTTTCCTTTTAACTACTATTTAAAGGTCTCATATGACTCAAAATGGACTCTTGTGAGATTTAGGCCATGTTATGTTCTTACTTCCTCAAAAGCATACCTGGAGTTGTGTTTTGTTTCATTCACACATGTTTGTGAATCCTGCTGCATAACATAATTCTGCTTTTTAATGTGTCTACATCTCCAAAGCTCCGAATGCTCTATTCCACCTTGTGATGTCATGAAGCGGTAGATTTCAACTTAACAGCTTCTTTTACCTTTAGTTCAGTAGAAATCAGTTGAAATCATCCAAATTATTCTAGCGAAACTGTATGAAGTTTAAGAACAAAGTGGAGAGAAGAACAGGATTTGTGCGTTAAACATGTGTGGATGAAACAAAACACAATTTCAGATATGTTTGTGATGATCAACATTATGACAGAGATCAGAAAATAGAGGAATATTGGCCCTTGAAAGACATTGCTTTAAAGACATGGGCATTGTGTTCTGGGCGGCATATCTGCTTGGACTGCTGCCCCTGCGACCCAGAAATAGAGAAGCGGAAGAAGATGGATGGATAAAGACATTGCACTGATAGTTCAAAGTTCAAAGAAACTGAAGAAATGTACAGCAATAATTTTAAGAAAGGGCAAAGAGAGACTTTCACCAGTTCTCAGATTCTTGTTAAACAAAATCTGTGAATGATGTAAATACACACCTTTAATCTAGAAACTTTCTTGTCGGTTTCCGGGTCTTTGGCTGGTGGACAGGGACTCCTAATCGTGGTTTTGTTCTGCTCACGGATCACATTTGAATACAGCTTCTGCCGCCTCATTTTCTCCACATGTTGATGGTAACAGAGGGAGAAGAGACAGAGCAGATTATGAAAGGGTTTTAATTAACGGAGCCATTTCTCCCTTAAGGCCCTTGCTCATTGTGCGCACTCCCGGCTCAACCTCTCCACGGAAGGCAACAAAACCCTAACAGAGCCATCCATTCAAGGGGTCTTTCAACATTTACACATATCATTCGCTAATAGGCTTGGCCCTGAAGATGCACGAGGATCAATCTAGTGCAAATTGGCCAAACATGCTCACTTTTTACAACTGCAGATTAACAAAAGATATATCAAAGCACAGAGAGCACTTAACTTCTTAGGGGGAGTCTCATTTGCTTTGTAAATGTAATTTTAGCTGCAGACACGGCCTGGGAGCCTTTAAATGTGGACTCAGACAAATGAGAGAGGGTCAGCGGTACACAATGACACCAATGGATGCACTGTTTGAGGAGGCACAGCCCATTGGTCTAACCTGGCTCACCAGATTGATGTGTGCAGCACTGTGAATTGAGTTCTACGCATTATCAATCTGGGACGACTCTCGCTCAAAGAGAACATCAGATCAGGATGTTCAAACTAAGACTTCAAGCTGATTGGTCAAAGCTTCACAACAGTGGGAGACAAAAATTTTACTTTTGTTAAATCCAGTTAACATACAGCTCCGGAAAAAAATAAGACCACTGCAAAATGATCAGTTTTTCTGATTTTACTACTTATAGGTATGTGTTTGAGCAAAAGGAACATTTTTGTTTGAGTCTATAAACTACTGACAACATTTCCCCCAAATTCCAAATAAAATATTATCGTTTAGAGCATTTATTTGCAGAAAATGACAAATGGTCAAAATAACAAAAAAACATGTTTTCAGACCTCAAACAATGCAAAGAAACAAGATCAGATTCATTTTAAAACAACATAATACTAATGTTTACACTTAAGAAGAGTTCAGAAATTAATATTTGGTGCAATAACCCTTATTTTTAATCACAGCTTTCATGCATCTTGGCATGCTCTCCACAAGTCTTTCACATTGTTCTTGGGTGACATTATTCACAAGAACTGAAGTGCAAGAACTGGTGCAAGAACTGAAGTAGCTCAGCTTTGTGTTTGTATTGGAATTCAACAGATGCTGGAATGGAATGGCTGCAATACATGTAGAGATGCAGATTTCAGAAAAAAATGCAGTGGTCTCTTATTTTTTTTCCAGAGCCGTATTTCCTGTATTTCCGTATTTCCACAAATGCAAAAAGCGCTTCCGTCTGCGAGTTCTTCATTGACAAAACCGTATTTTTGCTAAAATGATCTGAACTGCATCTGTCGCATCGCCATGTTTGCTTTGGTTCATTTGGGAGCCACAATGCTCCTCTGTGATTGTTCAATTTGTGAACTTGCGAATATCGTGTGAATCCATTTTGCTGCTCAAACGCTGCGAGAATGTTCAAACAAATGATCAGGCTGGTTAAGGAGCCAGTTGTACGGCCTATTATTACAACATTAGATACATTGTCTTATGTTATAGATTACTGTTACTGATGGTTCCTTACTGTTTTCTCTATAGCAGAGTAGTCTGGCCCAAGGCCTTGAAGAGTGACATCAGGCTTCAGCTGCCTGTAATCTTTCAAGCTGTATGCCTTAACAGAAAATATGTTAGAGACAAATTATTTTATTGCATAGTCAGCTAAAATAAACAATACACTTGTTTCAAAGGCAGATAATGTTTTTATATACATACCCGGAGTTGTGTTTTGTTTAATTCACAGGTTTAAACACACAATCCCTGCATATTTAGGCTAAGCTCTTGTCTCAAACAGAAAACAACCTTGAAACTACCTTGTGATGTCATTTGGTAATACAGGAAGTGCTCCACTGTGTAAATTCCATACACCTTCACTAGAATAATTTGGATGATTTTAGCCCTAGAATTGCCAATCTCTACTATACAAAACATTAAGACAACTGTCAACTTGAAAACTACCACTTCATGACATCATCACAAGGTAGAACAGGGCATTTTGAGCTGTGTAAATGTACGTGGCTTAAAGCTCACAAGAGTCAATTTTGTGTAATACAGGAGCTTTAATTTATACAGATATAATAGCATAAAGGCTTATTAAAAATGATTATGTCTTATGCCTTAGCAACTACTTAAACTTAAAAAAGGAGTTAATCCTATGGTAAGGTATTAATAAAGTACTTACTAAGCATCATTCTTAATAAACTATTATAGCTGTATTATAGTTTTTCCTGTCCTCTTTCCTGGTTGGAGATATAGTGTTTTTCTATGTAAGGTAACACAGGAGAGGGGCACATTTCTCAGATGTTTTTGGGTTGAACAGAGCAGGCTGACCTTACAAAGAGTTCTTGACATGAGCATTTCACAAAGAGAAAATAATAATTGTATCTTTAATACACACAAGAGTAGCTGTTTGTTAATGATAAAAAAAAATATTACTTCTGTGGAACAAACTATATAAATGGTTATTATAAGCCCTGTATCCGTTTTCCCCCATGTCTTGCCCTAGTACAGATATATTGTAAAAGCAGCTCTTGACTTTAAATAGGTCCACTGTGTATTGTTTCCATCTAAGCGTTTTCATTGTCCGAGAATCAGAAAGTGCTAATTGTTGTTACCATCACTGCAAAAATCTCTGGTTTCTGAGAGTTGTGAAAACAGCTTATAAACTCATCACTGTGAATTAATTAGGATGCATAAGGTAAGTGAGGAATATCTTTGGACCACTGCAAACCTGTACAAACATGTTCTGAAACACAAGTGATTTTTGTATTAGTTTGTCAGCTCGTAGACCTATTGACACGTTTAAAATATGAACTTTGACCAGAATTCTAGTATTTTTAAAAACCTGCAAATCTACCTCAATGCTGGTCAGAAAAAAATGCAGTTGATACTTTGCAACTGATGTCAACATCATTTAACTCTAGGCTCTACTCTGTCTGAAGCTCTTACTCAAGTTAGACTTAATCTGAGCATTATTTTCACACAATCTGACCAGAAAGCGCTGACTTGGCTGGAACTACAACTGGTGAGCTGATTTGTGCGCTTAAACAAGTCTCTCACAAGTCTGTCCCATTAGTTAAATGCCAGCTAGTGTTTGATCACAGGTTGTTTAAGCTTTCAAGATTTCAAGATTTTCAAGATTTCAAGATTGTTTTTTTGTCATATGCATCATCAACACAAGGTCAACAATGCAATGAAATGCTTAGGATCAGAAGAACCCGTTGACTCGCTAAGACAGAATTACTAATAACATGCAATAAAAATACAAGGGAAAAAAGTAAACATATAATAAAAAATATGTATCCTACCTGTACTCTTGTATTTTATTATATTTAATATAATAAAATACAAGGGTACAGGTAGGATTAAATAAGGTGTAAGTACAGTATTTCACAGGTGGTAATACTGCTCAGATGAATTTTGTATTGCACATAATATAGTATAAGTATTGCACGTGGGTTATGAAGCAAGTTATTGTACAGGTAACAGTAGCATTTACAGTGAGGTAGAGAAATCGTGTTTGTATTGTTGCTTATATTTTCAGACTTACTACTTTTTGTCTGCGTTTACTAATGTGTGCATTGTGTCGCCATGGTAACTGCTGAACACTCCGCCAATAGAGATACATGTAAAACAAAGTAAGTACATGTAAAACATGTAAAACAAAGTAAGCGAAGTATCAATTTGATATTTTTCCCCAAATCGCAAAGCTGACCGGGACAAAAAAAAAGCAATTTAGTGCAGCCTGCATTTTCGAGCAGGATTTTGAATACTCCTGAGATGTACTGAGAATTAGCGATCAGTCACAGACACAACAGGACACCTATTCTTTTCAAGCCGCCAAGATATCTGCTCCGGGGCTAGTGTGGTGATCCTATGGCTCAAAGCCTTGTGTAATCTGGTCAGACATGATGGGGGGAGGTAGGGGGAGAGAGGGGGCCTGGTGGTCGCGACAGGAGGACCATGTGAAGGCTCCAGTGGGCAGAGAGGCCTAAGCACATAATCGTGGCTTCCGGTTTTGAGCCATTGTTCTGGTAAATCGATCAGAGTGCGGCTTACATAGAGAGACATGAAGCAATTAGTCTCTCTGCGGTGACACTGCTTTCGTATACTGTAGCATTTTACACTTCACTTCTCAATAGCAGTGCAAGGCGTAAAGGGCACCTCCCACTATCAGCAAACAAGCTTTCGTGAACTAAAACCAATTTATTTTTGTGTTATGTACGAATTAATTTGACCTGTTTCTAAGCGCTGTCAATTTGGCTTATTATCAAGCAAACTTTACCACACCACCCATATTATGATATTTTCTGATCTGTAATAATGTTTCCTCATCAAAAACATACCTGGAGTTTTGTTGTGTTTCATTCACACAAGCCCTGCACATTTACGCTGTTTTCTTCTCTCAAATGGAAAACTGTTCCACCTTGTGATGTCATGTAGTTATACTGTACATGACAGACATTTTGAGCTTTAGAGATGTAGACAGACCAATCATAAAGGATTAGTCCAACATGTGTGAATGAAACAAAATACAACTCCGGGTATGTTTTTGATAAGGTAATAAAATTATTACATGGGTTAAAGCTCATAAGAGTCCATTTTGTGTAACATAGGACATACAATATAAAGGTGCACTATGCAACATTTCTGGTGGGACCTGCTTGTTTTCATGGAGATGTTATTGCTTAACCTGGAAAATTCTATAGTATGGCATTAAGCTATCTTACATTTATTCAATTGCAGGTGTTTTTTAATTGAAGAACTAAAGGGTAGCTGTTAACACAAGGTGGAACAGAGCTTTTCGAGCTTGGAGTAATCCTGCATTATTAGTCTGTGTACATCTCCAAACAAGATCTCCAATCAAGATTCAAGATGGTTTATTTGTCATATGCATCATCAACACAAGGTCAACAATGCAATGAAATGCTTAGGATCAGAAGAACCTGTTGACTCGCTAAGATAACTGAGAAGTACTAAGCGCATGCAATAAAAATACAAGGGAAAAAAGTAAACAATATAATAAAAATGTGTAGTAAGATATAATAAAATACAAAGGTACAGGTAGGATTAAATAAGGTGTAAGTAGAGTATTTCACAGTATTGCACGTGGAGGCATGTGTGAATGAAACAAAACACAACTCCAGGTATATTTTAAGGAGGTAACAGCATTATAACATGATTAAAGGGATATGCCACCCCCAGGTCAAACGTGGGCATCTCCCCACAGTCCAGAGAGTAAAATAAGTGGTGGAAAGCATTTTTCTGGTGACCCAGCCATTGTCCAGGTCTGTCAGCACTGACCGCCGCGGTATCTGCAGCTACTCCGCGTTAGACTGGAGTCTAACGTCGCCAGAGAAAGATTTCGGCCAAAAGGAATTAATTTGCTCGATGCGTTTCCCAATTACTTTCTGTGTAGTGCGCATTCATATCGAGTGCAAATAAATGTGCAAATCAACACGGAGAGCTTGACTTGGTCATTTTGGGTGGGAACTATTTTTCAGTGCGGAAAAAGAAAGCCGAATCACACAACACGCTTCACAGCTTCGGCTGTGTTTTTCCGCACTGAAAAATAGTTCCCACCCAAAATGACCAAGTCAAGCTCTCCGTGTTGATTTGCACATTTATTTGCACTCGATATGAATGCGCACTACACAGAAAGTAATTGGGAAACGCATCGAGCAAATTAATTCCTTTTGGCCGAAATCTTTCTCTGGCGACGTTAGACTTCAGTCTAACGCGGAGTAGCTGCAGATACCGCGGCGGTCAGTGCTGACAGACCTGGACAATGGCTGGGTCACCAGAAAAACGCTTTCCACCACTTATTTTAGTCTCTGGACTGTGGGGAGATGCCCAAGTTTGACCTGGGGGTGGCATATCCCTTTAAAAGTTCACAACAGTTAATTTTGCACAGTACAGCACCTTTAAACCGAAAGTAGGCATAACCTCAAAGCTGTACCATACAGTGTACACTTTGTAGACCCACCTGCCCTGTCGCCACTAACAAGCCAATGATGAAGCTATGAAACAACAGAAGGACAATAAAAGAATGGAAATACCCATCTTTAGTGAGGCTGTCCTACACACACTCTCGTCTAATCACCTTATCTCCCAACGCATCTTCACGTGGCTTTTCATCATCTTATACCAATTAAGTGTATCTTAGTGGAGCTAGACAATTAGGCTGATGTTTTGTGCCCCACTAGAACTCTCACTGGATTAAGCAAGGCCTGTATGGAGACAGCTCAGGGGATTATACGGGACTTCAAAGGGGCATTTATTTGTGTAACCTCTTGTATGTAAGGATTAATGGTCTGTGCCATTCAATTTAGGAATCCATGTGGCACTTTTGTGTGGTGAAACTGCATAATGTGTTTTTTTAACTAACATCTACAGGTCGACTATTGTGAGCGCCGAACCTTGCCGAAACAATTTAAAATTCATGAGGATTAGAGAAAGCGTTTTGGGAGTGACACAATGGGTGCTGGTTTAAGTGTGCGATGCATACTGGCCCATTTGTTGCTATGTTTGGAGTGACTACTAGTTTATATTTAACCAAGGCACAGGCAAGTCTGGTGGCTTTCAATACAGTGTCAGGTCATAGGAGGAGCTTACTGAACTGGAAGGAACCACAACTGCTTATATATGAGTTAGGTAGGCCTGTTATGATAATTACTATATCATGTTATTGTTCATTATGCAGTATGTTAGATGGGAAAATCATTTTTGAGGGTCAATCTTTATCACAGGGACTTTTTCTTTGTACTAGTGGGGAATTTTTCAGTTCTACAATTAGATTTGAGCTGTAGAGGGCAGAATAAATTACTTCTATGACTCATTATAGATACAAACTACTACATAAGTGTTTCAATCTGCTCATTACTTATGGCAGTTTTATGTTTTGTAACCATATTATACATTTTCAATAGTTTTTTGGGCATAATTTTGCTTTAGGTTCATTGTGTCAGTGGCATGAATTAGTTTAAATATTATCGTTTTTTGTCTATATTTTCTTCAGATATATTTCTTGCTTCCAAATGTGTTATCGTGACAGACCTAGGGTTAGGGTGTCATGCCTTTTCTTGCTTACTTTCAGACTGTGGAAGCGAGTGAAATTGCATAAGAATTGCATTCCATGTTCTGTTGAATTTCATTTTAATGTAATTTATTTTAATGTAATTTATTTGTTTTGTTTATTTATTTATTTTTTAAATAACTACTAAGTTTATTTTTATTTTTATTTTTTATTTTTATTATTTTTTTTATTTGTATTATTTTTGTTATTGTCATTTGTTTATTTTTGTCTGGCTCGTGTTTACATGTAAAAAAAAAATACATGTGACTTACAGGGGAAAAAATACAGAAAACTTCTTGTGTAACAGTGTTAAGAAAAAAGAAAGAAAGTGTACAATACAAAAAGTTAATCCACCAACCTTATATGCAGGCCCTGTTTGCAGTAGCTTCTTTTTCTCCATCTGGCCAAGGTAACCATCAGAGAGTCTTCTTTGGCCAGGCTGTGTGGAACTTATCTCGTTGTCCTGCTCTGGTCCCGGCTGGCCTATAGGGGGCAGCACTTTGTAGCTGGAGCTGGAGCTTTGGACAGTACTGGAGGGTGAACCAGAGAGTGGTGGTGAAGTCTGGTCTTCAGAGAGATTTTCCCTTTTGTCCTCTTCCTCAGAGATGAACTGTTCTTTTAATGGAGTCAATCTGAAATCAGCCACAAGAGTCACAGAACAGAATGAATCATCAGTTAAATAGTCTCACATTTTGGACAGTTAATTTGAGAGGTTAAAAGTAAATTGGCTTTATTGGATAGGACAGCTATAGCATACAATGGCGAGAGGCAAAATGGTAAGGTTACCATAAACCACTAAACCAGAGATGCCAAGTTTGCTTCTTTATAGCAGCTACAGCTCTGGAAAAAATAAGAGACCACTGCATTTTTTTCTGAAATCAGCATCTCTACATGTATTACAGCCATTCCATTCCAGCGTCTGTTGAATTCCAACACAAACACAAAGCTGAGCTACTTCAGTTCTTGCACCAGGAGTGGAATAAAATCACCCAAGAACAATGTGAAAGACTTGTGGAGAGCATGCCAAGACGCATGAAAGCTGTGATTAAAAATAAGGGTTATTGCACCAAATATTGATTTCTGAACTCTTCTTAAGTGTAAACATTAGGATTATGTTGTTTTAAAATGAATTTGATCTCATTTCTTTGCATTGTTTGAGGTCTGAAAACATGTATCTTGTTTGTTATTTTGACCATTTGTCATTTTCTGCAAATAAATGCTCTAAATCAGAGGTCTTCAACAGGGGGGTCGCGACCCCTAGGGGGGTTGCGGAGGTACTGCAGGGGGGTCGCGAAATCTTTTGATTTCACTTTAAAATAATATAATTTTATATTTTATAGTGTAAAATACAGTATTAACCTGTGTATTATTTCCTTGTATTGGATTAACCATAACAGAGTAGCAATGTTTATACATGACACTAAGCTCAATTTAATATAAAACATAATTCTATGCCGTATATATAGTTGGGGGTCCCTGGCCCAGTTCGCCATCTGTTTGGGGGTCCCTGGCCTGAAAAACGTTGAAGACCCCTGCTCTAAATGATAATATTTTTATTTGGAATTTGGGGGAAATGTTGTCAGTAGTTTATAGATTCAAACAAAAATGTTCTTTTTGCCCAAACATATACCTATAAGTAGTACAATCAGAAAACTTATCATTTTGCAGTGGTCTCTTATTTTTTTATTTTTTTTTTATTTTTTTTTGATGGGCTTTATTTTTTTGGAAAATCACACAAATTTTGAGTCACAGTTGTGTTTTTCAGTTTCTCTTGAGTTAATAGACCCAGTAATGACTGAAATACAAGCTGATAATTGAATTGTTTTGAATCTGTTATTGACACTACTGAAAATATATGCGTTTAGATATGCATCATGAGTAATCGCTCAGCTGCCACACACTTCTAAAGGTCTTATATTATGCAGAACTGACTCCTGAGAGCTTTTAGTCATGATATAATGTTGTTAGAGTTGTGCTTTGTTTCATAATGAGTGTATTACCTTTGCCATTGTCCAGGGATGTTCTCCAGGTTCCATTGGTTTAGGTTTGTATGAAGACCCTGATACGCCATGGGGAGGTTTCTTTGCCTTTGTGTAATATCTGGACTCAGAGAGATCTGAAGTTCGGGGCTGACATGTGGATAGGATAGTTTGATGATAGACTGATGTGTTTGCTCTGTACTTAGCAGTGGCAGATGCGGTGTAGTGTTGAGGTTAATGTTGAGGTTGATGGTAGGAGACAGAGGCTGGGATGAACTTGGAGCTTTGAGTCCTTTTACAGCGGCTTTTGTTAAAGTGGAGCTCAGACTTTGTCCCTGCTCGGCTCTGACCCCCGGGGCGAGAGGCTGCAGAGGTCCAGATGGAGTTAAGTCTTTTTTCTGCACGCCTTTCTTCTCTTTTTTCATCAGACTGACCTGAGGTTAGAAATCAATTAGGCGGATTATAATCTTCTAACGTAACAAATAAAACTGTGTCTAACATAACATTACATAAAATGGATTCTTGTGAGCTTTAAGTCATGTTATAATGCTGTTACCTCATCACAAACATACCTGGAGTTATGTTTTGTTTCATTCACACATTTGAGTATCCTCTACAAACCTCAAAATGCTCTGTTCCACCTTGTGATGTCATGCAGTTGTAGTTTTCAAGTAAACAACTACCTTTTACCTTTTATTCAGCAGGTATTGGCAATTCCAGGGCTGAAACATTCCAAATGATTCTAGTGTATGAATCACTTCCTGTATTACAATAATATGATATCACAAGGAGGAACAAGGAGTATTTTCTGAGTTTGTGAGTTAAACATGTGCAAATGAAACAAAACTCCAAGTATATTTTGATGAGGAAATAACGTTATAACATAGATCAGAAAATAATGAACTATAGGCCCTTTAAACAAATTTGTGTATTAGTTTATGTAAATTACAGTACTTAACTGTAGCTATCAAATCTAAATCCGACTTTATAGACCAGAGTGAACTGTAGTGGAGCCTAAATCTTTGCTTGGACGAGGTGGCGTAGTCGTCTCCTCTGCATCATCGAACCAAATTAGATCTGTGGAGCGGTGCGAGTGTGCATGAATGAAGCTGATTTAGAGCACACATCCTTGGCCCTTTCCACAGGGGAGATCTCCACGGTTCTGTGTACAAGCGATACAGCGGCTACTCAAGTACTTTAAACAATAATGCCTCTCCCTCATGTTTTTGTCTGCTATCCCACCCACTGTCGCTACACTTTTATAGAATTAACAGGTCTTTAATAAAAACGCGAGCTTTTGATTGAAACGTATCGATTTGGGAACGCTCCTTTACCTGCTGTGTTTTTGGCAGCTCAATCTTGCTTTGAATGTCGGAGCTGGAGGTCGCGTTTGGGGCTTGCTGTGCCTGTAAAAATAGAAATGTGAATTAGAAAATAATAATGAAACACCGCCACCACATGTGATAAAATAATATGGCTGAACGACTTGGGAAAAATATGTAATTGCAATTTTTCTGATAAGTATTTAGATTGCATTTAGATTTATGTTTTGATAGTAGGATTCTGTTCAAAGTTTACATTTTAAAATCATCCAGAAAAAAATGACAGAAAGAATGAAATATGAACTGACAAACTAACACAACATGTTTGTACAGATCTAAACAGCAGGATTAGCAGTTTTTAATGCAGAATAAAACAGGATATTTTCTTGTTTGTGGAGGAAACTATGGATTGCAGCCTTTGAGATTTGCTGATTGCATCCATTCAAATTGTGATTTTGATTTGATTGTGATTAATCTTGTTGCCCTATAAAATAATGTATCCTTTTTCTACACTGCATATTTCATTGTTCACCACATATTGGATGTAGCTCCAGTGGTTTCTAATGCACCAGTTTACAGCAATGAAATACATTGTGTTAATGCTCTAATGAAAATCATTTAGTCAACTTCAAGGCCCCCTTCTGTGGAGGAGGACCATCTGAGTGGATCAATGATATTGACAGAATGGAGACTTTTCACTGAATGCCACTAATACTGTGAGGGTGTATGGGTGAAGGTCAGGAACATGGATCCAATTGTTAGAAATATATCAATAAGCAGTTTTATAATAGGCGGACATCCACGCGCTTTATTCCCCAGATCCAGGGCACATTTATGGAGATGTCTTTTTGACCCTATGGCGCTCTGATGATTGTCTAAGCCTGTGTTGGTTTAACAACAATGAGACACAAGCGCCAGCCTGGAGAGTGTCAGAGTGTAGTATGTGATGAGCCTTTCACCTGCACCCATCGGCCCGCGCTACCGCCTTTTATCACCCATTATAAAAATCCCAATCAGTTGGAGCAAATGATCAAGCCACATATTCCATTTGAAGCATGATAAGCAGTGTAATATCTTCTCTGGTAAATTGGGGGGCCCGTAATTGCTTCTCAGAGACCATATCACAACAAAGTCTGGCAATCGTGGCAGGCTGTATTACCCCCTGTACCGGGAAACATCTGCTTTTCCCAATGAAGACTTCAAAGGGGCTGCGGATTCTTGAATTGCATTTAGCTGCTATTGTGGCCAGCCCAGGTAATCTTGATTAGGTGTTTTGACTGAGCCACGGTATACAGTGGTAGAGAGCTCCCCAGAAGCTTTGGTCTAAAGCTATTAAAAGATTGTACATTATGTTCCCCCTGGCTTTGAAGTGAGGGCCTGCGAGAGGAGCAGGGACTCAGAGGAGCTGAGTGCAATACTACAAGATTGATCTGCTACTTCTGTCTTTATCAAAGGAAGACCAAGCCAATCATCGCAACTGCCACTCTGCCACTTGGCCCAACTAAACATTTGCTGCATTAAGAAACTGTGTACATTTAATAACAAGTCTAATTATCACAAGTGGTGTTGGCCAGGTCACTCTCTTCAAAAGACTGACATTAGGGTAAAAGGCACTAACTACTTGATTGTCTGGAGCTGTGCTGATTGAGCAAAAGGATCCCATTTGGACTTGAAGATGCAGGTTTTGAAAAGGAAATAGATAAGGAAGCAAAGTACAATGACTGAAAGACGACTGCTTGTATGGGTTATCTTTGACTTGAACTTGAGTTTGTACGACCTGTCTTTATGTATAAAACTTATATGTATACCCGTTTGTTTTATACATCAAACACAATTGGGCAAATAAAAACATGTTATTTTCAAAGTAGGAGTGTGCAAACTTTCAGCAATATGGCGCTATATCAGTCCGCGTGTGATCCCAGCTCCCACAGATGAGTGCTGCCATTGTGTCCTTGGGCAAGACACTTAACCCCCACCTCGCCCCCAGTGTCTGTGGACACTGGTAGCCCCCATGGCAGAAGATAAATCAAGGCGTCCTCCTGTGGACCCACCACCCGCGGGAGGATTCATGAGGGCTGGTGCATTGTGTTCTGGGCAGTGGAACACTGCTTGGACTGCTGCCCCCGCGACCCAGAGAATGGAAAAAGCGGAAGAAGATGAATGAATGAATGAATGAATGAAAAATAAAATGTCACTTCAAATTCATGTATTCATTTTATTTTTTTTCTATTTTCTTTTATTTTTTAAAACAACTTATTTGGATTAATTTGTGTTTACACTGACTGTAGTGTGATTTTTATGCATTTCTTATTCTGTAAAGGACTTTCAATTACTTTATGTGCAAATTGTGCTATAATAAACTTGCCTTGCCTATACTGAGGCTATAGTGGAACAAGTGACCTATATTTGATTTATTTATACAATTATTTAATTCAACTTATAGCGATTAATGTCACGTGTTTTCCTTCTCTTCTGGTCAAAAAAGGACTGATCACAGAACTCGTATATATATATGACAACACTACAAGCAATAAAATATGATGTTGTTTTGCCTATTTTTCGTTCATCTTGTTTTTAGACTATGGGGGCTGCCGTAGTCTCTTGGGAAACTCTGGATTACTTCTTTAGACCTTTTCAACAACGCATAAAAATTGTGCACATTGCAGATTTGTCCCCTTTTTCATACCCTCTGTCCCCATTATAGGGACACGCCTTTGAGGATACAAGGCAATAGAAAACTAATAAGCGGTTTCAGACGCAAAATGACAAAACACAATGGGCGTGAGAGGCAACTGGCCCTGGCTCTGTTTACTATGGCACAAAGATAACAGCTCTCGACTATGTAAATGGCAGTGATACGAGAGGAAACAGCGCGCGGGGCTCAGATGGGTGCACAGGCTCGGGGGTATTACAGGCAGCCAACAGTCTGGTGGGCCAACAAATGGGGACTGGGGACGTTCACAACCAATTATACCACTGTGCCAGGTGCAGGGTATCTGAGAGGCTATTGGTAACCATGTTCTCTGATGTTCTTGTTGTACACATCAACTCATAATAAGGCGTGCATTGCCAGACATGGTCCTTTTCAGACGGTGGAGGACAAGCACATGAAAACAGCTAGCCTCCTCAACTAAATTAAATTCCCAGTTTTGGTCAGAAAACACATCATTGAATATTCTTCTTGTGGCTCTGGTGATTACAGTAAAGCACAAATATACGTCAGATACCCGCTCAGTACAAATAAAATGGAAAAAGTGTTAAATATACCTTCATTCCATATGTTTTGGTGCATATCATTGTAGGACAACCGTACATTACACTATGAAACAGCCATACCAATCTGCATTATATTTTTACATTATTTTGGTTCTAGATTTGCTGGTCAAATCGTCAATCTTTCTTTCCACTTAACTCTGTCATAAAAGCTTCACAATTCCACATTTAAAATCAATTACGGTAAAAAATAATAATAATAATACACCCCATACATCAGTGTTTTTGAAGTCAGCAGCTTTCAGTGTAATAAAAAAAATTGCTTTTGTGTTTTCTGCGATCAAATTGAAGCTTTTTGCATTCTAATATATATTCTAATATTGTTGTATTGTCCGATCCACTTGTAAACTATAGCGGACTGACACACTGTATATTTATGTGTATGTGAAAACAACTTTACAACTATAAATGAATTGCCCTCTGGGACTAATAAAGTTTTCTCAGTCTGAATCAAATGTATTGATCACATATTTTCAAAGATACTTCAGATATGTCAGCATTACTAGACACAAAAGCAACTCCACGTTACCAGCCATTACTAATGCTAGAGCAGCTCCTGGTGTCGGCTTCTGTCATTGCATCAACTAAACGCTACATAGAAGTAGTAAAGTAGAGGGAAGTTGAACAAATCTCCTGTTTTCCAAAGGTTCTTATTGTATACCTCCACCCACATCCATCCACACACACCTCTGCCCCAGCCTCCACCAGAGTGCGCAGTGACATGTGCCGGAGTATTTTTTATTATCTTAAATTGTACATCAGTCGGGTTAAACAGGGTTAAATACATGTTCTGACAGTGGTTCCACTAGTTTGCTGTCCATTTAAGATTATTAAATGTAGTCTAGCATGTTTCAAAGATCGTACGTCACCAAATAAATGCTGTAAAATCATCATTGTGTTTGCTCTGCTCTGGTCTGTTTGTCAGGGGATTCTTGAGCACTTTAAAACTTGTTTACGCAAGTGTAAGACAGATGTTTAACTGCAAAAATGCACATATTGCTGGGTTTCAGGTGACATCACAGCATTCTGTAGACCCATATGAATTAATACAGATGGAGCAGCTTGAATTAATATTGTTAAAAAGCTAAATTATGTTGTAGTATAGTGAGGTGTTGGGTTTAGTCAATAAATGAAAATATCACGTTCAGCATTTGTGAATTTACTTTTTGAATGTTTCATGGCAAAGTCCAATGTAATCTCAAGAGGAAAAACTGTCCCTTGCCCCCTATTTGGGAGTATGGCCTCATCACCTTCTATAATCTGAAATCTACCAATAAAGTTGTAAACAGATGCACTTGCGTTTGACATAGCCTGAGCATTAATGTATGTCTGTATGTCAGTGATGTTACGTAAATATACACATTTGAGAAACCCTCCCCTTGTATCAGTAATGGTACCTGTTTGTTTACTATTCTTGACCTGTGGGTGATGGTGACTGAGGATATTCATCCTGGTGGAACCTGGAATATTCTAGGTCTTAACATTCCTAAATCTGGACTACAAAATTGCTATACCAGTACCCAAAGGAAGACAGAAATGTGGATTAAAATTAAAAAATCCAGAAGAAGATGCCTATCGCCTGAAGTTGCATTTGAGAAACCATATTCTAGAATACATACCCTTAATCCATGTTGGAGTCCTCTAAGTGCATGGGCCTTTGCATAGGACCCATACTTCGTCGTGTTATATCCCAGGGTCAGTTTGTTCCGTTCCACTATGTCCTTCTCCTTTTGTGGTTTTGCAGTTTTGTCCATTTGTCTGGGTTTTACTTGTGTGTGGTTTTGATTGTGACGATCCTCTGTTAATGCTGAAGTAGCACTATTATTTTCAGTTTCATGTTTATGGTTTTCCTCAGATGGTCTTAGCTGTACATTGGTGTACTCAGTGGGTGTAGGTGTAGAGTTTGCATTATTGCATCCATATCGTGGATGCAGAAGATATGGTTGATCGCAGTGGAGGTTTGGGGGAGTCATCAGTTGCTGACTTGTGTCAGTCACCAACATGTATCCATCTTTTTTAAGTCCTTCTTTACTGTTTCTGCAAAGTTTTTCTTCGTTGGAGAGAAAAGATTCGTCCACAGAGATGAAGGGACCCTCCTGGGACCATTCTACTGCTTTGGAGCTCATCCTTGGGTTGGCCCCATAGTGCAGGTGTGAATAGACATCATCTGGGAACACCTGGCTTCAATGACAAAACAGACAACAGCAATTATGTCATTCAACTCAGTGTTTACCATTTAACAGAATCAAGGCAAATGGGAGTTATCAAATCCAAATCCACACATTGGTATAATTACATAATTAGTCAAATAACATTTAATTGTTGGTAAACATCCTCATTAATGAGATTTCCATTTCTAAAAGAAACTGCAAACACATCTTGACACATTGTAGTCCTCTGGCAGGGTCAGCGGAGCAAGAGGCATGAGAGCATGATTACAGTGATGGGGCCTTTAAACAAAGGCCAGTGGGCTGTATCACAGACTTTTCAAATTGAAACAGATGAGAGGGATTATGAGGCTGTAGTTACAGATAATTTTCGTATTTTCACCTCCGAGCTCACTAATGAGAGTGTGTTTGAGAGCTACTAGCGGGGGAATGGTTCACAAACGGCAATTTTCAGCTTATGAAATGGCCCCAAAATTGCAGGCTAAAATGCTCTTTCTGATGATGATGAAAAGATCTCATTAAATAAATAGCAGAGAGCCTCTTTGTTGTGCTTACACAGGAGGACGAGGGGAGCCTAATTCTACGGGCGCTCATGTTGTGTGTTGGGGGAGGGTTACCTAGGTGTAGGGCCCTTCACTTCTTATGAGGCCAATAGGGTAAGGGATGCCTCACTAATGACTTACATTCAAACAAGTTGTAGAATGCATTACAGGCAACATGCAGCTGGACACTGCCAATACAACGCAGCCCTCTATTTCTCGCCCAACATACAAATACAAAAGGAGAGAGAAATAGTGTCATATTGTGCCAGTGAATGAGGAGATGAGAAATACTCATACGTTCTTTGCTCAAACATCCGTTATAATATTTCAAGTTGGAGCTGTGAAGTATGGAGCAAAGGGATGAATGGAGCATCCTAAATAGGAATCTTTCACTTGAATGAAGAATGCCCAATGGGTTTGTAAACTATGCAATGACAGCCATTGTGTGAAAGGGCTTACCCGCTTTGAGGAGGCAGTGGAGAGGACTATGAGAACATGATGATGGGAATAGGATTGTGTCCACTGTCTGGCTTTATGAAATAGAGCCTTTTGTCAGAATATGTCATGGTCATTTTCCCATGAAACAATGTACTTTAGAAGCAGACCCACACTTGGTGGGCATCAATTCACTCAGGTTAATGACAGGAAAATGGAAAATGCCCCCTTTCTATTTTGAAGAGAAATGACTATCACATCGTGTCTGAAGAAAGGAGAGGAAACAACTAAAAGGGTGCAAATAAACAGATGTGTCAGAATCCTCACCGTAGACACTTTTGCCTCCTGAAAAGAGCCATCACAAAGAACACTTATTGTGATTTACCTGAGCCAAAACAAAAATCTAATTTCCCTTCCATAAAAGCTGACATTATGAAGAAGGTGAATTTAAACATTACAATAGGACTCCCTTTCATGTATGTCATCAAATGACTGACAAAAGCTGCTTTAAAGTCTATTTTTGTTGGGCAGTAGTATTTGTTTACCTGCTAAATGAATTTTGGCAACTTCATTTTAAACAGAAAGCAGAATAACTTTTTCGAAAAACTGAAGGTAGCCATTTTCAGCTGGATTCTAAATATATGCTTTTGCAGTATATTTGCTTTAAATGATCATAGTCAGTGGTTATTCTCCCACTTAAAACAAGGCCATTCGTTACTATTGCCTCAATGTGTTGTTAATTCACAATGGAAATCTAATCAATTATGTTTCAACAAGGACAGATATAAATGAAGGAGTGATGATAAATAACATTGTTAGAATTATGGATGGTTACACAAAAACAGTACTTTAGCCTGCATTTAATCTGATCATTTCTAAAGCACTTGTAAATTGTTACTGAAGCCCCATTCTTTGCCACATGATGACCAAAAACAGTTGGAGTTATCTGGTCTGTTACTGCCACCTGCTGGACAGTACAGTGAGTAATATTTGATATTCATTGAGCGATAGTGACTTTAGTATGAAAATTACTATGTAGAATAATAGCTTACCTGTTTGTGATGCTCTCACTTCTTTGATACTCCATATATTGTCCCTGTGGCAGAACAGGTTGGCAATTGGATATTTCTAAGCTGTCAAAGACCTCCAGATCTTCATCATCATCGCCTGAACCTCCATTTCTCTTGTGTGAGGCACTGACATTGTTGTTGAAACACATAGTTTCCCCTGGAGGGCTGTTGCTTATATTCAGCTGTAACTGCTGTTGATAAGCTCTTTTCTCTTTCCATTGCACACTTCGATGCACACTGCACAGTTTGGACATCTGTAAATAGGTATTTATTTATTCTTTGCACTGTTTTTAGATTTTAGACTCTAGATTTTAGTCTTAGCTATCTCAGCTTTTTTGTCTTAGCTGTCTTTGATGTTTTGTCTTTATATTGTATTTTGTACACTGTCTTTTGCACTACTTAGCCAGAGAGAAACGGAATTTCAATTCACTGTATGTTGAACACATATGGCAGAATTGACAATAAAGTTGACTTTGATCATTGATCTTTGATCCCGGACCAGGCTCTCTGTGTCTGACTCTGCAGGATCCCAGTCCAAACTCTGGCCCTCAGAGGACTGTTGAGAAGGTTCTTTTATCAAATACTGAGGGATGTTCCTGTGCCTTTTATTCATGTTGGCACAGGACTGTGACAGACTTTTCCCACATCTGGTAACTGGTGGAAGAAAACACACAAGACATAAGCAGACTTAAATCACTTATGAAGACTGTTTCTCTTTCCTCTTTCCTCACTGATTTCTGCCAACACTTAGACAACAGTGAGCCATTGTCTTCAGTAAAAACGAAAGTGAAAATCATTGGCTAGTCTAAACAACATGAAAGCTAATGTTTACATTGATAGTTTGTTAGGTTTTTCAGATTATTGCTTTAGGTGGTGGGATACTCTTGCCTGACAACGCTATCTATCCAGTTCCTTGTATATTACATATACAGGAAATTTTGATTAGGGTGGCAGTGTCAGGCAAGAGATAATCTACATAGGCTAGATAATATGTATAATGCTAATTTTAGTTATTCAGATGGCTTGTTTTTGAAGATACGTTGAAATGGCATGAAGTAGGGTTGAGTTCTAGAAGGATCATTAATACACAACATTCCATCCAAAAGGCAGGGACAATTTAATCACAATTAAGGAAAGCAATTCCTTAATCACAATTAAGGAACACATTTTTCTCAGTTTAAATATTAATTTGATACAACAAATGTATACTCATTTGTTTGCATTTGTCAAATAATTCTTGTGTTAATAATTTATTTTGGCCTTGTTTACAGTATGTTTGCTACGTAACAGTTTTGGAATTAGCTGTCATATGAGCTGCCTATGTCCAGCCAAGTATTATATTTTATTTTTTCCATTCATAAAGTATCAAAAATAGATCAAGAGTGTCATAACATTACAAGAAATTAATGAAAGAGAGCAGAAAGAAGAGTAATCTTATGTTATCTGCACCCTCTTCCCTTTCCCAGACAATACATTAACACCGGTCGTTAATATAAAACATTTAAGTAAAATCATAAACTTTTCCAAAATTATCAAATATATCTTTCAAAACATATTAAATATACTTGTGATATGTTTTAGCAAGTTAAGTCAGAAGTCTACCTGTCAAACGCACTACTTGACGCACGTAGTAATCGTTCCACCCCTCGCCTACATGTAATGTTAGTTAAAACAAGATAACTTCAAAATATTGCAAAGTTATAACGTTATAACGACACAAGGGTCGAACAAAATAGCACATTTTGCATATTTTGTTGGACTAAAGTTAGCTAGCCAAGCTATGATAGGATCATTCGGTGAAATGTTTCCTTAGACTGTAGGCATTTAAAAGAAACTCTGGAAATAGTTGTGACGTGTTAAATACTATCGCTTGTTATACTTGTCAGAAATAAAGATGAATATTTGCAGAAAATGACCACAGAAAAAGGACGACGTAAAACCTACCTGCGTTCAACGATGTAACCATGGAAACCAAGACGCACTGATGCGTTTAAAAGCACCTCGGAAATCTCTACACAATAGCTCGAAAACGTGTTGGTATTCCATTAGATCAACAAATGACAGTAATACGTCAGATTAAGACTGTCCTCCTTACGTAAATAAAGATTACTCAGAAATTTCCGCAAAAATAATGTAGTTACTAAATGAAACAACACAATCGTGTGTTGTGTTCAATGTTGTATGAATCCAAGAAAGCAGACTACTTCCCGTTTCAGTTTTGTGTCCATTCATTATACAAGCTATACACATTTTTTAAAGGATTACAGCTTTTCAAGTTTACATGCATCTTTGGTCAGTGCAGTGGTCAGGCTCATCTCTTATATTTGCATAGGCCTATTATTTGTGGATGAATGGCTTTCAGGAATCAGATACTGTTATATGCAATTTTTTTCAATTCAAAATATTTTAAATTGTCCACTATTGACAACTTCATTACCATCTCATGAGACCCACGGACAGGTCACTTCAGTAAGATGAGCATTAGGACAAGTGTATATGCATCAAAATTATGCTTCATGTGAAGCCCTTTTCCTGACAGTATCATCCTTCTCTGAACTATTATTTTTGCTACATGTTAAACTAATCCACACACACTTAGCCCTGCACACTTGAGTACTGGGTCCAAAGGAACCCACCACTTCACATTACATTGGTTAAAATGGTCTTAAGATTTCACTTTAAATCTGCCACTGAATATCATTTAACTGATTAAGGGCTTTAAGGGGCAGTAGTGCTCAACTTGGTAAAAAACAAACAGATTTAAGGGTCAAAAGTTTTATTGCCAAAGCCGTGTGAAATCACAACTCAATACAAGTTATGAAGAATGCAATAAGATCCCTGAACCCTTAAAATACACTCTTAAGCTGAAGTTGTGCATTAAGAGGGTTAATTTCTTAAGCAGATTGGAGGTAGTGGCTTCATTGGAATGTTTAGTCGACCTCCTCGATGGTTGGTCCAGATGATCCACCCCCAGGGGCAGCACCACCAGCTCCTGGGAAGCCTCCAGGCATTCCCTCAGGCATTCCACCGGGCATTCCACCAGCACTCTGGTACAACTTTGTGATGATGGGGTTACAGACCTTCTCCAATTCCTTCTGCTGATGTTCATATTCATCCCTCTCGGCAGTCTAGTGGAAAAGTTTGTTAAAAAAATGAAAAAAAAAACACTCCAAATAAAATTAAATCCATGGCAGTACATTTACCTGGTTCTTGTCCAGCCAGCTGATGACCTCGTTGCACTTGTCCAGAATCTTCTGTTTGTCTTCGTCACTGATCTTGCCGGCCAGTTTCTCATCCTCCACAGTGGCTTTCATGTTGAAAGCGTACGACTCAAGTGCGTTCTTTGCAGACACCTTGTCACGCTGTACGTCGTCTTCTGCCTTGTACTTCTCAGCCTCCTGCACCATGCGCTCAATGTCCTCTTTGCTCAGTCGACCTGTTTTTAAAACAAAGTATTAGATACTGTGTTCTTTTAGTTTTAAATTTACCTTGTTCTAACAAAAACTGACCTTTGTCATTGGTGATTGTGATTTTATTCTCCTTTCCGGTGCTCTTGTCTGCCGCTGACACGTTCATGATGCCGTTGGCGTCAATATCAAAGGTCACCTCAATCTGGGGAACGCCGCGAGGAGCAGGCGGGATGCCCGTCAGCTCAAACTTGCCCAACAAGTTGTTGTCCTTGGTCATAGCACGCTCACCTTCGTAAACCTGAGGAACAAAAGTACAATTTTATACAAGTTCTCGATCATTTTATTCTGTCCATGTGCAGAGAGCTCTTCGCTCAGACATCCAAGGAAGGGCGGTGCCATCTTTGGCCTTTCGACCTCTGGTGGAAACTACGAATGGCTGGAGTAAACGTCATCACTGCGAGAGCTCACACTGGACCACGTGAGGAGCCGTACCTGGATGAGCACACCGGGCTGGTTGTCGGAGTAAGTGGTGAAGGTCTGGGTCTGCTTGGTGGGAATGGTGGTGTTGCGCTTGATCAGTACGGTCATCACTCCTCCAGCGGTCTCAATGCCCAGAGACAGAGGGGTGACGTCCAGAAGCAGGAGGTCCTGCACGTTCTCGGACTTGTCCCCGCAGAGGATAGCGGCCTGGACAGCTACAAAACAAAGACGGTGTTACACATTTGGTCATTCACAGTTCAATCACAACATCAGTTCACCTTTAACCTACCTGCTCCGTACGCCACAGCTTCATCTGGGTTAATGCTCTTGTTGAGTTCCTTCCCGTTGAAGAAGTCCTGGAGCAGTTTCTGGATCTTGGGGATACGAGTCGAGCCCCCGACCAACACGATGTCGTGGATGGCAGCTTTGTCCATCTTGGCGTCACGGAGAGACTTCTCCACTGGCTCCAGGGTTCCCCTGAAGAGGTCAGCGTTGAGCTCCTCGAAGCGGGCCCTTGTAATGGAGGTGTAGAAGTCCACACCTTCGTACAGGGAGTCGATCTCGATACTGGCCTGGGTGCTGGAAGACAGTGTGCGCTTCGCCCTCTCACAGGCTGTACGGAGACGACGCACCGCCCTCTTGTTGTCGCTGATGTCTTTCTTGTGCTTTCGCTTGAACTCTGCTATGAAGTGGTTGACCATGCGGTTGTCGAAGTCTTCCCCTCCGAGGTGAGTGTCACCAGCTGTAGATTTGACCTCAAAGATGCCATCTTCAATGGTCAAGATGGACACGTCAAAAGTGCCACCACCAAGGTCAAAGATCAGCACGTTCCTCTCAGCGCCCACCTAATACACATTTATGAGGATTTGAAAATGGACAACTTGACTACATTACTTACAGCTTTAATTAAGCATGAACAAACATTAAATAGTCAAGTTAAACGGGGTTAGGCATACTTTATTACAGTATTAAGTAGCTACTAAGCCTGAATATTTCCATTTGTTCATTATAAACAAGTCTTTATTCATGACTAATTAAGATGTAGTTAATAAAGTTTTAACAATACACTTTATGTAGTATACTGCATTTATTTTAGTCAGAAATGTTACCTTTTTGTCCAGGCCATAAGCAATAGCTGCAGCAGTGGGCTCATTGATGATACGAAGAACATTAAGGCCAGAGATGGTGCCAGCATCCTTTGTAGCCTGACGCTGGGAGTCATTGAAGTAGGCAGGTACAGTGATTACAGCATTTGAGACGTTCTGAAAGGCAAGTCCAAATTAGTCAGTGTCAACACTTCAAAATGTCATTACTTAACAGTTGCAACTTACTTTTCCGAGGTAGGCTTCGGCAATCTCCTTCATCTTTGTCAGCACCATGGAAGAGATCTCCTCTGGGTAGAAGGATTTTGATTCTCCTTTGTACTCCACCTGAACTTTAGGGCGGGTGTTGTCGTTTATAACATTAAATGGCCAGTGTTTCATGTCGGATTGAACTACACCATCATCAAATCGTCGGCCAATGAGACGTTTGGCATCTGCAAAAATGATTTTTAAATTAATACAAATTTTCAACCTCATGTTTTAAAGTCACTAAGGAGATCACTCAGACATCCAAGGAAGGATTAAGCCATCTTAAGCAATAAGCCTCTGGTGGAAACTACGAATGTACGGTATAAACTTCATCACAGTGACTTAATGGGCTAAGAGAATCAACGGCGCTTACCAAAGACTGTGTTCGTGGGGTTCATGGCAACCTGATTCTTGGCTGCGTCTCCGATCAGCCTCTCTGTGTCTGTGAAGGCCACATAGCTGGGCGTGGTCCTGTTGCCTTGGTCGTTGGCGATGATCTCCACTTTGCCATGCTGGAAGACCCCCACGCAGGAGTAGGTGGTGCCCAGATCAATGCCGACTGCTGGTCCCTTTGACATGGTTACTAGGGAGGGGGGAAAAAAGGCATGTTAAACTAGAATCATCTCACATTTGATGAACCAGTGTTTTACAATTCAGATTTAAATTAAAACTTAACTGGCCTTTGAGATCGACATCTACACCTAGACTTTACCACAGAACTAAGTTTTGTGTTTTGTTTTTTTGATCGATCACAAATAGATCCTAGTTCATATTACTGAAGAGGGTTCCCTTATGGCAGGGATGGGTCATTTTTTCCATGGGGCCACAGAAACAGGAAATACTGTAGAGGGCCAGGCCGAAACACTCAACTCAATTCTGCATATCAATTGTATTATTTATATTAACATAAATAAAAAATATAAATAAAAAATAAAAAATGTAAAATAAAAAATGTAAATAACATGGTTTTGAAAAGCTGCAAGACTGTCAAGAATTATATCCACCTCTAAAATAAGCAAAGCAGCTTTAGTCCATGTATGAGGCAAAAATTACATTACATTTATTTTTTTAAATTCCAAATTAGTTTAAACGGGCCGGTCTGATCCAACCACAGGGCCTTATGGTCTATATGCACAGAAGCTTGATTGGTCCATCAAAACTGGATAAAAAGTAATCAATGAAAAAGGGAGGGAGTAGTTTAAACGAACTCGCAAAAAGCTACGGGAAAATGCCAAATAAGACGCCAACTAAGATGTAATAACCAAGATGTCCAACTACAAAGGAGACACGAGGAAGTGAACAATGTGCGCAGCTCCAGTGCGCAGCTGCGGCGGATTGTTCCAGAACATTCCGCAGCGCCTCGGAACACCCCTCCCCCAACCACATGTACTGCGGCTAAGCATCCCTCTGAGCGCTTTCACAACATAAATAAATATCAGGGAAAAAAATGTCAGGGAAAAAAACAATGGACTACAATTTAACCATCAACCAATAACCACAGATTCACTGAAAGAGGCGATGAGCTGGTGAAATCAACGGTTTGCATTGAATCTAATGAAAACCAAAAGACACGAATCAAAACGTACAGTAATACAAGAATAATGTTTGCTATTGTCTTACCAAATAATCGCGTTACAGGAGACGAAACTGACGAATCTTAGTGCACAGGGGACGATGTTGTGTCCTTGCCGGTTGGAGAAGGGAAAAGGGAGGAAGGGCGCGCAATGGACGTTGTATTTATAACCGGCACAGCGACCAATCAGAATCCAGTTCAGTGGATTCTTTGAGCCCAACGGACCAATGGCGACGCTCTTCATTGATGACGCACAGAGCCCGAGAGGAACTTCCTGCTTCATGTTCCGGGTTGATTGTGAAATCTCCAAATCGCGTGTTTCGGTTTACAGTAAGCAGCTACTCTCTTTTAGTTTCCTGGACCGCCACTGGTTTCTCACTTTTTTCACTGATGCCACATGCGTTATAAACACGCGGTGTGTACATAGAAAAGAACATCGTATTAATTTTTTTTTTTTCTCTCATAAGGTGTTTTTTTTTTTTTTGGGGGGGTGTATTCATATGTTGGAAGCTACTTATTGCTATATATTGCAGTTTTCCTCGGGATTAAAAAAAAAACATTTGATCTATTTATCTATTTTTATTTTTTTTTAAGAGTTATTGCTGTTATTATCTATGACCTTACATTTCGAGAGTCCTTATGCTCGAGAGTCCTTGTGCTATATATTGTAATTTTCGTCAGAATCAATGAAGTAGGGCTCTATCTATTTATCTATCTGTTATCTATTTATTTAAAAAAATATATAATCATATGGTGTTATTGCAGTTTATGAAATCTGTTTCCTTATTATTGAATTGGCAGTGAACTTAAGTAGATATACAATAGGCCTATTAACAACAAAGACAATGCTTAAAAGAAAATACAATTTATTTCATCTCATACAATCAATAGACAAAGCATAACCTACTATATACATAATGTACAGTACAATTACAGTTATTCATGTATCTTGTGACTTACTTGTATTATTTTTATACAAGAAAAAACATACATGACCAGGGAACCTGTGAATGTTTGTAGATTATAGCTCTGTTTCCTTGATAGTAGGTTTTGGAGCTGCCTGTGTAGAATGTTGTGTTGCAGAGTTCTGTTCATTGCTCGTATTCTCTGGAGGTGTCATGGCAGCTGGGTTTGTCACTGAGGTGATCGCTGTTGAATTCTCTTGAATGACGTACTGTGTGTGGCCTGTGTTGAAGAATCCTGCCAGATAAAGATATTGCTCAACCATTGACTCATTTGGAACATTTTCTCTCCTTATTACTCGTCATTGGGTGTGTTTATGGTCCATTTACCATGATAAATATGATTAGTTTAAACGTTTATGTAAAGGAGATAACAGCACAAAGAGTCTCTTGTTGAGATTTCTAAATTGGGCTTTGTTATCTCCGTGAGCTACTCCTTAGTTCAACCACTTCTTTCTGAATCACATTTACGCTTCATGAGTTATTCACACATGTTTAACCTACATGTTAAGCATGTGTAAATAACTCATGAAGAGAAGAGAAAAGAACTCACTCCCTTCATATTTAGGGGGTGAGTTCTTCTCTCAAACGAAAAGCACTTGTGATGTCATGTGATTGCCATTCTACACTGAACTAAAGGTAAAAGGTAGCTGTTAACTTGAAAACTACCACTTCAAGACATCATAAGGTGGAAAAGAGCATTTTGAGCCATGGAGATGTAGACACTACTAATAAAGGATTACTCAAACATGTGAGAATGAACCAAAACACAACTGCAGGTTTGTTTAAGATGAGGTAACAACATTATAACATGGCTTATAGCTCACAAGAGTCAATTTTGTGTAATATAGGACCTTTATAACATAAATATACATTAATACTACAGTGCATTGCATTGGGTTATTCTCACTCTGTCAGTAATTAACTGGAACAGCTGTCTCTGGCAGCTGACAACGGCTAAGGACCTCTATTAATGTCATGTGACTCTGAGCTGTGGCTGTTTAGAAAGGTGACTGCCTCATTAAGTATGTATTTACTGCATCATGTGATCTTTAGAGTAAAATAACATTTAATCCTTAATGGGTGACCAGGTTCCTCACCTCTTCTCCTTTGTATGTTTTTCTCCTCTTGGCTTGATTTCGATTTGCTGGATTCAGATGTGTCCGTGTCATCATTCTCTGTTAAAAATGACAGAAATTTCAACATATATTATTTTCAGTAATTTGACATTTTGTATACTATCATGTTTGGACACATCATCACATTCATGTTTACTACTTTCTACATTCTATATACACACAGAAGACATCAAATATATTAGGCAAGTTATATGGAATTATATAGAAATTATATTGATCCAATTATATTATATTCAAATTCTCAAAAGCAGCCACCCTTTGCTTTCTCTTGCTTCATATATTTGATGTATTATCTAAAATGTAGTAGTAGTAAAAAAAGGGGAAAAAAAACACTGAATGAGAGAGGGTGTATACAAGCTTTTGACTGATAGTGCAGTAGATAATATCACTTCATGTCATATAAATGTTGCAGATTCTATGCGAGATTGAGAGATGGTATTTTATGTACCACGTTTCCAGATGATATGCGCTCTCCTCAGTTTGATGCCGATAAATATAACCACCACCAAAAGTCCAATCATAAGACAAGTGATCAGGAAGATGAGAAGAGCCGCGTTTCCTTCTTTTCCTTCCCGCTTTTCCATATCATAGTCACGCTCTGTCAAAATACATTGTAAATATAATATTAGACTCATCAGACACCTGTTTTATTGTATTTTTAGAAGAAAATCAGATTAAGTACTCTACCTGTACTGTTATTCGTTGTTTCACTGGAGGAAATGTTCACTGTTACCCCTTCAAAAACAGAGACAGAAATAGCTTAACAAAAACTAACTAGATCTTTTAATGTGAATCTGTGACTACATGTAGTTCCCAATGTACAGCACTAGATGTCAACAAAGAACTTAGAATTGCCTGTAGTGTTAAATATTCTGCTTCTTTGAGTGGTATAGTCGATCGTTGAGAGTTCTAACAAAGAGAACATATTCCATTTAATGATCTCACTTGTATTTGTTTGTAAATATAAGAAACGTGTAAAGCATTGTAATAGGGTTGTGATGGTACTAAAATAGATTTGGATATTAGTAAGGAAAAGATTCAACACTTCAATTACATTTTCAATACCACAATGTTGATTTAAAACAAAAAAACATTATTTTCAGCACAGAAGTTTCTTTCATATTACGTGGTCTTATAGCACTGGTCTACACATTTTTGGACTCGATCTGCTTCCAAGATAAAAGCAGCTAAATCTCATTTATATTGATAAATACTATATCTAATACTATATCTTGGAAACTATAGCCAATCAGCACTTTTCTTTATTAGTGACCTAAATCAAGAAAAATGTCATTACTTTTGTTCCGGAAGCATTTTGCCTGTAGACCAGTGTAGTAGCTACTAAAAAAGCCAGTCCACTGTAAAACTATTCAGGAAAGGTCCAATTGTGCCTTGTGTATTTGTTTGTTTTTGTTTGTTTGATTCAATACTTGTTCAAACGAGTATCCAGTTCCGATACTTGTTTTAAAATAAATTCGTACAGTTTTGATGCAGTCTTACAATGTACAGAAAAAAGCAATGATATCTCTTATAGACTAGTATTCTCAATTTAGACCTACCACCACTATGAAGATATTATGAGTTAAAATCGAAAACAAGGCTTCAGCCTTTCTGAAACGTCTCACACAGGAAGCCCTTAATGTGGTGCTATGTATGGTGATGCATGCTGGTGGTGTGACATTGTTTATGCATGCCCATGTATGGATAAATATGGGGTACTTTATGTACTTTCAAATGTATAAAATGTATGTACCACTGGTGTTGAATTGAGAAGTGTTCATAGGGAACCCTGTAGTTTCATCAGCATCTACAAGAACAATAAAGAAAATGTTAATGTTAAGTTAAATTCACTGTCAAAGCTAGGGCTGTAATAATCAAATTTGAATCAAGATCAAGATTTTGAATTTTCTCATTTTCAATAGTCAGTTTGGGTTTTTAATGGAGAGATCATTTTTATTTCATTTCATTTATTTATTCATTTCGAGCAGTCAAATACATTCGTTTTTTTGCTCGAAAAGGAGTGGGAAAAAGAAAACCTATTAAATCCCACCCCCGTCTTCGAAAACATAACTTAAATTATTGATTTAGCTTCCTTCCTGAACCTCCAGTTTAGTTGAAAAACACAAAACAATGGCAAATTCCGTTCTTGTGCAAAAACAAAAAACAAAAACCTTTTGATCTAGATCTACAGTCAATCCTCTGTCAGTAAGCATGTGGTTTGGAGTTCAAACTTAAATTGCAATAATTAAAAGTCTGTAATGTCAGAAATAAAGGTCAATCAATATGAGGAAAAAATCTTGAGTAATTTTTTTTTGTCATACCGCCCAGCCCTAGTCAAAACATTTAACATTAGCAGTATCAGTCATAAGAAAACACATTATTTGAGGATGTTGTGTATGAGTTATGGTGCGTATGTCTATGTATGCTCACCTGTACTAAGCTTTGTAATGTTTCTAGAAAACTCAGACGTTAGATCCTGTTTTTCTGTTGTAGAGATTGGGTCAGTAGTTTTCTCTTCTGTTATGGGTAAAGTTGTTTGTCGAGTTGTTGCATCTGGTGCACTGGTTGTGTTTTTTGTAGTATTTTTCTTTCCTGTATAAAACACACACAAAAATCCAATATTTGTATTATTGATGTTAAGAAAGTACATGAACTTTATTACTTGAACTTTATTAACCTACACCTAACCCATATATACAAATTTAAAATTTTTGATGGATTTTGATACTCAAGAAGAATTGATACGTGGTACCAATTTTGAGGTCACAATTAAAAAATGTATAATTTTAGTAATAAAATGAATAAAAGAATTGAAATGAAATAAATCAATCAATAAATAAAAGGTATAAAGTGATATTTCTGCACTTTTGTAAGTAATTTTACTGTAATTTAACCTTTATTTGTACATAAACCTCAACTTATACACTTGTGTACACATGTTGTAACAAATCGTCTATTGTCTAAATATTGTTACCAAGATAGGTGGGAAATATTAAAATGTTTTGCAAATATAATTTACCTGTACTAAGCAGTGGAACAGTGGTAGAATGCTTTGACGTAAGATCCTCTTTTGGTGTTGTGAATTGGACAGTAGTTGGTTCTTTTGTAGTTGCTGGAGTTGGTGTTGTTTTTGGTAAGATGGTAGTTTTAGGATGTTGTTTTCTTTCTGTTCAAAAACACATAAAATTCCACATTACTGATACTTTGATAGAGAAAATCAAACTGAAAGTGCACCCTAATTCGGTCTAAATCTGTTTTTAGAATCTGTTGTATTTAAAGAGGAAGTTGCCCATTAGAAGGGATTTTTATCTTAGTTTCTTAATCCACCTACGCATGTCATGAGGAAAACATTTGTAATGACACCAAACTTTTGTCTTTTTCTTATGTTAATTTAGCCTATATTACAGTATTTTCTGATCTATGTTATAATGCTGTTTTCTCAGTTGTGTTTTGTTTCAATCACACATGTTTAACACACAAACCCTGCATATTTAGGCTGTGTTTTTCTCTCAAACAGAAAACACTTCACCATCATGTCATGTGCTAATACAGGAGGTGCTCCACTGTGTTTTTTTAACTCCATATATCTTCATTAGGATCATTTGGATCATTTCAGCCCTGGAATCTCTATCCATCTCTATTAAACTAAAGGTAAAAGGTTAACTTGAAAAATGAGCACTACGTGACATTACAAGGTGGAACAGACCATTTTGAGCTTTGGAAATTAATGGACAGATTAATAAACCAGGATTATTCAAACATGAATCACGTGAATCAAACAAAACACAATTCCAGGTGTGTTTTTGATGAACTAACAGTATTCTAACATGTTTTAAACCTCAGAAGAGTACATTTTGTGTAAAATAGGACCTTTAAGTCATTCTGGGTTGTACGTACTATTTGGTGTAATTTTTATGAAGTTCCACAGTGTCTTGGAGTGCAAAGCTGGATGGCGAACAATACATTTTACAGAAAAGGGCTTTCCTTCTGCCTTAAAATTCATGGTCTCAATGGTTTCATATTTTTTATCTTCATGGACACTCTGTGAAAAGCCTGTGGAGAAAAGATATTGATTATTCATTAGATTTTGATATATATTTCTTACAATAATATGTATAATAATAGTTGTTTGAGTTTATTTTTGATTGCATATATGTAATCTCCTGATGGTCTTGAACTATAGGTTGCAACCCTAAAATTTCCCCATTGTGGGACAAATAAAAGACTCATTTGGCAATATTAAACCAAAAGTAAACAGATTTATTGATGCTTTTTCAGTAATCTAATGAATTATACAAAAGTACTGGACACTGACATAGAGTTATTGAAGCAAGATATAAAATAAATAATAAATGTCTTTTTGTTGTATGTTTATTTCATTTACACCCAGAAAATGTGAAAGCTCACCACTGTAAAATTCCTCTCTATTCCTGATCTGCCAGGAGATGTTTGGCGGAGGATAATTCCCAGCAGCTGCACACCTGATGACAGTCCACTCCTTATGGGTTGTAAACTCAATCCGGGGCCAGTCTATAATAAGAAACATGATGAGAAATAATGACAACATTTGACCATTTGACCTCAGTTTCATCAAACTGGGAAAGAATATATTACAAAATTAAATACAACAGAAAGGGGTGGGGCATTCAAGCTGCATGCATTGCACAGTTTTATGGCTTTGTTTTTAATTTCAAAGAGACCATTTTAGTTTATGAATGTGATACCTACCCAGTACAATTACTAGTTTAGCATATATTTGAGTTATTGTTTACTTTTTATTCAGAATATATGAAGAAAAATGTAGAAGCAGGTTACATCTTTTCCCTATTGTTGCTTTATCAATTTTCTGTTAATAAGATTTTCAACCTCCATCCAAAACAATATAAAAATGTAATATAAATACAGAAAACCACTGACCTAACACTGTAACCTTCACTTTCTTGTCTACAGCCTGGGGGAGGTAATGGGTGCAGGTGTATATCCCTCCATCACTGAAAGTAACATTGGAAATACTGATACGGAACTCAGATTCAGACAGCTTCTGGACTCTGGAGCGTTTATCTTTCACACCTGTTATAAGTTAAAAAAAAAAAATGTTAAAAAGGACAGTTTGGACTTTGCTGCGCACAAAACATCATTTTCACCTTGAATCATGTTGAAGAATATAACATTACCATCAGGATTCCTCCACTCGGCGGGGTAAACAGGGGGCTGGCCTTTGAGTGGGCAGTCAAGGTGTAGTGTGTGACCTTTCATCACTGTCAGGTGTTTCCAAACAGCAAGAGACACTGAGGAAAACAGAAATGTAAAATGTTTAAAAGCACTGAACTACAGATATACATATCTCAAAAGTAGGAATGTAACGCTATCCAAATCTCTCGATATGATATTTTCACGATATGTATCTTGAGGTACAATATACGATATTTATTGGCAAACAAAATAGTGAATATGCTACTTTTTCTTTGTTAAATGCCTTGATAAGACTTTGGTTCTGTCTTCATCCAAAGAACTAACATTCAAAAATGGTTCTTAATGGTTATTTCTTCCTGTATTCTGCACTTAAACAAAGCAAACTATTATGGTCTACTGTATATAGTTCCCTCTGACTGTCTTTTTTTTTCATAACAATGAATTTAAGCAAAGAGACTTGTAGTTTGATGTATAGCTTTGGAAAAAAACACTGCAAAATTATCAGTTTTTTTCTGATTTTACTACTTATAGGTATGTGTTTGGGCAAAAGGAACATTTTTGTTTTTAGTCTATAAACTACTGACAACATTTCCCCCAAATTCCAAATAAAAATATTATCGTTTAGAGCATTTATTTGCAGAAAATGACAAATGGTCAAAATAACAAAAAAGATACATGTTTTCAGACCTCAAACAATGCAAAGAAACAAGATCAAATTCATTTTAAAACAACATAATACTAATTTTTACACTTAAGAAGAGTTCAGAAATCAATATTTGGTGCAGTAACCCTTATTTTTAATCACAGCTTTCATGCGTCTTGGCATGCTCTCCACAAGTCTTTCACATTGTTCTTGGGTGACTTTATTCCACTCCTAGTGCAAGAACTGAAGTAGCTCAGCTTTGCATTTGTGTTGGAATTCAACAGATGCTGGAATGGAATGGCTGTAATACATGTAGAGATGCTGATGTCAGAAAAAAATGCAGTGGTCTTTTTCCAGAGCTGTATTGTGATGGCCCACGATATCACTGTGAGACTTCTGACGATACAATATTATGATATTTTGGTTATTGTTACATCCCTACTCAAAAGCGTGGCTATTCTGTTCGCACTACTAATATGACAGCCACCTCAAATATTTCTTACACTCACAGTGGTAGAACTCACTTAGGTTTACTCAAGTTTTTGTACTTGTGCTTTTCAGGTTATTTTTCTAGCAGCATGCTTTTATTCCTTCTTTAGTAATATTTTTAATTGAAGTAATAGTTGGTTACTCTTCCCACTGTAAGTAAGTCTACAAGTGGCAAAAGCTCATATTAAATGATTAAATGAACAGTTGTGTAGTTTTCTCCTTTAAAATACTCTCTTTTACAGTACCACATTGTGTGCATTATTTAATATTTTGTCCTTCAAATTAAATTAACTTCAAATTATAAATCATACGTTAAACATCAGTCTTACATGAGTACAATTTTTGGCTACTCTACCCAGAAGAAGAAGCCTCACATCGGCCCCCCTCTAATATAAAATTCAATGTTCAAAGTTCAAAGTCAGCTTTATTGTCGAAATTAATAAGAAGAGGATCCAGTGAGTGACTGGTTGTGGACCAGATGGTGCAGATTGGCAGCCTCACTATCAATCTACCCCAGGGCAGTTGTGGCTTCAATCATAGTTGACCACCAGTGTGGATTGAGTGAATAATAGAGCTAGTGCTTTAAGAGGATGAAAACTGCATTACAAGTGATTATTATATTTGATTATATGTTAGGTAATATTTTTAGAAAGTGCATAAGTTGGCCCTCAGACCAGAAAAATACTGTAGGGGTACAAACAAGGAGCAGATAAATGTCAAAAATAGTAACACACATTTAAAAGGTTGTATATTACACAAAACTGAATCTTGCAAGCTTTTAGCCATGTTATAATGTTGTAGTGATAGTTTTTTTTAATTAACAGCTGCCTGTTACCTTTAGCTCAGAAGAGACTGGCAATTCTAGGGCTGAATTTAACCAAATAATTCTACTGACGGTGTAAGATATTTAAAAACACAGTGGAGCACTTCTTGTATTACCACAAGAAGAACTCAGCCTAAATATACGTATAGCGTTTGTGTGTTAAATATGCATGAATGAAACAAAACACAACTCCAGGTATGTTTTTGAAGTGGAAACAACATTATAATAGCGCATATGTGTCCCCTTTCCTTCTCTGACAAAGCAAATTTGCATGAGCGGCACTAAAGGCAGCACCAAAGATGACCACACAAAACTGTTAAGAGGTTAAGTTACAAAATTACTCACAAATTCCTACCACTGTATATATATAAAAAAGTGAAAGGAACATAAAGCCCCCTCTCTACTGTATCAAGTATGTGAAAGGAAACTGTGTGGTCAACTTCAGCCTGACAGAAAAAAATGGGGGCGACACAAACCAAACTGCTCTGGCTTGGTCGTTTTCCTATGAGGTTATAACCCATGTGGGGGCATGTTGACACCAGTAAATACAATTTTTGAAAATTTGTTTTCACACAGGTGGGTGGGCTACATACTGAACTTTACATTGTGTGAAATAGAAATACCTCTGGTGGAAATGCCCAAAATGGTACAATAACTCATGTCTGCTTAAAGGGTCCATATTCAACTATTTTCTGTGTTATAATATTGTTTTCTCATCACAAACAAACCTGGAGTTGTGTTTGTTTCATTCACACATGTTTAACACATAAACCCTCATATTTATGTCGCATGATAACATGTGCTCCACTGTGTTTTTAAACTCTGAATTATTTGGATAATTTCAGATATGGAATTTCCAATCTCTACAGAACAAAACTACACTTCATGACATCACCAAGTCCAACAGAGCATTTTCATTCAAACATGTGTGAATGTAACAAAACACAAATAAAGTATGTTTGTGATGAGAAAACAATATTATAACACAGAAAGTAGTTTAATATGGGCCCTTTAAGCAGACATGATTTATTGTAATAAATAAAGGTATGTTTGTATACTGAGTAAACATATTACTTATAATTATGAATATTATAAATTCTTTTCATTTCTATGTGAAAAATAAGAGACAACATGTTGAATTTTCATTAATAAAAAATGTACAGATGTGGTGTGTCTAATTATGCTTTATCATGGATTTACTCTAAAATACTATACAACTATAGGATATGCTACATATGTTAAATTGAAACACTTTTTAATTTAACATATGCTACATATGTTAAATTAAAAAGTGGTTCAATATCTTCACAATTTAATATCACATTTAGAATTACATACAAGTAACAAGTACAAAGGTGTATGTTATGAAATCAGCCCTATCAGTTTTTAAATGTTACTTAATAAGTGATAAAAAATATTAGCTTATTCTGTATTCAGGCAGGGACTCAGTGATTAAAGCACTCGCCCACCAACCCCAGAGTCAGCAGTCCGAATCCCCGCTTCAACCAATGTTTATACTGTTGTTGTGTCTAATCAGACTAACTAATCAGACTACAGGGTGCTGCTATCAAATGATTTTTAAGACCGTAAAGCACAATATGTAAGGCATTATTAGGATAATATTATTTTAACTGTTTATTGTTGATCACACACTTGTAATTATTCCATATTGGTGGTTTTCAGATTCTAGAATGTGATGATGTTATGATCCCAGATGGGGACAAGAGACAGATTTCCAGATTGATAACATTGTACTTTGCCATGAAATATCTAAAAATGTAAATGCACAAACAATGATGATTTCTATTTTTGACAAGACACAACAACAATAGTGTTGTCATCTGAAACACAACAGTAAATATTGTTGATAAGAAGCACTCACCCTGTAGTTGTAGCATGAGGACACAGAGCTGCAGTTTCCCCTCCATCTCACTGGTGCACAGACAAACATGAGTGTATTTCCTCTTCTCTTCACTTTTAAGTGTGCACCATCGTGTCGTGGACAGGCTCTTCCGTGACATCACGGCCATGTGGTTTCCACTGAGTTTCACTTCTTCTGACTCCTGTTAAACAACAAGGGGTCAAAATGTCATTGTTCAATGGCTTTTTAAAGAATTTTCTATGAAGTCATGAGAAGTTGAAAAGTTTTGGGTGTTTTGTTCAAAAGTTCAAAGTTTAAAGTCAGCTTTATTGTAAAAAAAACATATGTACAGGTTGCACACAGGATTTGAAATTGCAGCGTTTCCTAGGCCCACAGTGAACATAAAACATCTGATAAACAAGACAATGAACACCATGAGTAAAACATCACATATACCCGTAACATACATATACATATACACGTAACATACATATACACGTAACATATACATATACATATACATACACATATACCCATTGTAGGAAATAATAATGCTCTCTACACTGTTAGTACTAGGTTAGTACTAGGTTCATTCAAGAATTTATGAAGATCCTTAAGTTGAATTGAAGCAATATATTTCAGTAAAACTGCCTTCTCTTTTATTGCCATGAGTCAGTGGAATAGTTTGGCAAATGAGATTATAACATGTACAAGTTTTGCATATAAATGTTTGCATATTGAACAAAGAAATTGCTAATATCAAAGCAAATTTGCACTCATTAGTGATGAATGTGTGTGAGTGAAACTAGAACTGGTGAGTGAGTGTGTGTATGGATGTATAAAGATGATTTTTTTAAAAAATGTTTTTTAGAAATGGCATAGTGAGGGTCGGAACTTTATCTGATATGTATGCACATATGTAATTATTCTTATGTACTGGTCTATTACCCATTTACAATCTGTGTTACAGTCAGTGTTGCCAAAGTTACTTTGAAACAGTAATCTGACTACTGACTACTTCTTTAAAAAGTAACTTAGTTAAGTTACTGACTAAGTTAGATTACTTTTAGTTACTTTCAGCAGAGGCTTATTATATTATATTATATTATATTATATTATATTATATTATATTATATTTATTATATTATATTATATTATATTTATGATATTATATTATATTATATTATATTATATTATATTATATTATATTATATTATATTATATTATATTATATTATTATATTATATTATTATTATTATTATATATTGCTTGTCCAGATATTGCTTGTCCAGGGGGTATTCCACGAACGTGGCTAAACTTAGCCGCGACTAAGTGCTAAGTTCTCGCCTGGCTGAGACACAACTTAGACAAAAGCTTGAACCCGTTCCACAAACGCGTTTCAGCTGCGCCTAGTCAGAGCTAAGCTCAGTCTGGCCTAATCAGGCCGGGCCTAGACGCGTGCACGGGGAAGGTAAGAAGCCCTGAACAAGCGACTGTCGAAAACGCGATCATGTCGAAGATTCGGGCCGATTATTTCAGCGCATCAGAACAGAAGTTGCTTTTGGAACTCTACAACACACTTGCAATAACCAAGGCCAGAGACATGGCGTGGCAGAAGATCGCCGAGCGCTTAAATACGTAAGTTAAGTCCTGTAACAGTGCTGGAGGTTGAGTTTTTTAAGTCTGTTTTTCACCATTGACGTCAACGCTGATTTGTGGCGCAGGGGCAGAGTTACCGTCTGGAGTACGGAAGATTGTGAGTTCGATACTCATAGTAGGCAGTTGATGGCATAATTATTATTTATTTGTATAGCAGTCTTGTCAGTTGTAATTTATTTTTACTGTGTAAAAGTATTTGCTCCAACTAATACGTTAAATTGTGTTATCTTGTCTTTGAGCAGGAATAATGTGAAGAGGACTGTTTTGCAGGTAAAGACATAGCATAATAACATTTTGCAGAGTGGTAAGTAAGCTAATATTAATATTATTATTCAGTGAAATTAGTAATACTGTTGAAATGGTACCTTAATTTAATTTAAAATGAACAGTAGCTACCAAGCCACAGGAGGTGGGAGCCCTCCCAAAACCTTTCACCTGCAGAGGAGCTGGCACTGGCCCTAAACCGGGGTCGCCCACTGGTGGAGGTAATTGAAGGAGGGACCCCATCAAAGATCCTTCCTGCGAGTTCTCCTGAAGAGTATATTCAAGTTACTGAAGATGGCGTACACTTGGACCCTCCTCAGCAGTCCTCCAGCAGTGCCTTGCCTGACCCTCAGCAGTCCTCCAGCAGTGGCCTCACACCAGAATGTCATACCTAATGTCTTTTATTGTTTTATGCCTATTGATGGAAATTGATAAATAGGATTTCATTAAAAAGGCTTGCACAGCATCTCTTAAGCAAATTTGTTGAATCATTGAAATGTTGCATCATGGAGTGTGCCTGTTATTTGGCTACAGTTTGTTTTAAAAGTAAAGGTTTACCTGTAACTGTATTCTTTGATAGAGATGTCACATAAAATATAAAGTGTCAATGTCGTCAAGTGAGAGTGATGTTAGGACTAACTGATATAAGTTATGTGATGATAACAATAATTGTAGGTTAAATTCATTTCCATTTCTGTAATATGTTGCAAATATAAATGCGTGAAAATTTAACTGAAATTTGACGTGGGCATCAATAGGTCAATAGCGGGAATCGAACCCGGCCCGCCCATACGAGAGTCAGAGCACATAACCACTCAACCACAGCTATTCTTTGAAATGTTTTTGGAATTCTTCTATATGTTAATGTCGTAAAGACAGCGGCTGAAAAGCATATGTTTAGATTACCGGAGAATTGTCAAGAACCGAGAACGTAAGGTAATTTCGTTTTTTGTTGATGTTGTTTTCGGACAACACAGATACTCATGCGGGGAGGTGTGCGGAACTGTGTGTTTGACACTCTGTTTACGTCAGGTACGTATTCTCTGCGACACGGCCTAAGTAAGACACAACTTAGCCAGCCCCCGACCAGACTATCTGCTAAGACTGTGGCCGTTTCCCAATTCCCCGACGGCACGCTTGTTAGCGTCCTTGGAACGGGATATGCGTCATATCCGGCGCGACAAGGGCCGTTCCATTCGTTTTTTTCCCCCTGCACCGTCAAGACGAGCTCTGAACGGCGCCGTCGTTTCCATGGAAATCGGGGCGTGGACCAAGTGTGCAAACATGCACGCTCCGCACACTTAAAAGCCCCAGCATGCACAGCGCGGGACTACAAAGACCGACTCGCCAGCGACATCCACAAGTGAGAGTTGCGACGTCACTATAAAATATACGTACTGGTTCACCTCACCTACAACTATGCTACATGAAACTCTTCATAAACTACGCTAAACATGTGTGACGGTGGCCGTAACGGCATAGATCACGGCACCTGTATTACCGTTCACATGCTTTTCCCCTTACACTTCTATATTTCCTTTGCTGTTGTAATGCTGGATATTCTACAGTGTCGCCATGTCCAGCGTTTACTCTAAGCTGCGCACTGTTCGCACATTCTCAGCGCACAAGAAAACTTGTGCAGCGCACTGTAAATCAGGGACGAAAGAGCTTTTTATTCAGCCGCGGGGTCATGTTTTATATCTGCAAAGTGCGAGCCGCGCGGGGGGGTTCATTTCGGATGTGGAGTTAGTGTGTGTTTGCTCAGACACATTAAAAATTAGGGGGAACATTGGCCATGTCCCAATTCCAAGTATTACTAGTCGCAATAGTATAATATTTTTGTCTTTATGGAACAAGGAGCAGACCACCCGGCTCATTGAGCTGAGGCGGGACCTGTTCCAGTTCGCAGACGCCCATGTGAGAAACGTAGTGCACTAAGGACAGAGCGAGTGTGCGCCGTCTCGACGACAGACCGACGGCACACTCACAAGCGTGCCGTCTCTGAATTGGGAAACGGCCCATGTTGCCCCAGTAACTCAGCGGGAACTAAGTTTAGCGAGCGTCGTGGAACCGAACTCTCACTTAACCTAGCGCCAACTGACGAACAAAGCCGGGCTTTGCGCTTAGTAGCTTTCGTGGAATACCCCCCAGGTCACTAGAAAAGCATGTTCTGTGAGGCAGCTCAGTATCGTTACTGGTCGGGATCTTAGCTACAATGGCACGAAACAATGTCAACAGTGTTCACAGGCAGCATTTCATCAACCATATAATGCCCAACCATCCTATTCAACTCCGCCCCACTTACTGGTTTTACACCGAAATCCAGCTTCCTTTGCTTGCTCGGTCTGGGACCTCCTTCACCTGTGACTTTCGCATCGGGCAGGACTTGCTCTGTTAGCTTCATCCGTTTCCCAATTCAGCGACGGCACGCGTGTGAGTGTGCCCTCGATCTGTCGTTGAGACGGCGCACACTCGCTCTGTCCTTAGTGCACTACGTTTCTCACATGGCCGTCTGCGAAATGGAACAGGTCCCGCCTCAGCTCAATGAGCCGGGTGGTCTGCTCCTTGTTCCCTAAAGACAAAAATATTATACTATTGCAACTAGTAATACTTGGGATTGGGACATGGCCAATGTCCCCCCTAATTTTTAATGTGTCTGAGCAAACACACACTAACTCCACATCCGAAATGAACCCCCAGCGCGGCTCGCACTTTGCAGATATAAAAAAAAAATGACCCCGCGGCTGAATAAAAAGCGGAGATCCGCTAAAAGCTCTTTCATCCCTGATTTACAGTGCGCTGCATAAGTTTAGAGTAAACGTTGGACATGGCTACACTGTAGAATATCCAGCATTACAACAGCAAAGGAAATATAGAAGTGTAAGGGGAAAAGCATGTGAACGGTAATACAGGTGCCGTGAACTATGCCGTTACGGCTACCGTCACACATGTTTAGCGTAGTTTATGAAGAGTTTCATGTAGCATAGTTGTAGGTGAGGTGAACCAGTACGTATATTTTATAGTGACGTCGCAACTCTCACTTGTGGATGTCGCTGGCGAGTCGGTCTTTGTAGTCATATCCTCCCGCGCTGTGCATGCTGGGGCTTTTAAGTGTGCGAAGCGTGCATGTTTGCACGCTTGGTCCACGCCCCGATTTCCATGGAAACGACGGCGCCGTTCAGAGCTCGTCTTAACGGTGCAGGGGGAAAAAAACGAATGGAACGGCGCTTGTCGCGCCGGATATGATGCATATCCCGTTCCAAGGACGCTCACAAGTGTGCCGTCGCTGAATTGGGAAACGGCCCGTGTGACAGTTGCGACTTCACTAATGTGTGTACTGGTTCACCTCACCTACAACTATGCTACATGAAACTCTTCATAAACTACGCTAAACATGTGTAACGGTAGCCGTAACGGCATAGTTCACGGCACCTGTTTTACCGTTCACATGCTTTTCCCTTCTATATTTACTTTGTTGTTGTAATGCTGGATATTCTACAGTATAGCCATGTCCAACGTTTACTCTAAGCTGCGCGCCTGCACAATTGCGCACTGCTCGCACATTCTCAGCGCACAAGAAAACCTATGCAGCGCACTGTAAATCAGGGATGAAAGAGCTTTTAGCGGATCTCTGCTTTTTATTCAGCCGCGGGGTCTTTTTTTTTTATATCTGCAAAGTGCGAGCCGCGCGAGGGGGGTTGCATTTCGGATGTTGCGCACAGGGATCCAAGGAGTGCTCAGGGAGTTAGTGTGTTTGCTCAGACACATTAAAAATTAGGGGGAACATTGGCCATGTCCCAATTGCAAGTATTACTAGTCGCAATAGAATAATATTTTTGTCTTTAGGGAACAAGGAGCAGACCACCCGGCTCATTGAGCTGAGGCGGGACTTGTTCCATTTTGCAGACGGCCATGCGATCCACGGACCGCACTCAGGGCTGAGCGAGTATGCACCGCCTCGACTGCAGGCTGAGACCACACTCCAAACCGTGCACTCACTGAATTGGGAAACTTGGCGCCGCAGAGCCGAGATGACGTAACCTCGTAAGAAACGTGTAGCCAAAAAAAAAGAATAAATAAATGTAACCTACGTTCCCCCGAAATGCAGAAATAGTAATGCACGGTGTATTAGATAAGTAACTTTAATCTGACTACTGGTTTTGAAATAGTAGTTACGATAGACTACTCGTTACTGAAAAAAGTAGTCCGACTACAGTAACGTTACCGGCATCACTCGTTACAGTATATTTAATTAACATCAACCTGTCCCAGGAAATGAGCATTTTTGCTATAACCTGGCACCATGCACCTTTCTTTTGTTTATCTCAAAGGTTCATGAAATGTTGTGCATTGTCCCTGTGCAAATAAACCATACCATATTTAGAAGAATTTATCATAACAGCTGCTGGGGTAACGTTTTAGTGGGAACCAGTGAGATGGAGGGGAAACTGCAGCTCTGTGTCCTCATGCTACAACTATAGGGTGGGTGCTTCTCATCAACAATATTTATGTACTGTTGTGTTTCAGATGACTAAATTCAGTATAGTATTTAATACAGTGGGGGACAGCTAAAATTAATGTTAAAATGCTGCTTCTGTTGTAATGCAGTGAGTTCTTGTGTCTTGTCAAAAATAGAAATCATCAGATCTTGAGCTAGGCTTAGTCAGGACTACTTCAGCTGGAGGATTTTATCTATAGGGCATGTTTTGTGTTGATGGGGGAAACCTGCTGCTAAGGACTACTGTTGCACTGTTGCACATTTACTACTGGAATTTTACTACTGTTGTACGGTTGTTTACTACTGTTATTGCACTGGAATTACTACTGTTGCACATTTATTTTATCTTAACTTCAATGCACTTCAAGATACAGCAGTGAAATGGTAATGTGCAATATCTGTATCTTCCATTGCACATTTTTGATGCACACTGCACATTTTTGGACATCTGTAAATAGGTACTTATTTATTATGTTGCACTGCTTTCAGATTTTAGATCTTAGATTTTTGTCTTAGATAGGTTTTGTTGTGTTTTGTCTTTATATTGTATTTTGTACATTGTCTTTTTTGCACTACTTGGCCAGAGAGAAACGAAATTTCGATTCACTGTTGAACACATACGGCAGAATTGACAATAAAGCTGACTTTGATCTTTGAGCTTTGATCCTTGATCTGAGTGCCCAGAAGACACCCTCCTAAAAACAGTGAGACACAAGCAAACTCCACACAGAAAGTCCAAGGTGGGGACATCGGAACAAGACACATACCAAGAGCTTTCTTGCTGTGAGGTAAAAATGATACACACTCTGTGCATGTCCACTGTGTTGTTTATCAAACAGACTACTGTCTTACATGGATCACTTAAAATGTTGCTAGTGATAGGCCTAATGTGAAATGAAAGTGAGACGATCCAGCCAACTGTGCCTGTAATAACATGACCTCTTCACTACATGCCAAAGTACAAGTCAAATACTTTCTTGATATAGATCCACCCCTTGAGAAAACTTGTCACTCACAGTTATTATAAAATGACTCTGCGCTCACTTACAGGGCAGGGCACCTGAGAACCAGAAGGCCCTGCCAATCCTCTGACTCCCATAGTCATTTAGTTACACAATAAAAATCAAAGATGACATATGCATAAACTCAGTACTGTGCCTAATCCTACAAGAAGAGGGAAATCTATAGGCCTACATGTGTAAGGTTTTGATTTGATAAATTACATGCACTTAACCTGTCTGTCCCCTGGTAAACATGTTCAAAACAGGTTTAGACTTAGACAAATTTTATTGATCCACAAGGGAAATTGTTTTTATTGATAACAATTTTAATGCTTATGTATTTGTTATTACAAAAACATTAGACATGATGGGCCATGTATCCAGTTGGTTTAAACCTAAAATGGCTCTCTTTGATCTAAATGGTCACTGCCTAAAACTTACCCAGCTCCTGCAACCAGTCATGAATCAGTGCTAGTGCAGCCTCTGCAGCTCAGGGATGGAATTCTGGAGGTTCTGAGCTTTCGCGAGGCATTGCCTTTCCATATTATGAGGAAAAACGTGTATGCGTCTTCTATCTGGAAGTTTAGGCACTGCCAAACGAGGCTATAGTTCCTTTAAATTGCAGTGGTCCAAACAAAAAGGCCTGAGCACTCTAACCTCGAATACTATTATATTAAATACAGATTTGTATTGCTTTAAAATATAATCCTTTATTTGTCCCACAATGGGGAAATTGCAGTGTCACAACGCAAGTTTCAGAAACAGTAGGAAAATATGAGCATGCATCAAAATTAAGATAAATATTATTATTATTATTATTATTATTATTATTATTATTATTATTATTATTATTATTATTATTATTATTATTATTATTAAGTATTTACAATCAACTAAAAAAACACAACACTGTAAGGTTAAAAGGCACAGGAACGCTGCACAATAAATGTCTTTGATTCTGAGCAGTGAACAGACATTAGTTAAAGTGACTCCAGTATAATAATATCACTACAATAAAGTGACTCAGATGATTGTGTAAACATACTGTAAACAAACATTAACCAGGTGGCGTCACCTATTTGTCACCATTGATATAACTTAGATAAGTTTAATGCCATATAGTGGAATATTCCAGGTAAAGCAATAACATCTCCACGACAAGCAGAGGGCAGACCCTTCTCCATGTTCACCTACATAGAGTGCCCCTTTAAATGAGCGGCAACATAACAGCATTAAGTCTGTGATATTATTCCAAAAAGCGTCGTACATGCCTTATGCAGCTGATGGAAAGCGCTAGAACTTCCATGTACTTGTGACATCAGCTGCGCAGCGGAAGAGCGCCGCGCCCGGAGCCAATCCCCGGGCCGGCTCCGGTGCAGAAGGTGCTAGAAGAACGCCCCGCGCGCTCCAGCCAATGAGCGCGCGGGCAGCTGGCACGGCTCTACAAATAATCCGCCACTTTTCTCTGCGTTTCCATAGAATTCCTCGACACGAGAGAGACGTGTTGACCTCTAATACTGGGACCAGCCACGTTTATCAGGTAGGAATCACATTAGCACACGTTTATTTTGTTAGCATGTAGGATTGTCGGCTATAGGTCATAAAAAACAAACCGTTTTATCCTCGTGGGCGCCTTGTTATCAATGCAGCAATTCTGATAGAAGTTTCCAGAAGTCCGCTATGAGGCTTGATACCTAAAATACCAATATATTTCTCCGATTGTCAATACATAGGGAATGTTTAGGATTTACAGAGTAGTGTTCCGAGAATTGGCACGTAAATAGCATCATGATGCAGGAGAGATTTTGCAAACTGCTTATGGGGAAGGATCTTAACTGCGGACGTTTCCTTAGGCTTAAATCACAATGACATGTGCTTATATAAACTCGTACAGGTCGTTCTTTTATTCTATTTTTTATTTTGCTGGTTTAGTGTTTAGTTAGTGCATTTTAGTTAAGATTTTGTACTAAAACATTGGGTCATTTGTATCACTTTTATTTTGATCTGAGGAATATTGCATAATAATATAGGGTATGTACAAAAATATGCATGATATATAATGGTAAACCAATAGTGAAATGTATGTTAGAAGAATTATATGACCAAAGATTGTACATGCATGATTTCCATTCAGATAAACCATGTCTAAGGGAGCTGCAGTTGGCATCGATCTGGGCACCACCTACTCCTGCGTGGGGGTTTTCCAGCATGGCAAAGTGGAGATCATCGCCAACGACCAAGGCAACAGGACCACACCCAGCTATGTGGCCTTCACCGACACAGAGAGGCTGATCGGGGACGCAGCCAAGAATCAGGTTGCCATGAACCCCACGAACACTGTCTTTGGTAAGGAATACAATTGCGTCATCTGATAGTTGACATTAATTATTCATGCATGTTTTTATGACAGCACGCACAACTTGCTGATTCATATTTTTTGCCATATAATTTGACTATTTGAGGCTGATCAGAGGTGGCTTCTATAATATTTGTACTTGATTTGGGATATTTAGCTCATAGTTGTAAGTACTGTTTCCACTATTTACATCTTATCTTGTTAATTATTAAGTGTTTAAGTTTTAACCTAACTGGAATTGTGTTTTGTTTCATTCATTCATGCATTTGAGTAATCTTTTATTATTAGTCTATATACATCTCCAAAGCTCCAAATGGTCTTTTCTACTTTGTGATGGCATGTAGTTATTATAGTGAAGGTGTATGGAGTTTAAAAACACAGTGGAACATTTCCTGTATCCACATGATGTCACAAGGTGGAACAGAGAGAGAAGAACACAGCCTAAATAGCAGGATTTGTGTGTTGCTCTAGACTTTAGCATATTAATTCATTAATCATTGCATTTATAGCGCCTTTCAAGACACCCAAAGCACTTTACAGTTCATTGTTCATTCATGCCACACTCTGTGGTGGTAAGCTAATTTTGTAGCCACAGCTGCCCTGGGGCAGACTGATGGAAAATCAATCTGTTCTCATTTGCACTTGAGAAGAAATCAGCTGCAGTTCATTTCATCCCAATGTATATCGTAATATATCACCAGCGATATGATATGCCCCAGCTCTATTAATAATACACTTTTTTCCCCAATGCCAGACGCTAAGCGTTTGATTGGTCGACGTTTTGAAGACCCTGTTGTTCAGTCTGATATGAAGCACTGGCCTTTTACCGTCATCAGTGACAGTGGACGCCCCAAAATGCAGGTCGAGTACAAAGGTGAAACAAAAACATTCTACCCAGAGGAAATCTCTTCCATGGTGCTGACAAAGATGAAGGAGATTGCAGAAGCTTATCTCGGAAAAGTAAGTAGCATGACTAAATAGTTTCATTGCACAATAACTGAACTCACTATGTATTCTATTCAATGAATGGCTAACAATAATTCCTTCATTTTCTAGTCTGTGTCCAATGCTGTAATCACTGTACCTGCCTACTTCAATGACTCCCAGCGTCAGGCTACAAAGGATGCTGGCACCATCTCTGGCCTTAATGTTCTTCGTATCATCAATGAGCCCACTGCTGCAGCTATTGCTTATGGCCTGGACAAGAAGGTAACATTTCTGACTAAAATAAATGCAGTATACTACATAAAGTGTATTGTTAAAACTTTATTAACTACATCTTAATTAGTCATGAATAAAGACTTATTTATAATAAACAAATGGAAATATTCAGGCTTAGTAGCTACTTGATTAATACCATAATAAAGTATGCCTACCCCTTTAAGTAATTACTAAGTTTAACTTATTCTTAACTATTTGTCAATGTTTGTTCATGCTTAATTAAAGCTGTAAGTAATGTTATTAAGTTGTCTATTTTCAAATTCTTATTATAAATGTGTATTAGGTGGGCGCTGAGAGGAACGTGCTGATCTTTGACCTTGGCGGTGGCACTTTTGACGTGTCCATCTTGACCATTGAAGATGGCATCTTTGAGGTCAAATCTACAGCTGGTGACACTCACCTCGGAGGGGAAGACTTCGACAACCGCATGGTCAACCACTTCATAGCAGAGTTCAAGCGAAAGTACAAGAAAGACATCAGCGACAACAAGAGGGCGGTGCGTCGTCTCCGTACAGCCTGTGAGAGGGCGAAGCGCACACTGTCTTCCAGCACCCAGGCCAGTATCGAGATCGACTCCCTGTACGAAGGTGTGGACTTCTACACCTCCATTACAAGGGCCCGCTTCGAGGAGCTCAACGCTGACCTCTTCAGGGGAACCCTGGACCCAGTGGAGAAGTCTCTCCGTGACGCCAAGATGGACAAAGCTGCCATCCACGACATTGTGTTGGTCGGTGGCTCGACTCGTATCCCCAAGATCCAGAAACTGCTCCAGGACTTCTTCAACGGGAAGGAACTCAACAAGAGCATTAACCCAGATGAAGCTGTGGCGTACGGAGCAGGTAGGTTAAAGGTGAACTGATGTTGTGATTGAACTGTGAATGACCAAATGTGTAACAGTCTTTGTTTTGTAGCTGTCCAGGCCGCTATCCTCTGCGGGGACAAGTCCGAGAACGTGCAGGACCTCCTGCTTCTGGACGTCACCCCTCTGTCTCTGGGCATTGAGACCGCTGGAGGAGTGATGACCGTACTGATCAAGCGCAACACCACCATTCCCACCAAGCAGACCCAGACCTTCACCACTTACTCCGACAACCAGCCCGGTGTGCTCATCCAGGTACGGCTCCTCACGTGGTCCAGTGTGAGCTCTCGCAGTGATGACGTTTACTCCAGCCATTCGTAGTTTCCACCAGAGGTCGAAAGGCCAAAGATGGCGCAGCCCTTCCTTGGATGTCTGAGCGAAGAGCTCTCTGCACATGGACAGAATAAAATGATCGAGAACTTGTATAAAATTGTACTTCTGTTCCTCAGGTTTACGAAGGTGAGCGTGCTATGACCAAGGACAACAACTTGTTGGGCAAGTTTGAGCTGACGGGCATCCCGCCCGCTCCTCGTGGCGTTCCCCAGATTGAGGTGACCTTTGACATTGACGCCAATGGCATCATGAACGTGTCTGCAGTGGACAAGAGCACCGGAAAGGAGAATAAAATCACAATCACCAATGACAAGGGTCAGTTTCTTTGTTAGAACAAGTTAAACTTAAAACTAAAAGAACGCAGTATCTAATACTTTGTTTTTAAAAACAGGTCGACTGAGCAAAGAGGACATTGAGCGCATGGTGCAGGAGGCTGAGAAGTACAAGGCAGAAGACGACGTACAGCGTGACAAGGTGTCTGCAAAGAACGGACTGGAGTCGTACGCCTTCAACATGAAATCCACTGTGGAGGATGAGAAACTGGCCGGCAAGATCAGTGACGAAGACAAACAGAAGATTCTGGACAAGTGCAACGAGGTCATCAGCTGGCTGGACAAGAACCAGGTAAGAACTTAAATATAAAAACATTCCTCAGTCAAAATAAGTTCTAAATAATAATCATCATTTTCATTGTGTTATAGACTGCTGAGAAGGATGAATATGAACATCAGCAGAAGGAACTAGAGAAGGTGTGTAACCCCATTATCACTCAGCTGTACCAGAGTGCTGGGGGGGTGCCAGGCGGGATGCCAGGTGGAATGCCAGGGGGCTTCCCAGGGGCTGGCGGTGCTCCATCGGGCGGAGGCAACGCTGGACCAACTATTGAGGAAGTGGATTAAGGAGCTCTGCTCCATTGTCCTGTTCTAAAATAAGCATGAACATTCACACATAAATGCAGTCCGTACAAGGTCAGAGTTATAAATGCCCCCATGATAAATCTACTGTTGGACCACAAACTTATACAATTGAGCACTTTTTTTCATTCTGATTTCACTTGAGTAAGAGAGAAATATTGTCTTGTTCATTCCATGTTGCTTTTTAATTGACTCTCCTAGTCATTGTTTTTTATGGACCATGTTTCCTCAATTAGCTTCTATTTTTGTTTATGTTCTATTGTATTTGTTTATTATCTATTGTTTTTATGTTCAAATAAATGTATGGTATGTTATTTGTTGCCTGTATTAATAATTTATCATCACCAAATAGAACCATACATATAGCACAAATGGCCAGTTAAATTGCTATGAAGATATATAAATACAACAATTACATACATACAAAATGTAGGCTAATAAAATGTTCTTATCTATAATGAATGACGTAAAACAAAAAATACTTGACACGTCACAGCGGACTGGTCTGCATCATAAAATTTATTTAAACCACAACACACAAAATCACAGCAACAACATTACATAGCAGCAACGCGAAACAAAAACCCCTCCATCGCCACATTTTGGTCCAGATTCCGTATGAATCATTTTTCTTTTGCGGAGACCGACTCCATCTTCCGAAGGAGAGGCGACTGAGCTGCCTGCGAACCGTCCCAACAAACGGGATTATGTTCCAAATTGTAGGTAGTTTTGTCCATGAATTAAACTGTGGATCTGATGCAGGGGCAGATATGTCCAAAATTTCACCTGTATCAGGCTTTACTTGCTCTTGGCCGGTTTCTCGGTTTTCTTGGGCAGCAGAACAGCCTGGATGTTGGGCAGTACGCCTCCTTGGGCGATGGTCACACCCCCGAGCAGTTTGTTGAGCTCCTCGTCGTTACGCACGGCCAGCTGCAGATGACGGGGGATGATCCTGGTTTTCTTGTTGTCTCTGGCTGCATTTCCCGCCAGCTCCAGGATCTCAGCGGTCAGATACTCGAGTACAGCCGCCAGATAGACCGGAGCTCCGGCGCCCACTCGCTCCGCATAGTTGCCTTTGCGCAGCAGCCTGTGCACGCGGCCCACGGGGAACTGGAGCCCAGCTCGGGACGAACGAGACTTCGCCTTTGCACGGGCTTTGCCTCCGGTTTTCCCTCGGCCAGACATTATGGTTACAGTGATGATAAACACAATACAAATGCTGTCCTCGTCCAGGTGGATTCAGAGATTCACGTAATGACATCAAACGGAGAGGTTATTACGCACGCAGCCTGCTCTGATTGGTGCATTGAGCGTAAAAGCGACGCACCAATGGGATAGTGCGTCCTTGTGCCTCGACTTTCTTCTGGACATCAGTCCTCCAATAGCGCACAAGGAACAGCACACTGTAATTTGCATTACCATGTTATAAATATACGTGTGTCAGATAATGAATTCTGAGCCCAGGGACAGTTATTGGAAAAATGAAACGCCTTAACGAAGTATAAAAACAAATTTAAGTGACAATGAATCCCAGCTATCTTTTATGTTTGCAAGGGAAAAATCTAATGGTACAGTGATGAACCAACAGATGTGGAAAGGTCAGAATAACTTGTATAACTTGTTTCATTATTCAGCCCACTGTCAGTTCACAGCATTTTAGCATTTTTTTATATTAGCATTTTTTCCATTAAGTCACTGCAGCCAGTCACATAAGCATACTTTTCTATTTAGCCTTTCAAGTTAATTTGAACTTAAGAGCAGTGTTTTGAGTAGCTATAAAGCCAAATGGTAGGCTGTTTCACTGTACGCAACATATCAACAAAGAGCAGTTACTCATTTGATATCAGGTACATCAAGTTCAGCAACAAGGAATGACTGTGTACAATATAAACTTTAAGGTGCTTCAAGGTGCTTTAAGATGATTTAAGGTGCTTTAGGTGAGAAACCAAACAGTGGATGGGTTTATGTCAAGTCTGAAACAGGCTTTTGTAGTTTACTGCTTAGTGTGCTTAAATTGCCCCACGGGAATAAATAAAGTGATATTGATTGGATCTCATAATATTCTTTAGTATACTATTATCACACTTTTATACACTTAACCATCCACAATATAACATATATTACATGTATACAATATGTAGCCTATTTATTAGATATTTACTTTGTATTCTATAGGAGAGAGAGAGGGAGATAGACACTTTATTGATTCTGAGGGAAATTCAAGTTTAGCTGCAGCAATGTACTGCTGCTGCTCAGTGGCCTTTGTGTCTCAATCAAAGGTGTCGGGGCTGGTCAGGCAGGGTCAGCAGATCTGTGTCGGAGCAGTTTGAGGAGAGGAAGAGCACCCAGGACAAAAGTGTCTCTCCTCTGTGTCCTCTGTGCCCTGAAGCCCGGCCATCAATGCAGCCTCCAGGGGTAACAGCTGATCTCTGTAGACAGGAAGCCTCTTCTAAGCCTCACTCTGATCTGTTGTCGTTGTTGATGAAATGGTCCAACCTTTGAACTATTTCCTCTGGAAGGTCTTCTGCCACATTTGCTGCCATAATTGGTGTTAAAAGCTCAGATATCCATACCTAGCTCGTCAGCTAGCGCCTTAGCTAGCCTCTTGCATGGTCTCCATGGATACAGGAAATACAAACAGTTAATTTCACACAGTTAATGCTACAAGATTTGTGGCTTTTGGAATGATTGAGGGGCATCCATGTAAATCCATTATAGGTAATAGTAGTGGTTCTCAGTTTTTATAACAGTCTTTGACAGTCAAAACACACTTCTCATTGGTCCATGTCCTTCTCATTGTCCTGGAGGGGACTGCGAAGATGCGAGGTTCAGGTGACGTTATTGGTGTAGGACGTTTTGTTCATCAGGGTGTGACTAGCTCTTGGAGTCTGAGATGCTGTATATGGGAGACCTAATTTCTCCACAAAAGATACTAGCCTCCGGCACAAGAGAGAGATGAGACAGAGAAGTCATTATTAACAACACCACTCATCTTGAATGCTCCTATGCACAACAGCCAATACAAAACTATTACAATGAAGAGGATGTCATACAATACCATAACACCTGTTTTTTTTTATTTTATTTAATTCTTTTGACAATATCAGCTTTAAATGGCTAAATAACTAGTATGTCATAACTATTGTTTCTGCTGTATAAACTGTGTATGTCCAGATCAGATTAATGAATCCAGGTTAAAGCAAAAATGTTCTCAAGATGCATCAATTCAGCCTGATTGCATGCTAGTGGTTACGTCATAATAATTTGGCTTTTAGATTTTACATCAGATGCCCTTCCTGGCCTTCCCAGCCCTTTCTTATATCTGCCTTATAATGTAAACAGAACGAACACAATTAACAATTCAAAAGAAAATATACTAACCTGTGAATGGTGAAAAGTCGTCAGTAGTATGATGAAAAAATAGGACCATCACTATAGTAATTAACAATTCAAAAGAAAATACAGGCAACTGTCCTTTGAATAGTGAAAAATCCTCAAATACTCCCTACAACTGTACATGTCTGGTATTGTACATCTTATTTGATATTGTATTTTATATTTGACTACTACTTTTCTATTTAAATCTGATTTGTACATATACATTTATTATCCTTATTTTTATGTATATAATTATGTCTCATCTGACACTAGTCTATTGCTCTTTGGTTGCTATTCCATCTATTTTTTCATTTCTATCGTCTTTTCTTTTTCTTTTTTCCTTTACCCTCTGTTATATTATATATTATATATTATATTTGTTGAGTGAGCTACTGTACCCAAAACAATTTCCCTTGTGGATCAATAAAGTTTGTCTATATTGCCTATAGGAAGCTGTAATAAAATAAATAATGCAATTTAAAAAAATATGATAATTAACTTTTGTGTAAAATGTACATGCTCATAATTGAAACTCAAGAGAGAAACGGTAAAGTAGAAAATGGGTTTAAAAAAAAGGAGAAAATGGGTTTAATTTTGAAGCTCATTTGCTTAAAATGGTGTTGGAAATACACACCTTTGAAATGACAATGCAATACAATACATCTATACATCTAACAATGGTTACGAAAATATGTCTCACACGGACTGGAGCATTAATGTGCTCCTTACATTGTGGATGGTCTGACAGGTGATATGAGTGACACGACCCCTACATAGACAGCCTCTATAAACTCCCTCTCCTCTCTCAGGTCTTGGATTCAGTTTTTTTTTTTAAAGATGTAAATGAGGTCAGTATAAAAGAAGGCAGAGCTGAGGCTAAGAGCAGAGAGGCGCTGGCCACTAGGGAACAGTGAACCAGGACTATGGCCAACAAGAGGTAAGTTATATTGTTGTTAATATCATTATAGTGTTTATATGTATATCAGTATCCATTATTAGTATTATAGGTGTGTGTTTGATTGGCTTAAAAGTATAAATAAGAAGTAATACAGTGAGGTTAATTCTTAAAAAATTGACTAATTAAGTAGTGGTAGTAGTGCGTTGAGATCTGGGCGGCAGATCTGCTTGGACTGTTGCTCCCGCGACCCGAATACTGTACCGGATAAAGTGGAAGATGATGAAATGAAATTAAATGAAAAAAATTATAGTAGTTAATTAAAGCTGCGCTGTGTAACTTTTTTCTTGCAGTACCTTGCACCTTGTAGTAGTAATAATAATAATTTGAATGTTTGATTAACTTAAAAATATAATTTGAGTTAAAAAATAAAAAAGTATAATAATAATAATAATAATACATTTTATTTATATAGCGCTTTTCAACACACTCAAAGACGCTTCACAAATCATAAAAGAATAAAATATCACAAAATTTACAACATAAAGTCAAACATTTAAAATATCACAAAATTTACAATATAAAATCAAACATTAGATAATAATACAGTGAACTTCATTCATAAAACATATTTGACTAATTCAATATTTAATTAATTAAAGCTGCACTGTGTTTTGTTGGGGATCTGTACTTGCTTGTCTACATGGAGATGTTAATGCTTAGCCTGAAATTTTCCACAGTATGGCATTAAACTTTTTTTTTTTCCTATTTCTTCTTTAAGTTTAATGATAAAAAAAAATATTAAAACCTTTTGATGTTGATTGATTGATTCCTTTGTCATTAAATGGGAAAACAAACAATTAAATTTTGTGTAAAAGTAGGATCTTTAAAACAGAATTATAATGCATATTTTGTCTGTATTTTAGAACGATTAAGATGCTGCTGTGGGGTGTTTTTTTGTACCAGTTTGCCAGAATAGTTCTTACCCAGACAAATCCTACATGTTTTGGAGATCCAACTTTCAGAGCTCCAGGTGAGTAACATCAGATGCTTTCTTTGTTCACCTTTTTATCCTTCTCACCCACTCCCCCATTTTCAACACCCTTGTACTATAATGGTGGTTACCTGAGAGGGTGGCCTACTCTATGTGTTTTTACACTTTTACAGACCAACACCTGCTTTGTTTGGAACATAGGTGTTTTTGGATTATACTTTATAACAACTACATCTAAATTAACCTTCAAGGGTTATATATTATTATGTTGTTTCCTCATCAAAAACATATCTGGAGTTGTGTTTTGTTTCATTCACACATATTTAACGCACAAATCCTGCACGTTTAAGCTGTTCTCTCTCAAACGGAAAACACTCGGTTCCACCTTGTGATGTCATGGTAAAAGTCATGTCAAGGCACCCAAAGCTCTTTACAACAAGGAACCACCACACACCGGTGTACGCAGACACCAGGGGCAAGGTGGGTTAAGTGTCTTGCCCAAGGACGCAATGGCAGCATTCATTTGTGGGAGCTGGAATCGTACCAGATCCAGTGGATCGGACCGCTCATCCACTGATGTTTCTTATGTCAAGAGCAGGATTTGAACCGCCAACCTACCAACTGAGCTACTCATGTGGTAATACAGGAAGTGCTCCACTGTTTTTAAACTCCATACACCTTCATTAGAATTGTTTTAACTGAACTAAATGCTAGCATGAAAACTACCACTTCATGATATCACAAGGTGGAACAGAGCATTTTTGAGTTTTGGAGATATGGATAGACTAATAATAAAGGGCTACACAAATAAGTGTAAAACAAAACACAACTCCAGGTATGGTTCTGAACACTTCTTAAAGCTCAATTTAGCATAATATAGCACCTTTAATGAGTAATGATTACTATTAGTAAGTACTTAATTGTGTTACTGTTAGTGTTTATAAAGTACCATTAATTCTTTTTTGCTTCTGGACATATTTACTTATAATAGCTCAATAACCAACTACCATATCTGTTACGACTTACTAAATATTATGCAATCTCTAAACTAAAGTGCTACAGTAATATACAAGTTTTACAAATGCCTTATAGTTAATACTTATTTAATCTCATCTGTAGCTAACTCCGACATTGAAGTAACCTGCGGCTCTGAGAGGGTGGCTCTGTCTATTCTCCTTTGTCCCATCCATTTTAATGGATACAACGAGACCCTGATGTCCCTGAACTCAAAACACTCCAACCCCGCGTGTAAAGGTGTGGTCGAATGGAGCTCCAGCCCTCCAAAGCTCAAGTTCAACATCTCCATCACAAAAGAGGCCATCGCCGAGTGTGGCAGCAGTTTAACTGTGAGTTAGCACAAGGGACAGATAACGTGAACTCCTCTGTGAATTTGGGCCCCCCCATCAAACAATCATGTCAATCATTTGTGCTTCATTTGTGCTGCAAAACGTTTTGTTTGTGCTGCTTTAGTTTTTGAGATATTAATGATTTTTTATAGGTCAAATTGGGGTCAGTCAGCCCTCCAGGAATCTTAAAAATGCTCTAAAACGGCTCAAAACTGTGTTAATTGTTTGTTCTTCGTTTGTGTTGTTTTGTGCTGCAAATAGTTTTGTTTGTGCTATTATGGTTCTTAAGATATTAGCATGTTTTGCAAATTTGGAAAGCCTTATCCAGTTTTTATTATAGATCCATGGTTTTAGAGTTAGCTGAGCGGAAATGACAAGCACAAATGAAAACAGTCACAGCACAGAACAGCACAAACCAAATACAAATGTCATTTTCTGCCTGTTTTGAGGCTATTTAACATTTTGAGATTTTGTGAGGTTAAAACTGCTAATATCTTAAGAACCATAATGGCACAAATGAAACTTTTTGCAGCACAAAAAGCACAAATGATTGACATAGTTTTGAGCCATGTTAGAGTATTTTTAAGGTTCCTGGGGGGCTGCTGACCCTAATTTGACCTATAAAAAGTTGTTAATATCTCAAAATCTAAAGCAGCACAAACTATTTTTGCAGCACAAAACAGCACAAACAAAGCACAAAGGATTGATATAGTTTTTGTGTATGTTTGCCTTTGATGGGGGAGCAGGTCATGTGAACCCATGTTAGGGTGCATTCAGACTGGTCTTGGTTTGAGCCCAGTTTAAGTCCTAATGTAGATTTGGTTTGGTCCCATTCTAGTCTTGGTTTAGTCCTGGTCTAATCTGGGTTAGGCCTGATCCAGTCCAGTACATTGCAGAAACAAAACAGCCACTTCACAAGAGGATGTACCAACACAGACAAGAGCCAGAGTGGAACTTCATCTGCCGTACATCTCCACCTAAAAGCCACAGGCCACTCATTTGAGCACAGTGAGGTACAGATCTTGGCCAAATAAAAGAACTGGTTTGAGAGGGGAGTTAAAGAGGCCATTTTTGCCAAGAAAGAGAATCCTTCCTTGAACAGAAATGGAGGTCTCAGACATCATTTGTCTGCCATTTATAACTCGATCCTCAAACCTAAATCAGAACAAACAAAGAAAACAATAGGACAGCAGGTCAGGTTCAGAGGTGAGAAAACTCCCATTATGGACCTGAATGGTTCTGCTAACAAGACCCCACCTCCACTCCCACTGCAGATCGAATAGGCTCACCTAACTAACGGAAACTGAAAACAAGTAGGTGTGTTAGTCTCAGAGTAATTTCATTGTAGTTAGCTCCTCCCTTCAGGCAGATATAGGCAGTGTCCCCCAGTGTCTGACCAGAACTAAAGAAGCAGCTTGGACGAGCTGCGAAACGTATTCGACCAAATAAATGTTTGTCCAGTTGACAAATTGAATTTCTCCTTTTGCCATGGATTCTACCTGGACGACTGGGGGATTATACACACATAGTTTTGGTAAAGTTTACATTTTTGATAAATGATAGCCCTAATGTCTAACTAGGCCCTGGGCTGTCCACTGTAGGTAAAGTGTTTGTCCACTGATCAGAAGGCTGGTGGTTTGAATCCCGCCTTCATAAACATCACTGGTAGAGAGGTCAGATCCACTGACTCACAGGTTAGCAGTGAGATTCCTGTTCCCATAGATTAATGCTGTTGTTGTGTCCTTTGGCAAGACACTTAAAGGAGAATTAATGTTTTTTACAATCTGAGCCTTATTTCAGTAATAAAACAAGTTGTTTTACTCACCCATAGCACTTTGGTGTCATATGGAGCACTTCCAGAGATGTTTTAGATTTGCGGTTAGCGATTCGCGTTCTTGGGGCATATATGCCCCGAGCATGTAATATATGCCCCGAGCGGTCTCCAAATAACACAAACTTTAGCACTTTTCAAATCATAGAAGCTCAATGTCTTAGTCTATGCCTTCGTTTGAGTCAAAAGTGGCCTATAATGCGAGATTTATCCATAGTTTCGAGTAGATGAGGAGGCCAGTGCGCATGTGCGGAGTCACAGTTTATTTTGCTCTCAGCTCTCGGGACCCAAACATGAATTATGATTTGAAAAGTGCTAAAGTTTGTGTTATTTGGAGACCGCTCGGGGCATATATTACATGCTCGGGGCATATATGCAAAAAGCATTATAGAAATATGTGACCAATTACTGTGGAAATAGATATATTTAATAACTTTTTCAAGTTATATAGTGAGCCTTTAATCAACAGACTGTTATCTCCGTGGACTTGTTGTTTTTATAGATCTCTCATGAAGCTGGGACTGGTCACTTTCAAGACTTCTCAACAGTTCAGTTCGTCAATATCTCAGGTTCAATCTGCTCCAATGACCCCACTAACGGAGCCATCACATACCACCAGGAGGTCATGTACAAGTTCTCCTGCCGCTATCCACTGCAGTACCTGATCAACAACACCGAGATGAATGTGTAAGTCACAGTTAATTATAGCAAAACGTATATAATGAAAATTACACTTCCAGTTATATGTTTTTCAATGTGATTTGATAACTTTTGCAATTTGTTAAGCCCTGCGAAGAGACTGATGTTGGGACTTTTAGGCTATAGAAAAATATAAATTATATTCAGACTGTAGATTTTAACTGAAGGCAATCAAAACTATGGATGAATATGGAATACAGTAAACAAAAGACAAAATAAAAATTTAAATAACATGAAGATTGTTCAAAAATGGTCACCTTTTGTTTTGATCACTGCTTTGCACACTCTTCACATTCCACCAATGAACCTTGACAACACCCCAGTGAAGTGAAAACCATTTCAGGAGATTTCACCAAGAAGCTCATCGAGAGAAGGCCAAGGTTTTGAAGCGTTGTCAACAAAGCAAAGGGTGATACCTTTGAGGAATCTGACATATAATATGTGAAAATGTGAAAAAAGAGCTAGTCCACTTTAAATGGTTTGCAGTGATCCAAAATTATTCCTGGGTATTTCAAGTATCCAAATTATTCTCCATCCATCCATTTTCTTCCGCTTATCCGGGGCCTGTTCACAGGGGCAACAGTCTAAGCAGGGACTCCCAGACTTCCTGCACCCCAGACACTTCCTCCAGCTCCCCCGGGGGGACCCCAAGGCGTTCCCAGGCCAGCCAGGAGACATAGTCCCTCCAGCGGGTCCTGGGTCTTCCCCAGGGCCTCCTCCCAGTGGAGTGGGACATTCCCGGAACACCTCCCCAGGGAGGCGTCCAGGAGGCATCCGGAAAAGATGCCCGAGCCACCTCAGCTGGCTCCTCTCAATGTGGAGAAGCAGCGGCTCTACTCCGAGCTCCTCCCGTGTGACTGAGCTCCTCACCCTATCTCTAAGGGTGCACCCAGCCACTCTGCGGAGGAAACTCATTTCGGCCACTTCTATCCGCGATTTTGTCCTTTCGGTCATTACCCAAAGCTCATGACCAAAGGTGAGGGTAGGAATGTAGATTAACGGTAAATTAAGAGCTTCGCCTTTTGGCTCAGCTCCCTCTTCACCACAACAGTCCAGTACAGTGACCGCATCACAGCCGACGCTGCATCGATCCACCTGTCAATCTCACAAACAAGACCCTGAGATACTTGAACTCCACTCCACTTGAGGCAAGGACTCTCCACCCACCCAAGCCACCTTTTTCCGGTCGAGAACCATGGCCTCGGATTTGGAGGAGCTGATCCTCATCCCAGCCGCTTCACACTCTGCAAACCACCCCAATGCACATTGGAGGTCCCGGTTCAATGAAGTCATCAGGACAACATCATCTGCAAACAGCAGAGATGAGATCTTGTGGTCCCCAAACCGGACCCCCTCTGGCCCCTGACTGCACCTAGAAATTCTGTCCATAAATATAATGAACAGAACCGGTGACAAGGCGCAGCCCTAGCGGAGTCCAACATGCACCGGACACAGGTCTGACTTACTACTGGCAATGCGAACACAGCTCCTGCTCTGGTCATACAGGTCACACTCCCCACAGGACCACACCACAAACACGGTCGAACGCCTTCTCCAGATCCACAAAGCACATGTGTATTGGTTGGGCAAACTCTGATGAACGCTCGAGCACCTGATGTAGCGTATAGAGCTGGTCCAGTGTTCCGCGGCCAGGACAAAAATCACACTGCTCCTCCTGGATCCGTCGGACTCTCCTCTCCAGTACCCAGGAATAGACCTTACCGGGGAGGATGAGGAGTGTGATTCCCCTGTAGTTGGAACACACCGTCTTGTCCCCTGACCACCACCCCAGTCTGCCAGTCCAGAGGTACTGTCCCCGACCGCCACGTGATGTTGCAGAGACGTGTCAGCCAAGACAGCCCCACAACATCCACAGACTTAAGATACTAAATACTAAATAAAGTATTAATCAACAAGACAAGCTTTTAAAAACTCTCAGAGACTAAAGTGGAGTTTTACTGTGATGGAAAGCTAGCAACAACTAGCATGCCACTGCTCTCTTCTTGATTACTTAGAACTCACATAATTAGATGCGGACACATTTTGACCTCAAGAGCTGCTTATACAGTATATCTGTAATGAGCCTTTTTATTTTCTTTGGTAGATGCTTATATTTATTAGTATGTTTGTAAGTAGTACACATAAAGAAATTAATGAGAAGGTATATGTGATTTTTAATAATATGGAATGAATGGTCCTGTAATTAAAACTGCAAACAGGCAAATTGTATCAAGGCTTCTGTGGGAAGTGGGTGAAATAACATAGTGTACAAAGTGGTCTTGAATGGAGTTTCTTATTTCACCTTCAGAAAACAGGTCTTAGTGTATATACTGTATATATACAGTATATACAGTATATATTTGAACTGATCAGGTATCCTTGTTCTTAATGCACTCACTGTCCTGTAAAGTGTGGATTACTCTTATTCATAGTCTGAATCACGCTTCTCTGTCTCCTGTATGTATCACATGTAGAATGACCTGCTTCTGGACAACACTGGATTTCCCCAACTTCAGAGTCAGCATCACCATTTTATATTATTTTTTATTTTATTTTTATTTATTTTTGTGTGTATTTATTTACTTATTTATAAATAAATAAACGTTCGAACAGCCCCCACAGTGGAGTGTCCCACTTTTATTCTCTGGCTTCTAACACCACATGAGTTGGCTGGTTCTTGGTGTCTTTTATATATTTAATTTATTTTACTTATTTCCAGCTATTTTATGATTTCTGATGGTTTTGCTTTTATTTGATTTTACTGGTTTTATTGTTTTAGGACAGGTATGACCAAATTTTAGTAATTTACCCTTTGTGAAATATGCTATATCGATAAAGTGGAATTTATTATTATTATTATTATTATTATTATTATTATTATTATTATTATTCATTCTTCCAACAGAGAAGGTGTTTCCCTGGCGGTTAAAGACACTAACGGGAGTTTCATCAGCACATTAAGCATGCAACTATTTGGGGTAAGACCAAGTCATAATCTGTGTTTACTTAATATTATTTTTATTTATCATCCTGTACATTTTTAAACTATAGGACAAGTTGTACACAGAACCAGTGAAGATGCCTTTGGATCTAAAAGAAAGAATTTTTGTTGAAGTCAAAGCATCCAATCTGACAAACAGGTAAATCAAACTTTCAAAACGATCTTTTATAATGACATGTGCCTATTAATACATTACACTGGATTATTAAAAATATAAAAAATCAGATAAGCAAACCCCACTAAAACCAGAATCGAAACTAGACACTAATTTGAGCAAGTATGGATACTAAAAAAACATATAAACTGGAAACAAAATTGGACCTTTTCTGAACATTTCTAGAATTATCTTGAGCTTTATCAGAACTCGTATTATTTATTTATTACAGAAAACCCATTAGCTGCAGTAAGGTAGCTGTTAACTTAAAAACTATGACATCACAAGGTGGAACAGAGCATTCTGAGTTTTGGAGCTGTAGACAGACTAATAAACCATGATCACTCAAGCAAATGTGAATGAAATAAAACATAACTCTGAGTATGTTTTTCATGAGGTAAAAACATTAAAACATGACTTAAAGCTAAAAAAAAAATCGATTTTATGTAATATAGGACCTTTAATTTAATCATAAATACACTTAACACAGAAGAGACTCTTAATCTGTCACATTGTAGTGTAAGACCACATGGAAATACAAACAATTACTAGTACTATTCTATAGGGGTGAAAGTGAATCGTGGTATTGAAATCAGTATTCAGTATCAAGCCTTTATACGAAAATTAAGACAACTCATCTGTAACTAACAAGTCAAACGATTATTTTTATTTTAAACTGAGACTTTTTGAATACATTATCACCCAAATAAAGGATTAAATGTGGTGACTGAATATTCTAGATGGTGAATATTTACAAATAAAGTGTAACACTGTAGAAAATCAGAAATTGTCTAGCATTTTTTTACATTTTGATTAAATAATTCCACTGTTCCACCTTGTGATTTCATGAAGCGGTAGTTTTTAGTTAACAGCTCCTTTTACCTTTAGTTCATTAGAGATTAGCAAGTCCAGGGATGAAATAAAAATGATTCTAATAAAAGTGTATGGATTAAAAACACAGTGGAGAACTTCCTGTATTACCACATGACAGATAAGATAAGTGTTTTTGAGAGAACGACTACACCTAAATATGCGTATTATTGTGATAAATGTGTGAAAAACAAAACACAACTCCAGGTATGTTTGTGATGAGGACACAACATTATAACATAGATCACAAAATGGTGTAATATGGGCCCTTTAAGATTATCAAAATGCAGTTACTATTATTTTTATAGACATCTAGTGCTACTTTATGAATACTTTATGTATTAATCCCACTTGTAGGTTCCATGTTTTTCTGGACCGATGCTATGCCACTGCGTCTCCCTTCATCTCCACAACTACATTTTATGACCTCTTTGTTGGGTGAGTCTTCCAATAGAAATTATTTATATTATAAGTGCATATGACAGGTTAGATCACTCGTTAATCTAAACATATTCAAGATTTCCCTAAAGAATGGCTGTGTCCAATGAGGAATTTTACTTCCTGATTGGATACAGACTGTATATACAGTATATAAATGGACATAGCCGCGGCGTTCCAAATAGGAAGTGAACAGTGAACGTTTCTGGCTCCATCAACTCCTGCTCCAGTTCACTTTGTATTGAAGAAACGTCAGCCCTCTCTCCGTTACCACTGCTGCTAGGCTCTTCATTTTGGTCTTAACATGTTGATAGTGTTTTCATCTCACTATTTTGTCCGTAAATCAATTCCTATTCCTAATATTATTAATGTTGCACAGGGCTGGACTGGGACAAAAAAACGGCCCTGGCATTTTTGGCTTAGACCGGCCCCTCATAATTAGTCCTGGTTTAGTCCTGGTTCAACCCTGATTTAGTCCTGGTTTAGACCTGATTAGTCCTGGTTTAGTCCTGGTTCAATTCCTGATTTAGTCCTGGTTCAAATCCTGATTTAGTCCTGGTTTAGACCTGATTAGTCCTGGTTTAGTCCTGATTTAGTTCTGGTTCAATCCTGATTTAGTCCTGGTTTAGACCTGATTAGTCCTGGTTTAGTCCTGATTTAGTTCTGGTTCAATCCTGATTTAGTCCTGGATTAGACCTGATTAGTCCTGGTTTAGTCCTGGTTCAAATCCTGATTTAGTCCTGGTTTAGTCCTGGTTCAATCCTGATTTAGTCCTGGTTTAGTCCTGGTTCAGACCTGATTTAGTCCTGGTTTAGACCTGATTAGTCCTGGTTTAGTCCTGGTTCAAATCCTGATTTAGTCCTGGTTCAATCCTGATTTAGTGCTGGTTTAGACCTGATTAGTCCTGGTTTAGTCCTGGTTCAAATCCTGATTTAGTCCTGGTTTAGTCCTGATTAGTCCTGGTTTAGTCCTGATTAGTCCTGGTTTAGTCCTGGTTTAGTCCTGGTTTAGTCCTAGTTTAGTCCTGGTTTAGTCCTGGTTCAGTCCTAGTTTAGTCCTGGTTTAGTCCTGGTTCAGTCCTAAATTGTGGGCCTGTCTCTAAGAAAAAAAAAAAAAAAAGAACGGCATCAGCCCCTAGGACTGTCGGCCCACCGGGAAAATGCCCGGTATGCCCGATTACCAGTCCAGGCCTGATGTTGCATTTTCCTGCACATTTCACTGCTGCATCTTCCATTGCACATTTTGATGCACATTGCACATTTTGGACATCTGTAAATAGGTATTTATTTATGCTTTGCACTGCTTTTAGATTTTAGATTTTAGTTTTGTCCTAGAAGTTTTTGTATTGTCTTTATATTGTATTTTGTACAGTCTTTTTGCACTGCTTGGCCAGAGAGAAACAAAATTTTGATTCACTGTATGTCAAATTGACAATAAAGCTGACTTTGAACGTTGAATTTTTAATATGGAACTTGGCTCCAAATTCACCCCATGATTGCTAGCATCATGAGCTTGACCTCTGTTTTTCAACTTTTCTTCATAAACTGTCCCTTGACTGATGTAAAATTACAATTAATCCCCATTCCCTTCATCCCCACCGCCATCAGACTATAACTCCACTATATAGTCCAAACGTCCAATATTTTTCTGTACTCTCTTATTTACTTATTTTATTTTATTATTATTATTACTTATCTTGTCTGCATGCACTTTCTTGTTCAAACTTTCTTTTGCACTAAGCTGCCCGGAGCTAATGTGGCAAGTGAATTTCTCCTGTATGAGATCAATAAAGTCTTATCTTATGTTAATGTTTATCTCAGTTACTATACACAACCAAGTAATAATTTGACAAATATATTAATCTGCAAATGCTCTTTAAGTCTATATAAAAATTCTGTCAACAATCTCTAAAGTTCCATACTCTCTCAGGTGTAATCTTGATGCTCAGACCTTGATGGGCACCAATGGAGAGAAGCAGGTGGCTCGTTTCTCCTTTGAGGCGTTTCGTTTTATCAAAGATACAAACGAGACCATCTCCACCTACTACGTGCACTGTGCCACTCGCCTCTGTGTGGACACCGTCTGCCCCACCCTCATACAGGTCAGGAGATGGACAGTTTTCTTTTAAAAAAAAAAACAACCTTTTTGTTCAGTAGTAAATTCCAAGGCTGAAACTGTCCAAATGATTTTAGTGAAGGGGTATGGAGTTTAAAACAGTGTGTTTTCTGTTTGAGAGAAGAACTCCGTCTATATGATTTGTGTGATAAACGTGTGTGAATGAAACAAACACAACTCGAGGTATGTTTTTGATGAGGAAAAAGCATTTTAACAGAGGTGGGCAGATTAGCCAACATTTGTACTGAAGTAAGAGTAAAGTAAATACGACTATAAAATACTATTTTGAAAAAGTAAAAAGTAGCGACACCAATAATTATGAAAGATTATAAGTAAGAGTACAAAGTAATTGGAGAAACTACTACTTGTACTCATTACTGGTTACACTGGTCTACAAATTTTTGGACTTGATCTGCTTCCGAGATAAAAGTGGCTAAATCTCATTTATATTGATAAGATGAACTGAAAATCAATTGGTAACAGTGCTGTTTAGCTAATGTATTCAAGATATGTAATGATATAATAATATATATATATCCATCCATCCATCTTTTTCCGCTTCTCCATTTCTGGGTCGCGGGGGCAGCAGTCCAAGCAGATCTGCTGCCCAGAACACAATGCACCAGCCCCCATGAATCCGATAATCTACCGTGAATCTAAACTACCGTTTTTGCCTTATTTTGCATAAATTTCCTATTTTGACCCAATACTATATCTTGGAAATATTGGCCAATCAGCACTTCTGAATTACTTTTTCTTTATTAGTGAAATACTGGAATGTACACAAATGTAGTATTACAATTACAAAATATAAAATAAGATTTGATAACATGCAATAATGTATTGCAAGGAATGACATGCATTTATGTGGTCCTCAGAAAAGGGTCTAAAACAGAAATAAGCAACAGAACAATGCTGTGGTTGTAATACCAAGTGATATTAATATCAGGAAAAAGGAACATGAGAAAAATTTCACTACTTTTGTTCCGGAAGCATTTTGCTTGTAGACCAGTGGTATTATCTGATTCCTGGACCTTTAAGATTATTTAAATGTAAACCAAAAAATTTTATGTGACCAGAACGAAACAGATGATTTTGCTGTTTACATGTAATTTCAATAATCTTATAACTCCAGAAACCTGTTAATAATCAGATTATCAGTGTGCATGTGACCACAGGCAGCGTCACCAACTCACTAAACTTAGTAAGACTTTATAATATCTATACTTTTAATAGCCTTTATAACGCATGTTCATAATGAACAAATAGTTTGTTAAAAATGATTCAGGTATAGTACTTAACCATCCATCCATTTTCTACTTGTATTGACTTATGATTTAATGTTGAAAACGAATCACATGTGAAAGAAGTGCAAATGTGAAAGAAGTGCAAATGTTCTTATCATTTAATGTTCATTTAACACATTTGTAAAGTAAAAGTATGACATCAAAACAAACAAAATCTTAAGTCTTACATGTCTTTTTTGATAATAGTATTGATAATTGATTTTTCACTTTCAGAACTGCTCGTCAAAGAGGAGGCGCAGGTCCAGTGATCCCGACACTTCAGTGAGCGATGTAGCCACGGTAACCTCCCGGCCAATCACCATCCGCATTGATAACGGTAGGGCTATAGTCACATTATGAACCAAAATAAACTTTTATACATCCAAATTAACCTTATGTTCCATCTCCTCTCTCACAGGCTATCTGCTCACACCGGATGGTAAGAACACAAACAATTACATGAAATAATCTGGCTAGAAATACAGTAATCAATAATTAAGAATGAATCAGGCTTCAATTTATTCGTTGTGGGGCAGCAGTGGCTCTAGTGGAAGCTGCTGTTGTGCCTTTAGGCAAGACACTTCACCCACATTGCCTCGTATGTATGTGTTGAGTGTGGGTGGTGGTCAGACTTATTGATTCACAAGTATGGAGGGAATGAATAAAGTCACTATATAAAGTCAATCCATTATTGTTATTGTTTTATCATGAATTAAGCCTTTGTTCATGCTTATTAAATGGTCCATATGACAAAATTTTCTTTTTTTCTTATTTAAAAAAAAAAAAAAATGTATTTATTTAATTATTTATTTATTTGTTTATTTATTTATTTATGTATTTATTATTTATTATTTATTATTTTTATTATTGTTTATTTTATTTATTTATGTATTTATTTATTGTTTTTATTGTTTATATTATTTTATTTTCTATTTCCTCATCACAAACATACCTGGAGTTGTGTTTTGTTTCATTCAGACATGTTTGACCTTGTTATATCATGTGGTAATTCAGGAAGTGCTCCACTATGTTTTTAAACTCCATACATCTTCACTAGAATCATCTGGATAATTCCAGCCCTAGAATTGTCAATCTCTACTGAACTAAAGATAAAGTTCATGACATCACAAGGTGAAGCAGAGCATTTTAAGATTTGGAGATGTAGACAGACTAATAATAAAGTTACTCAAACATGTGTGAATGAAACAAAACACAACTACGGGTATGTTTTTGATTAGGGAACAGTGATAACATGCCTAAAAACTTCAGCTTCAGCATAATATAGGACTTTTTGAACCTGAACCAGCTTTAAAAAATAAAAGCCACAGAAGTCATATTCTACTTTAATTCTACTTTATCTCTAGTTCATAAAGTCATAAAGCTCACAAAGCATCACTGGTGTGTGGTTGCGGTGGAGTTGCGGTGTCCAGTCTTTTTAAGTAAATGTCATAAATAAAATGAACAAAGCCTCATCAACAATTAAAATGTACTGGATTATCTTGGGAACCAGGTAAAGTATGAGTTCATCTATTGTAGACAGTGTTTTGAATTACCATCCTGTTTCTAGTTTCTTCTGCTCCTAAACAAGTGCCACAGCTGGAGGCAGTAGAGGGGCTCGGATTACGCAGCAGGTGTCAGTAAGAACAATGAGGGTCTCACCTAAAATGTGTGCTGGAAAACAATCTAGTGTAGAGCAGGTTTAAGGAAGATATATCACGGTTTTGCCTTTTTTTTTGTTTTTGTAAACATTTTGTTCTTAGCCCGCTTCTTCATAGTGGACAATTAATTTGTGTTTTACTGTATTGTTGAAAATTGATTTTAATTAACCTTGAAGCAGATCTGTTCAGTAACACTGGTCTACAAATTTTTGGACTCGATCTGCTTCTGAGATAAAAGCGGCTAAATCCGTGGCCATACCTGCTTGTCAAAGCCTGACCTCATCAGATCTCAGAAGCTAAGCAAGGCAGGGCCTGGTTAGTACTTGGATGGGAGACCACTGGGAATTCCAGGTGCCACAGTGGGGCACCAGTCGCAAAAACTGTTGTGTCCTTAGGCAAGACACTTCACCCACATTGCCTAGTATGAAAGTGGAGTGTGCGTGAGTGGTGGTGGTCAGAGGGGCCGATGGCGCAGCCTTGCTTCCGTCAGTCTGCCCCAGGGCAGCTGTGGCTACAAAAAGGAGCTTACCACCAAGTGTGGAGTGAATGAACAATGAACTGTAAAGTGCTTTGGGTGTCATGAAAGGCGCTATATAAATGCTATGAATTATTATTATTATTTATATTGATAAGATGAACTGATAATCAATTGATAGCTGTGCTGGTTAGCTAATGTATTCAAGATATTTAATTATATATTTTTTACATCAAAATCACATCTGTTTATACAATAGATTTCGACATGTTTACTTAAAAATATTTATATTTTGAAAATATTTAACTTGCACTTCTTTATCCATCAAGAAATAAACAAGAAATATCTTAAGACATCAGGTGTACACAATTTCAAGGCATCTCTCTTATGTGAAATCAAAAAATATTTGATGAACTCTAGACATATATTGTGTTGTATTTGTACATATGTATTGGAATGTGCAGACAGGCTTTCAGATAGAACTGGTTGGTGTAGACACACTGTACCTTCTGATAAACTACCGTTTTTGCCTTATTTTGCATAAATTTCCTATTTTGACCCAATACTATATCTTGGAAACTATAGCCAATCAGCACTTCTGACTTACTTTTTCTTTATTAGTGACCTAAACCAAGAAAAATTTCACTACTTTTGTTCCGGAAGCATTTTGCTTGTAGACCAGTGATATTGCAAGTAAATATAGAGAAGTAGTACATTTTTAAATAATCGTAATTAAGTACAAAGATGTGGACAGAGATAGGGGGTAGGTGAAAACAGGAATTTTGTGTGCACTCAAACCTCAAATGCAAATCAATACAGGAAAGTAGTAGCTTTAGGGAACACTGATATAACACAAAAGATCATTTAAGTTATAATGTTGTTTCCTCATCACAAATACACCTGGAGTTGTGTTTTGTTCTCACATGTTTAATGCACAAATCCTGTATATTTAGGATGAGTTCATCTCCCAAACAGAAAACACTCATCATACAACACACATCAACACACATCATGTGGGAATACAGGAAGTGTTCCAAGTGCTCCATACACTTTCACTAGAATCATTTAGAATCAATTTCAGCTCTGGAATTTCCTATCTCTACTGAACAAAAGGTAAAAGTAGCTGTTAACTTGAAAACTACTGCTTCATGACATCACAAGGTGCTACCGGGCATTTTGAGCTTTAGAGATGTAGACAAACTAATAAGAATTACTGAAACATGTGTGAATGAAACAAAATACAACTCCAGGTATGTTTTTGATAAGGTAATAACATTCAAACATGGCTTAAAGCTCACAAGAATCAATTTTGCGTAATATAAGACCTTTAAAATGATTTTGCATATGCCAATTTTTAAGATAATTTCTTTGCAGGTTTTGGGGGAGGTGCATCAGAAAAGACTGTGGTGGCTGTATCGATCATCGCGGGCATCGTTGGAGCCGTGTGTGTGACTCTGGTGGCGTTTATCGTCTACAACAATTACTACGCCAAAAAGATGCCAGGACTGGGCAAGACAATAATGTACCCGCGAGACTGACAGGAGTGAATAGGTAGAATAGATGAATAGATAAAGATGTTTTGATGAATGGTATAGAGGCACTGGGGACACAGGCCAGTGATAGGAGATAGTGGCTATTTTATGACCACCAAAATCTGGTTATTATCTGATTCCTGGACCTTTAAGATTATTTAAATGTAAACCAAAAATGATGATTTTCCTGTTTGCATGTCATTTCAATAATCGTATAACTCCAGAAACCTGTTAATAATCAGATTATCAGTGTGCATGTGACCGCAGCCAGTGTCACCAACTCACTAAACTTAGTAACACTTTATAATATCTATACTTTTAATAGCCTTTGTAGCGCATGAATAAAAACTTACTTCATGATGATCAAATAGTTTGTTAAGAATGATTCAGGTATAGTATAACCCATCCATCCATTTTCTTCTGCTTATCTGGACCAGTCTCACGGGGCCAGCAGTCTATGCTGGGAGTCCCAGATTTCCTTCACCCCAGACACTTCCTCCAGCTCCTCTGGGATGATCCCAAGGTGTTCCCAGGCCAGCCCAGAGACACAGTCCCTCTAACATGTCCTCAGTCATACCCAGGGTCTCCTCCCGGTGTAACGTGCCTGGAACACCTCCCCAGGGAGGAGTCCTGGAGGCATCTGGAACACTCATCCTGAGAGCTCCTCCTGTCTGTCTGAGCTCCTCACCTCATCTAACAAGATTCATTTGTACTGAGAAACTGATTTGAGTTTATTTTAAGTTTCCCAAGTACACATGTTGCTTAATGTGTAGAATCTTACAAAGAATCATATCATTGTATTTACAAAATGTGTTGAGTATTTAACATAATCCTACTACTACATTTAACTGTATACATGACAATACATTTTACCTCCTGTATTTTAATAATAATAATAATAATGCATTAGATTTATAGAGCACCTTTCAAGATAATTATGTCATACTCGGTGTGTGAAGTGCTCCAACCACTGACTCGTCATTGTCTCCACTGTTTTTCAACAGAGTACTGTGATTGTCAGGAGTAAACCGTTTAAACTGCACTTTACGCTGGTCCTTGAATGCAGCTCAGTGCCTTCAATGTGTTTCAACTTCAGGTCAGGGCTTGTATAGGAAGGCTTCATACCAAAACACATTAAAGTACTTTCATAAGCTATGTGGGTATTCTGTATTACATGAAGAATTCTCTTTAAACACTTAATCATTGTTATTTTTGGGTTTAGCACTTAAAAGTGCTCTGTGTAAAAAGTGCTCTTTTCTGGTTGATATTTAACACCTAAGCAATAAATGGTTTTGTAAAAAGTTATTTGCCCAAAAAAATGCATGCAGTACATTTATTCTTGGTTTGAAGCATGAATTTGAATGACAGGTTTGTAAAATTTCAGACCGATTGTAATAACATCAGGGTTTTTAAGACAATAGAACGACATTTTTAACATTAAATCAGTACTTTCGTTTATATTTCCATGTGATCTTGTATCTGTGTAATCCCTCAGTTGTCCAGGTCGGTTCCATAGTGGTCCAGATAGTCCATGTGGTCTACACTCAAAATCATTTTAAAGCTATTCAGCAAAGGTTAATTTGTTCTGTGAATATGACTTTAGTATTGATACCAGCTCAAATGAGTATCTAGTTTTGATTTGACATATCATTTTAACAACGCTGGTTCAATGGGACTAGAGGAGCCCCTCACGCTCCACAGCAATTAACAGGGAAAAAACTAGATCTTAGAAAAAATGTATAAAAAGACAGTTTTTATTAACAGTTTAGAAACAACAATATTTTCCACCTTTCATTCCAGACATTTATTTAGACTCCCCTCCCTCTTTTCTGGTGTCCACACAAAAGTCCACAGTGAACCTAAACTCTGATGTAAATGACCCAACTGCTCGAGGTAAAAACAGAACATTCAAGTGCACCTCGTCCAACTCTTAGCAGCTGGTGAAGATTTAAAACGCAAAAAGATTTCATTAAACTAAGTATGTTCAGCCTGTACTTAAATTCAAGTTTATACGGGCACCGGTCGATTTGTTTACCAGGAAAAAGCAGTGTGCGGATCTGAAATGGCTTGAACTTCAACATTTAGGGCACATTCACACTGGTCCTGGTTTGGTCCTGGTTTGAAGCCAGTTTAGTCCTGATGCAGACTTGGTCCTGTTTTAGTTCATATGTAATCCTGGTTTAAAGTCCTGTCCTGGTTTAGTACACATCTAGTCCAGGTTTAGTACACGTCTAGTCCTGGTTTAGTACACGTCTAGTCCTGGTTTAGTACACGTCTAGTCCTGGTTTAGTACACGTCTAGTCCTGTTTTAGTACACGTCTAGTCCTGTTTTAGTACACGTCTAGTCCTGTTTTAGTACACGTCTAGTCCAGGTTTAATACATGCCTAGTTCTGGTTTAGTACATGTCTAGGCCTGGTTTAGTACACGTCTAGTCCTGGTTTAAAGTCCAGGTCTAGTCCTGGTTTAGTACACGCCTAGTCCTGGTTTAGTACACATCTAGTCCTGGTTTAGTACACGTCTAGTCCTGGTTTAGTACACATCTAGTCCTGGTTTAGTACATGTCTAGTCCAAGAGGCCTTGAGTGCCTTCACACTTATACATCTGTAGATTTTTTTGGTCCTGATCTAGTCCAGGTCTAGTTCTTGGGTTTAGTCCCAGTTAAATTCCAATTTTGAAGTAATGCTCGCGAGTGGGAATGCACCCTAAACTTCACCCAAGATTATTTAGTACATATGAAAACCAGATTTTAATTGCCACAAATCAACTAAATTTGGAATTCATTTTAAAGATGCATTCTGCAATTTTCTGCTGGTTATTGTTCAGTATGTAATATTCCACAGTATGGCATTAAATTTACTAATCTTGCATATAATACTTAAAACTTTGGCAGTGTTTGCCAATGTGTGTCGTCATGGTAACTACTGAACATTCTGCCAATAGAATAAAATAGAACACCCGCAGCATGATTTCACTGCAAAGTATCAATACCACAAAAATCTTTAAGAGTTTTTTTTTCTTGTCCATATTCTTTTAAGTTTTTTTGAATAAGTCATGTATAATTGACAGAAAATTCCTTCACTACCATTTATAACCAGCATCTTAATCCAATTCCATGGGAGAATCAAAGCAACAAGATTCTTTAAAACAGAGCCCTTTCAAGCGTCCAGAAAGTTGCAGTTTTGGGACAAATGTTAAACTAAGAATCCAGTGTCCATAGTGATAATGTTTCCTAGCAACAACAAGGATGAAATGTTATTTGATATTTGTTTGATAAGAGCGCTTGTTTGCTCACAGTATCTACAGTATGTCAGACAGGATCCAAATGATGAGTGGTGTCCAACGTTTTCCAAACAAATAATCTCCAGGAGTTCATTTACCGGGAACGGAAACAGAAATGGAAACACAAAAATGGGAGGAGCTTCAACATTTACACACCGTCAATAAATAGTGAGATTTCTTCGTTCCTCTGTTAATTCCAGATGTTATAACTCGTCATCTACGTGGTTGCTTTTAGTTTCGGACGTTTCAGGTGTTTCTGGAAAAGGAGAACAAAAACAGACATTAGGAAATTCAAAGCACAAAGTAGAAATAACAAGAGTAACAACAAAAGCAATATTACATAGTGCTTGGCAAAATTACATATTTTTAATCATATATTTAGGAAAACTACATATACAGTAAAAGCAAACACTTTGATATATGAATATGAAAACTAAACCAATAAAAATTAAATGTTCATAAAATTAATTGTCACAATACACACAATATAAATTATGGTTCTGTTGAAGCTTATGAAAAAGAATTTTAAAAAGTACATTACCGATCTTAACATTACTTTTACATTTAAATGCATTACTAAATAGAAAAGGAAAACGTGCACAGAAAAAAAAAATCTCAGACATGAGTTTTGTCATGGCTTTAATTACAATGAAATATTTAATCTCATGTTAAATACAAAAACAATTTATTACAAAAGGAATTACTCATTTCAATCAAATAAGACAACCATGTTTATGTAGTGTGTTTATGGACACTCAATTCACTTTTGGCACCACTGTGGTGCATTTAGGGACCTCTAATCAGGTCATGTACATTTTTGTTAGTCCGTTGTATGCCCTTTAGATAAATTAAAATATTCTCTCCATGGTCACGGACTATAGCTCCCCTTCATCATCTGAGTGGGGATTAGCAGACCGACCTGTTTCCTCGGCTGTCTGTGATTGATCATCGGATTCATTTTGTGCAGCGTTGTCCTCTGTGGGCGGAGCCTCGCCTGGCTGCACCTCCTCTGGGCTTTCTGTATTTTAATAAACAAATTCTCTCAGTAAAGATATGGAATAGTAAAAATATAGCAAGCATATTTAAAGGCCCTGTACCATTCCCCCCCCATGTTTTGAACAAAATTCTTAAAAAAAAAGTCAAAATGTCTTGTCACAGTACAAATATATTGCATAAACAGCTCTAAAGCTCAAAATGAATATGCTGCATCCTGTCTGCATGTAAATATAAAGTGACTGGTAAACAAGAAGTGACTGGTTAGTATTGGCTTTACTACTTTTATGGCAAATCTCTGCTCTGGTTTCTGAAAGCTGTGAAACGTGCTTATAACGTGTGAATATTAAAGGTCCCATGACATGGTACTTCTTGATGCTTTTATATGGCTCCTTAATGGTTCCCTAATACTGTAAATGAATCCTTCTTCAAAATCAAGACTCAGTGCATGAGAAAGCGAGATAAGATGAGAAAGAGTCATAAATGTCACTCTGGAACACTCCATTATGGGCGTTGTTGCTTGAATGCAAATGAGGAGGACAGAGATGGCCTATAGTAGGGGGTGGGGGCGTGGCCAAACTCTCCACTCTTTCCTTTTCAGCTGTGCCTGTGCGCTGTGCCCCACTTCCGTGTTTTTGCACAGAGGGAGAGATGAGAAGCGTTCCATTGAAAAATAAACACATTTCCACAGAAAATAAAATTAAACCACTGCTGTTTCAGATATCCACAGGCTCAGATAAAGGACTTCCGAGCCGAGAAACACTCGCAAGTGCCTCCAGGCAAAAAACGCATTTCGCATTGCATAGCTCCTCCGCAGTCCAAACTCTCTGGGCGTGATTTACACAGACGCTGAGTACAGACAGACGGGGGTGGAACTGCATTTGCATTTCTTTTTTCGATCTGACGTCAATAAGGTGCCTTGTTCAAAATCGCCCGTTTGAGCTTTGATTTTTTCTAACGCAAAAAAGGATCGCAAATGCTCAGTTTAGACATCTCCCAACTTTTAGCCATGGGGGGGCCCTAAACAGGGTAGGGGAGCTCACATTAACGTTCAAAAACCTCAGAAAGTGAAAATTTCATGCCATGGGACCTTTAAGGATGTTCCGAATGCATAAGGTAAGTTAGGAATGACTTAGGACCAATGTAAACCCTTTAAAATTAAATTGTTTTGTTTTCAAGTTTTTAAGACAGTAAAAATCAGGTACAGTGCCTTTAAACGCAGTAATGTAAAAGGTGCTTACCAGTAGTTTTGTCCGAGCTCTCGTCTGATGGAGGGATAACAGTCTCCTCTGCTGTGGTATTGGCTTTACTACTTTTATCAGAGCTTGTGCCGTTTTTCGCCTTAGGTTTTGTTTTGGGCTTGGCAAACTTGGCCTTGTTCAGTAAATAGTTGACCTCCCTGTCCAGCAGACCCAGCTTGGTTTCAATATCTTTGGATAACAGGACCGGACGCTCTTTGGGAGAGCGCTTCTCCTGTTCTGCTACGGTTTCATTTTTCCAAGTCTAGAAGAGGAAAAACAATAAGATTAAAACTACATCTCCCATAAGCATGCAGCATTTAAAGAGACTACAGTGCCCCCAGTGGTCTAAAACTAGTCTAAAACTAGTAGAGCGAAAAATTGTAAAAAAAATTATACTTGGAATTGTGTTTTGTTTCATTCACATGTTTGAGTAATTCTGTATAATGTTTAAATCTCAAAATCTCAAAATGCTCTGTTCCACCTTGTGATGTCATGAAGCAGTAGTTTAAGTGAACAGCTCCTTTTACCTTTTGTTCAGTAGAGATCAGCAATTTCAGGGCTCAAATTATCCAAATGATTCTAGTGAACGTGTATGGAGTTTAAAACTACAGTGGAGCACTTTCTGTATTATCACATGACATCACAAAGTGCAAGTGTTTTCTGTTTGAGAGAAGAACTCAGCCTAAATAGCAGGTTTGTGTGTTAAACATGTGTGAATGAAACAAAACTCTAGGCATGTTTATGATGAGAAACCGCATTAGAACAGATCAGAAAATAGTGTAATATGTGCCCTTTAAGTTTTGTTCAGCCCACTTACAGTTGTTTCATTGATGACTTTTTCCAACACGTTTAACTCAACTTCAGTGAATATTTGGTCATCCTCAGGAATCAGTCTGGCACTCCTGTAAAATAAAAATAAAAGTGTCCACATTTTATTAAAGGAGACTGCTTTTTGGTGGGTATTAAGTATTAAACTATAACCATATGTGGATCATTATTTTACTTTTTTCATTGTAAACCACAGTATTTATTTAAAAATGTTTAACAAAAGAAACTATTGACTACAGATTTGAATAAATAATTTTCATGCATGCAATTTTCTGTAGAAAGAGGGCACATGACATTTTTGAACCCAACATGTATGACCCGGTTTGAATGTTTTGAATAATTTCAAGTAAATACAGGGAGGTGGGTGGAGATAGGTGGTAGGTGAAAACTGAAATTTTCTGAGCCTCCAATGCAGGATTACTCAAACATGCTTGAACCAATTTAAAATACAACTCTGAGTATGTTAATGTTAATGACTGTTATAGCATGGATTAAAAAAAAAAAGTCTCAAAAAAAGTCTATTTTACATAATATTTCTTCTTTAAAAGACAGCCTATGTAACTTTTCTGGTGGAGGGTCCATCAAATGCCATTGCTCTGCCTGAAATGTTCCACAGTATGACACTAAGCAGCTCTACCTTACCATTATTAAAGTACAGGTGGTTTTATAGATCAAAAATACCTAGAAAAACAGGTTTCTGACTAGGTGAGGTTTCCTCTCCACAGATCCTATTCTGGTTTGGTCTCCATGAAGATAAAGGTTCACTACCATACTGTGGAACATTTCAAACAAAGCAACAACAGTTCCAGTTTCTACAAAAGTTGCACAATGCACCTTTAAGACCTTATATTTATGTATATAATTATGTCTCATCTGACACAGGTCTATTGCTCTTTGGTTGCCATTTCCATCTTTTTTTTTTCCTTTACCCTCTGTTATATATTATACATTATATTTGATGAGTAAGCTACCGTACACAAAGCAATTTCCCTTGTGGATCAATAAAGTTTGTCTAAGTCCAAGTCTAAGTCTAAGTTACATTTGACTCTCACCTCAGGAAAAAACTGGATGTGTTGAGCATGCTTTCCAAAGAGGCCAGGCGCTCGGGCCACTTCCTCCTCTCCTCCACCCTGAAGAACATGTCCTTACACAGACTCTTTAGCCCCGTTAGCTTGGCCCGCAGCTCTTTGGTGGTGGCAGAGTATCCGTCCTCATCCATCCACTCAGACGCCTCTCTCAGCTTTGCCACGATCTGCTCCTGCTCCTCCTCAGACACCACCAGCTGGTACTCGTCCTGGTACATCTTGTCCTGTACAAACGGCAGTTAGTCTCAAGCCGGGCACCAACTAGGAGCTCAATTTATGTGAAATTAACATTAATATTTAAATAACTACAGCTCTGGAAAAAAAAAAAAAAGAGAGACCACTGCATTTTTTTCTGAAATCAGCATCTCTACATGTATTACAGCCATTCCAGCGTCTGTTGAATTCCAACACAAACACAAAGCTGAGCTACTTCAGTTCTTGCACCAGGAGTGGAATAAAGTCACCCAAGAACAATGTGAAAGACTTGTGGAGAGCATGCCAAGACGCATGAAAGCTGTGATTAAAAATAAGGGTTGTTGCACCAAATATTGATTTCTGAACTCTTCTTAAGTGTAAACATTAGTATTATGTTGTTTTAAAATGAATTTGATCTTGTTTCTTTGCATTGTTTGAGGTCTGAAAACATGTATCTTTTTTGTTATTTTGACCATTTGTCATTTTCTGCAAATAAATGCTCTAAACAATAATATTGTTATTTGGAATTTGGGGGAAATGTTGTCAGTAGTTTATAGACTCAAACAAAAATGTTGCTTTTGCCCAAACACATACCTATAAGTAGTAAAATCAGAAAAACTGATAATTTTGCACTGGTCTTATTTTTTTTTTACAGAGCTGTATATCTAGCTTGCACTCTTAGTTTTAAATAAATATATTACTGAACAACTGAACATGGGTTGCCAGTACCTTATCCTGCAGATAGAAAATACATACAAGCTTTTTTTCCTCATCCTCAATATATGGAAAAGAGAGTCCTATTAAGCAATGAAACTGGCAACCCATTCTTCTTTATGATTATTATAATTTAATGTTTTAGTTCTCAAGATGATTATCCAAACACCTTGGCCATCATATCCAATGTGTTTGTAATTAAGAAGAAATCAGAAAAACTATATTAGATTTGTATGTGAGGACAGTTAGGACATATTTGTGGATATTAAAATCAAAATCTTACACAAGGTTCCTTTAAAGGTCCAGTGTGTAGGATTCGTTGCGCATAGGTGGATGGTGGCTATTGCATTTCCTGTGTTAGCTATGACAGACCTCGAGGGTCACCCGGGCGCGCCGTAACGCGGACATGTACAAATGTGGTTCCAGTACAAACCTGTGTCTCAAAAATAAATGCCTCCAGATTATTCAGAGTCTTCTCTCTTTCCTGTTTGGCCAAGTCTCTGTCCGTCAAATCCTGAAGTCTAAAGGGTAAGCAAAGCATTTCATTTGCATCATGTAAATTGAGAAGAACGCACATTTAAAATAGAAGAGAAGCGTGTACTTCTTTTGGGAGAAGACGACGTCATCAGCCGAGGGATCAACAATATCATGGATGACCAGTTCAACAGAAATTTCCTCTGAGATTTTACTCTTTTTCTGTGGTTTGGGTTTTTTGTCTGTTTCTTTGTCGGTGTCTGTGCTCTCGGACTTCTCTGCATCTTTTTCATCCTGGAGAGATACAAATTTATTATTATAGACAGACACCATGTTGCACCAGATGTACCCGTGTGTCACAGGAACAAATTTTGAACCACAGGATATGGCTACAAAAAAGGTATTGGGATAAACATTAACAATTAAATTAGTTTATGCCACTGACACAATAAAGCACAATAATCCCAATCTAACCATTTTAAGAAATACAATACCATTCAACAAAATGCATCTTTTAACTTTTTTAAACCTTTGTCTACTTGAACCACATCAGTTGTGATGTGACAGGAGCTCATGGCAGGATAGCAGCGTTAGCTCCATGGAAGGAAGACAAACAACAAAATCAAGTAAGTTTTGCAAAACCAAGAGTAGGTTTATTGGTCGTCATTTCCAAGCACCTCATATTTCCTTTGAATGTACAAATGAGAAAAATACAATTTTATATTGTGTATTTTGAGTATATTTTGTGCTAACTCTAAAACAGAGATTAGCATCCTAATATGTCACTAGATTTTAAAAGAAATGCTCAACTTTGTCATTTCCACAACAGTCATTTCAATCTCTTTATTTATTGTTATTTTGTATTATTATTTACTGAATATTTATGTAATTTCATTATAACCACTATCAGTTAATGTTTCTACACTTTGTGATGAAGTAGAACAAATCAAAATATTTCTAAAAATATGTGTTGGATTTTCTGAAAAATATCATGACCAAATTTGACTGTAGTTGGAGAATCACCCATATATTGTTCCAGCCATCATTTCTTCAACAATAAGCCAACGTAGTAATTATAGTGACAAATCTAAATGTACCCATGTTTGATTAAGTACAGTACAAGATATTAATGTCATACTGTAGAACATCCCAGGCAAAAACAATAACATCAACACCAGAAATGTTACACAGTGCACCTTTAATATGTTTATGTGGATTCAAGTATGTGCAGTGTATTCATGAGTACCTTGGCGTCAGTCTTGCTGCCTTCCTCCTCCGTCTTCTCCTTTTCAGAATCACTTTTCTCCGGTTCCTGTTTATCCGTCTGTTCATCGTTACCATCCGGCTCATTGTCATCCTTCCCAGATTCAGGCGAGACTTCCTCCTCATCCTACAACACAATTTGGCATTCCTAATTTCACAACAATAAATATCTTACAATCATAATTTATAACTTAATCTGGAGTCATTTTAGTTTAGGGACTACATATGAATCGATGTAATCAAACACTTATTATGCATTTAACTTTTAGCTGGCTATTAATATATGATCAATAAACTAAAGTGTTACCATTAATGAAGAAGAAGAAAATGAAGGAAAGTTTACCTGGACGGGTTCTGTTATGTTGGGAGCAGGTTCAGAAGATCCTCCGCCAAATAAGGTGGAAATTGTGTTGCCCAGTTCTGTGGAAGAGGTTGTTGTATTGTAAATCAAAGATGTCACAAAATAATTAAAACTTTATTGTCATTGTACAAACTTCACAAACTAGGAACTTGTTTTGGCGGTATGTTGCAACATAACAAACATGAGTAGAGAATATAAACTATGAAAAAAACTAACTAAAAAAAAATAAAGGCACACATTTAAAAATGACTAAATAGAAATAGAGATTTTGATTGAATACAATAAAATATATACAGTATGTGCAGAACAACAGTGGATTAATTATAGTTCTCACATTATACTTATATTTGAAAATGTCTTTAAAACATGAAATGAATTTACTCGTTAATGTCGATTCCTCTTCCTTCTCCTCCACAATGGTTTCAAACACAGATTCAACCTGAAAAATAAACAATGATATGAGTTATAAGAACACACAGGTTAAATGATTAGGTGTTCGATCTGGCATTTTTAAACATTTTTAGCCATAAATTTGACTTACTCGATCCAGCAAAAGAAGACCACTCTCGTCCATGTTGAAGTGGGCTTTGATCCCCTTCGAGTCTGCATCTGAATGTTTTTGAAAACTGCTTCCCACTCCCGAGAGTTTGACTGTGGTGAGGTTTCGAGAGCCAAACATACTGCAAGACAATCAGTTAAAAAATAATATTAACTGTTGGATCTGTGTAAATTAGAAAAGAAATGCGTCCTAAAAGTAAAAACATACCCGAGATCTTCTTGAGAGAGAAAGCTGAGGTCCCCGTAGTTGACCTCAAAGGTGAAGTCGTCAATGTAGCGATTGAATGTAATGACTTTACGTTGGGGATATGGCGCCATCCGCTGGAACAAAATGCGCCTGTTGTGTTTTACAGTCTTCACTCCGTCTTCTTCAGTTTCACGACTGAACTCCACCTGTGCACAACAAACTGGGACTTTAAAAAAGAGCCCATATTACACTATTTTCTGATTCATGTTACAGTATAATGTTTGTTCTTCATCAAAAACACACCCGGGCGTTGTGTTTTGTTTCATTCACACATGTTTAACACACACACACCCTGCATATATTTAGGCTGAATTCTTCTCTCAGACATAAAACACTCTACCTAATAATGTCATGTGGTCATACATGAAGAGCTCCACTGTGTTTTCAAACTCCATACATCATTAGAATGTGTCCAAATCACAATGTGGAACAGAGCATTTGGGCTTTGGAGATATTTTTTATTTTTTTTTTTTCCCCATTGCATTTATATAGCGCCTTTCATGACATGCCTTGTCATCCCAAAGCGCTCCATAGTTCACCGTTCATTCACTCCACACTTGGTGGTGGTAAGCTACCTTCTGTAGCCACAGCTGCCCTGGGGCAGACTGACGGAAGCGAGGCTGCCAATCTGCGCCATCGGCCCCTCCGACCACCTCCAACACTCACGCACACTCCACTTTCATACTAGGCAATGTGGGTGAAGTGTCTTGCCTAAGGACACAGCGACAGTTTTTTTGCAACTGGCGCCCCACTGTGGCACCTGGAATTCCCAGCGGTCTCCCATCCAAGTACTAACCAGGCCCTGCCTTGCTTAGCTTCTGAGATCTGACGGGATCAGGCTTTGACAGGCAGGTATGGCCACCAGGCAGGTATGGGCACTATATAGACAGACTAATAATAAAATATTACTCAAACATGTCTGAATGAAAAAACACAATTCTGGGTTTGTATTTGAGGAGGTAAAACATTACAACATAATGTAAACTGGATTCTTCTCAAACCTGAATGGGGAACACGGCCGCGTCTCTGACCAGGAAAGGTTTGACTTTGAAGGCTTTACTCAGAGCAGCCGCCTGGTACACAGCGCCCATGGCCGCTGCTTCATCTGCATTTATGTTTTTCCCAAGCTCTTCTCTGGAAAATAAGAATAATTACATGTTTTATACAATACTTGTCTGTAGGGGTGGGATGATACAACTCCCATTATCTAATTTCTTGAGAGTCCACAAGAACGAGACAAGATGAGATTTTGAACTTATTTGTAATCAATTGTGCAATGCGGTTCACAATTTAGGCTTAACCATTTTTGTTAATTTTATTTAAGTCTTTTACTAAATTATACCACTTCCTTTAAGAACTACAGCTTCTCAAGGAGGTGAAAGACTAGTGCTTAGATAAGATCTTTTTTTCCTCAGGTGGGCACAATCTTGTGGCGTTCTTACTTGTTTGTACTCGTATCTGGCCTTACACTTACTTTCCAACAGCTTTGAGCAGCACTTCCTGAACCTTTGGCACACGAGTTGAACCCCCGACTAAGATCACTTGCTCGATTTCCTCCTGTGTGACATAACAGTGTTACTCAAAGATCATTATCACCTGTTCATTTTAGTGTTACTAAGTGTTGGACTGTACCATTGTCATCTCTGCACTGGTAAGGGCGTCAAGCACTGGCTGGGGAACCCTCTCAAACAGATCTGCACACAGCTGTTCAAAGTCACTGCGAGTCACTTTGGCTTTGAAATCAATGTCATCCATCAAACCCTCGACCTGTGGAACATGGTCAGATTTTAGATGAATTAGCCTCTTCTTTATAATAAAACAACACAGCGTGAAAACATCTCTCCAGACCTGTGCCATGAAGTCCACATTGGCGCTGAGCACAGTCTTCAGTCTCTGGGCCTCTTTGAGCAGCTTGGCCATGGCTCTGTGGTTTTCTCTCACGTCTTTCTTGCTCTTCTTCTGCTCATTGAACAGTTTGGCCAAATGGTCACGCAGCCGCAGGTCCATCTCGAAACCTCCAAGACCACGGTCAAAACTGCACTCACACAACAAGGCCAAGGATAATTTATAAATATACATTTTTAAAAACTCATTGCATTTCTTGTCATGTTGGATGTCTCTGTTGCAGCTTTAATAGTTGCAAAAACACTGAAGCTAATACTGTGAATAATACGAGATACTGGTTCTGTCACATTACAGCTTTATGTATCACATGAGCAGGTTTGGATGGAAAAAAATGCAAAAGAGGGAATGCATAGGCTGGGTTCACGTGACATCATAGCATTCATGTCAGAATCTATGGCAGAATTATCCTTTTACATGCCAAAATGCAGATCAGTTTAGTATTATTTGAGATGCTGATTAGTTTAAAAGTGCATTGAGTAACTTTTCTAGTGGATGGTCCAACAAATGCTTTTATTTATGGAGATTGTATTGCTTTGTCTGGAATGATCAAAGGAGAAGTTCAATTTGTCAACTGGACAAAGTTTGTTTGGTTGAAAACGTTTCGCCGCTCATCCGAGAGGCTTCGTCAGCTCTCGGATGAGTGGCGAAACGTTTTCAACCAAACAAACTTTGTTCAGTTGACAAATTGAACTTCTCCTTTGATCATGGATTTTACCTGGACGACTGAGGGACTTTTCACTTTGTCTGGAATGTTTCAAGGTATGGCATTAAACATTTCTATCATCATGGAGACCAAAACAGACCAGGTTACAGAGGCAACCCGCTCACATTCAGAATATTCTGTTTTTTCTTTTAATCTAATTTTCTAGGTAATTTTGAGCTATAAAATCACCTATAACTTAATCAGTGTAAGGTACAGCTGTCGTGATACTGTGGAACATTCCAGGCAGAGCAATGACATCCATAGAAACAACGAAGCCACGGACCCCCAAACAAAAAGTTACATAGTACACCTTTAACATTAGGCTAACTGTAAATTCTAGAGGCTCATCCGTGAAACATGAATCTATTTTCCAAACACGGTTTTTAGTCTCACCCAACACCGCGGATCTGCAGCTGAGGCTGGGTCCCAGAGTCCTTGGTCTTCACGGTCTGATACGTGACAATGGTGGCAGTTGTGCTTCCAGAGCCCATGTCGTAGAACATCACACTCTGCAGGAAAAGAGTTACAGCATGAGTCCAACGGTCTTTCATTACTTCTCATTATTGGCCGTTTTCAGAAATGGGCAAATGTTATCAATTTATGAAGAACTTAAATAATCAATCTGAATCATTTAACCAGCCTATGTCTTGTAACATTTAGGTATATTGTTTGTGTTTTCTTGTACGTTTAAAATAATTTGTATGTATACTGTACATGCAATACGTAATACTTTGTCATGAAATATCCAAAAATTAAATTCACAAATGTTGAACCTGGTATTTTCAATTATTCACTAAACCCAAGAGCTCACTGTTTTATAACAAGTTTTTGCATTTTAACTGCCCCCTCCACTAGAAAACTTGAGCAGTGCACCTTTAATACAGATTATTAAAAGATGCACTGCGTAACATTTCTAGTGGAGGGTCCGATCCCAATTGTCTCCATGGAGATGTTGCATTGCCTGGAATGTTCCATGGTATGACATTAAACATATACATCTGAAATGTATTAATTACAGGTGTTTCCTTCTGTAAATAGGGGCGACTCTCCACAGATCTGAACTGTAATGTAGTGTAGTGCTATCATCTGATTGTGTCCCTTGAGGTTTCATCTATACTGTGGAACATTCTAGACAAAGTAATAATATTTCCATGGAGACAAGCAGGTTGCGGACCCTCCACTAGAAATGTTACACAGTGCACCTTTAATTAATATTGTCCTATAGATAGAATACTGTGATTTCATCCGATACCCAGCACTAACTTTAGTTTCTTATTTGCCTAGACCATGGTTACCTTAGGATTGTTATCGATATCCTTCCTCCTGAACACGCCGTAGTTAAGGGCAACCGCCGTGTTGTCATTGATGAGTTGAAGCACTTTTAAACCGGCCATCTGTGCCGCCTGTAGCACCGCCCGGCGCTCAGCCTGGTTAAAGAACGCCGGCACCGTGATCACTACATCTTTGATCGGCTGCTCTGTGGGGTTCATCAGAGCAGAATATTATTGTCATAAAAACATAAAATAATCTTCAACACATTAGAATAACTATCTTAATTAGGCCTAATAAAGCATGAACAAATAAATAATTCTGAATCATTCTTAAGATCCAAGTCCTGTTTTATGAAACCTATTAGCCATTATTATTATTATTATTAAATGTTATCAGATAATTATTTCTTCAGAACAAAACTAACCTGCAAAATCCTGAGCCAAAACCCGTGAATAATTGAGCATCATCCCGAGCAGCTCTTCTGGCGAGTACTGTATATCGCTGGAAAACAAAAAGAAAGAAAAATCTAATTAAACAAATTCATTATAGAAGGAATATATAGTGAATTGATTTTTTCATTCATAAAGTGCTGGACAGAGAGATGTTATGATGCATTTGGCTCTAGAAAGAATTAGATACACTTTGCAGGGCCAGGAAGATAAATTTAATAGGATATGGACATCTTTTGTTAGCTTATTTAAAGAAGGTATTTAAACTTTTATTTATTTAAATCTGAGTAATAGGATGGTCTTTGTAATATCCACCTGTGTGAATGTTCAGTTGTTTTTTTATTTTTGCTTTGTTTTTATCTGTATATACGTAACATTTAAAGCATAATTTCATGGATAAGGGTCCTCTAAGACATTATATAGGCACTTATAATGCATGTGCTTGTATGTCTTGGTTGAAATGCTGTAACGTTGTCATTTTGGGGACTGTTACTGTGTATTAAATGTCAAAAACACAATAAACAGAGTGTTAAAAAAAATCATAATAAAATGCTAGACAGAATTAACAGAATATTACATTTGTTATTGTGACTGAAAACAAAACAAATTCGTTTATGTTTTGTCATTGTTAAAACTACACACAAGTATGAAAAAAATCTGAATATAAACAATAATTTTAGTAACTGCCATTTAAAAACAAAAATAGTCAAATTTCTTCTTCCTAAATATAAACTTTTCTCCAACTCGTACTGAAGAAGACTGGCTGTAGAACTTTGTATTAAAAAAGGCCCTAGCTGATCATTGACCCGTACTTGAATAAATACAAGTTGTATTTGTTTAATGCCATACTGTGGAACATCCCAGGCAAAGCAATAACATCACCATAGAGACTAGTATGGCAGAAGTTACACAGTGCACCTTTAAACACAGAAAAACATGCGATGTACAAAACTTACTCTGAGTATTTGAAGTAAACTGTGTCGCGCTGAGGATCCACTTGTAGCTGGTGCTCAGGGAAACGTTTCTGGTAGAGCGCCACCTGTGGGTTGCTAAGCTTTTTACCCAACAGTAACTGAAGGTATCTGTACACTGTTTTGGGATTTTTTACAGACTGAAACATAAGACAAACAAAATTATGAAGAGAAACAAAAGAAGATATTTCTAATAAAAGAAGGGGGTCATACCACTCCTAACGCATTATCACCAAACAGTCTTTCATTTTCCTTTAGGCACACAACAGCCGGAGTTTTCCTCCTCGACTCTCTGATGAAAGATGCATATAAAATATTATAACAAGAATTTTTGTTTGTTTTTTTCCTTTGGTACATAAAAAAAGTTTCATACATCTAAAATTCTCCTCCTCAGTGAGAATGGGAAGAATGAAATGTGCAATGTAAAGCGTCTTTGAGTAAAACAAATACTAACGCTTTTGATTTATATAGCGCTTTATGGACACTAAAGTTGTATTTTATTTTATTTTTAGTTGTATTTTAACTTGCGCATGTCTAAGTAATCCTGTATTATCTTGCATTTGAGGCTGCTTTCATCTACGTCCCATCTCCACCCACTGTTGTGTACTTACATGCAATCAAGTTTTAAAAAGTAAGGTAAAAAAACAGTGAGATGCCACCATGAAGAGTGAAGAGTTCGGTAGCTTCAAACAGAAAATGAATGGACCATTACTGAGCCATTTCAAATCAATTCAGCTATTTTTGAATTACCGATATGTAAAATAAGAATCTGTGCATGTTGTATTTTAAAGAGCCCACAGTACATCTGAATATTTAGGCTGAGTTCTTCTGTGTGCAACTCGTGATGTCATGTGGTAATACAGGAAATGTTCCACTGTGTTTTTAAACATGTTCACACCTTCATTAGAATCATTTGGATGATTTCAGACCTGCAATTGCCAATCTCTACTGAACTAAAGGTAAAATGTAGCTGTTAACTTTTTTGATGAGGTAACACCATTCTAACATGGCCAAAAGCTCAAAAGAGTCCAGCATATGATCTTTGTAGAGTGTTGATCCACTTAATGACAGTTAATTATTCCACGTTCTACGTACTCCACTTGGGTGTCATCTTACAAGGCCTGACGATGGCTGCTATGCAAATAACTGAAAAGATATTGGTCATCCTTTTTCAGTACATACAAATAGGATCTGTCGACCAACTGCCTTTAACATGTGGTACATTTGGACAAATCAATACTCACTTATTGAGGACAATTTCCATTGGCACACCAGGTTTAACTATTGCCATTTTCATCCATTCACTGCCCAGATCGACAGACATAACAGCCACAGAAGCTACAAGATCAGATTATAATTATTTTTATGAAACATCTTCAATAAATAAATACTGGGATATGTCTGTTTAGAGTCAGTGCTTCCAATACAGAGAAATTAAGACATGAAGTTACCTGCATCATGAGGCAATAGTGCCAAAACAAGGCAGAAGAGTGATAAGACTGGCAGCTTCCTCTGTCCCATCATAAGCTAAGAAAGAACACAAAACTTATTAGGACTGTACACAAATGACCAAACGTCCATATCCTCTTGGTTTGTTCATATTTTAGACAAGATACAATGCACAGTTAACCAGATTTCCATATTGAATTTTGTTTAGATTTCATATTTGCATATATTCTCTTTTATGCCTATGTTCATGATCTCACTGGTGTAAAACTTACATAAATATGTAAATATGTTGTGTAAATGTGTTGAGATGGTACATCACCTGCATGAATACAAATCATACTCTGGTATGCTCTATGAAGACAGATGGGTTTATGCCATATTGAGGAGTATTATAGCCAAAGGAAAAACATTTCCATGTAAACAAGAAAGAGGAGGTCCTCCTCAAGGCCAAATAAGAGTCAGGTTTGTGGAGATTCAAGTTTGCCCTGAGTAAGGATGCATGGTTTCAGTGCAATAAACACAACCAAAATAAAAAACTAAACTTTTTTTTTGTTCACCAGGTGTTATTTGAGGAAAACCCTGAACTTATTCAATTATATTTTTACTGTAACGCTGATATTGAATATATGATTTCCTTAAGCCTTTCTGCTGAAGGAAATGGAGCAGAAAAAAAAAATCTAATTACATGGATGAAAACAACAAATGATATTAAATAACAGTCATAAGTTATTCTGGAGCTGAGGAAAATTGGCAAATACTACTGCATATTAGTCACATGCAACAACAATGTAATTGAACCAAAGCTTCAGGAAATTCAAAACTATTAAGGCTTTTATTTGAATCCACCCACAAAGGCTCTACAAACACGTGGCCTTGGTGTGGTGTCACTTAAAAGGCAGGTATTATGAATGAACCATATGGCTGAAAAAACACACAAGATCAAGTTTCAATGACACCAGCAAGATTTGGTATTTGATTAATACCCTCACAACCGAATTTTCTAGTGATCCTTGTCACCGACGCACGCAATTGATTACAAAAATGTTTTTTATAGACTTCTCAGTAAACGACAGAAAAAGATAGATGCTAGTTTAGCTGCAAAGTTGCTGATGCTGAGAAGATGGATTTTTTTTTAAACTTGCGTGCACTGTGACGCTATTTCAGTATATCAGTGTGTAATTAACATAGACCAGTCAGGAATAGTTTAAGATGAGAATCAAATGAGTAACCAAATGTTGAAATGTATTACAAACATTGACAGCTACAGATAGCTAGCTCACAATCAATGGGGAGCATGAATGACATATTACAGTGCTGTGAACTTACCAATCTCTTACTGGCAACTGAAAGAGGTCCACTTCATTCACGCTGCTTTTTATGGTACTTTTCTGTGCTGGTCGTTGTCCAAAAGCCTCGTAAACGTAACGCTTAGTAGTTTTTAGTTCCCTTTATCGCCGGCGTGCTGCTGTGTGTTGGGCCCAGGACGCGGCGTCAGCTCATTGGATCCACTCAAGTCCTGCTCCAGCAACGGCTCCGTGAAGCGAACCGTGATCAAAGGAGCTGCTTCCGGTTAGCGCGCTGTTGCAAACTGCTAAAATAAGACAAAACGGCATACAGTGATTAAATTGAAAACAGATAATGAATATAAAACAATTATGAATTAATATTCAATTGTATCTTTGTCAAAATGCATCGTCCTTTATCCTGTTTTGCAGAAAATTATTTGAGTTTGCTATTATTTTGAAAGGACAGACCGATACGTTCTTCACTCAGACTTGACGCTCGAGCGCTAAAGCCCGCCTACCGCTACACGCACTGTGCTGTGATTGGTCCACGTGACGTGTCAGACGCCGGTAAACGTCTTCTGGCTGCACCTCATTGGTCCACGTCCAAAAAGTGGGCGACAACAAGACGACAGTTCCAGGTAAGACTGTGCAACCACAAACCTCTTCAACAGAATTATACAAATCAGCAAGAGAAGGGCTGTGCTAAAAGGAGTATTGTTACTTCAGAATAATATTACTCACGTAATTGGGACTATAATACATTTATTGTTATTTGTTCCACAAATTTTCAGTAAGCAACATAATAAGATCAAAGATCAAAGATCAAAGTCAGCTTTATTGTCAATTCTGCCATATGTGTTCAACATACAGCGAATCGAAATTTCGTTTCTCTCTGGCCCAAGTAGTGCAAAAAATGAGAAATAAATTCTGCAAGGATATTTAATATTTAAGGTTCACCTTAATGTGTCCAAGGCTTTGCATTGTAGAAGTCAATGTCTGACTGTTGAAAAACATTTTCATAGATGCATTTTGCACATTTATACAGTATATACTTTTCTGTATAAAATGACAGTCAAACATTAGTCACATAAACAGCTAATTGTGAGGCTCAGGCAGCTCAGGTCAATATGATGCTCATACGGATAATACAGATGCATTCAAATGAGAGCAGTTTTCTAGTTGTTTCTCTTGGTGTGAATGAGCAGATCTCTCTGGAGGTTGACTTCGAGGCTGCCCACACTTTTACTGCCCGGAGGGTCCGTGACCAGTGTGAGTTTATTAAAGACACCTCGACCAAAGTAATCGGCCACCACCGAAAATCCATCATTAGAGGAACGCAGCTAGAACAGAGGAGAGATACGTTTTTGTTAGAGAAAATGTGATCAGGATTTATAGAGATATTAACTTTGAAAACAGCATGAACTATAATCTATTCTTCACAATGAATGGAGCTCAACAATGGCTGCATGTTCTGGGGACACAGAATTAATTTAAAATCTATTTCTGAATCTATATAAACCACAAAAAAGAAAGAAAATATTTGTTGTGTTTTTTAAGTATTTTTATGGCTTGAATTGAACATGGTGCTTAATCAAGACAATAAAAACTGGCATAAATCATGTAAAGTGATTGATTAATTAAACACATTTGGACTTCATATTTTAATTTTAAAAAATGAAATAAAATTTAAAAAAATATTTGAGAAATTTCCATCCAGAACCAGAGCAGGCTTTAATGTGGGCAGGACATTGATTTATTTTGACATGATAATGCAAGCAGATATGGAATACTACACTCATTGGCCCTTTCGACACAAAGTATTTATTACTTTGGTGAGGCGTCCACTGGAGGACACTGTCACATTTGATTCTATTGCTTTTACAATCTATTGCTTACCTGATTATTAAAGTGATCGTGCAGGTCTCGTTTCTGGTCTTGTGCGCGCAGCATATCCATGACTTTGCGGTTTTCCGGGGTGCAGGTGGGACACTCGGCTTCGCTCTCAGCATAACTCTCAAAGCAGTGCTGATGGAAAGAGTGTCCACACAGGAAGTGAACTGACGGCAGCTCCAAGGGACTGTTACACATGTTGCACTTGGTCTTCTGAAAAATCTTGGCACTGTTTTGAAATTTAAAAACAGGTTTAATATCACATAAACATAAGTGAGAAAATGGAGGCATAGGGCTGGGTAACGGACTGCATTTTAGCTGAGATTCAGTTATGTCAAATCGTCAGTGGTAAGTGGTCTTTTTATTCATCAGCCAGTCCTCTGTCAGTAAAAGCGTCCGGTTAGTCCATGAAATCAATACTGAGTAGTAAAGTATTTTTTTTGTTTGTTTTGTTTTTCAAAATAAAATTAAATCAAAATCCAAGATTGGCCAATATAACAAAAGTTTGTGATACATTTTTCTCCCAGCCCTATGGAGAGTCAAACAACAATTTTTCCCACCTTGTTTTAAGTTCTTCTATTTCCGAGCGAAGGTGAGCAGTTTCTTCTCGATACTGACGGATTTTGCGCTCATCATTCTCGATCTGTTGGCTTTCCCTCTGAAGTTTGGTGATGAGGTAATCCTTAATGACCGATAGTGTGGCAGTAGAGTTATGTGCCAATGTCTGTACCACTACAAGCACAGAAAACATGTACATATAATTTGACAAATAGTGCAAAATGGTTGCCTGATCAGATAAACCTTCTTTCAGTTTGAATGCAGAGAGGTCTAGAACCAAACCATAAAGTGTGGTTAAAAAAAAAAAAAAATCGCAGCTTCTAATTTGTATCCTTCTTTCTCAAATGTGGAAGAAATTTCCTGTATCATTCAGCAAAAAATGTTTTTTTGTTACTATGTGGTTTTTTTACTGCTCAAACTAATTGGTGGGATTAAATTAAATTAATTAAAGTTGTCTGAAGCTGAAATATATAACTTCTTTTACATAAGACAAATAACAGTTTGGTCCTTCGATTGTTGATTCTGCAGAAATCTCTATTTTTATTTCCTCTTTACTCATAATACGCCATGTTTGTTTTCACACAAATAGATCATTGCATTTCTCTAATTGGTTCATCCGCCTGTCAATCATTCCCGTCGGAAATCGAGAAGACAGGATATGGGCTCCAGACCCACACGTCTTTGTAAATGTTTGTAAAAGTGTGTGGTTTGGACTGGCCAGACAGTGAAATGGATGTGATATTGAGTAGAAGAAAACCCTCTCTCACCCAGTAATGGAGGCATCAGATTGTTCTGGTCGATGTGTTGGAGCACTTCACTGATGTAGGCCTTACAGTCTTCCTCTTTTCGGGCAAAGTATCCAAGAGCCTGCTCCCACAGACAACAGTCCTGTTCTCCATAGCGCTTACAGGCATCCACCACCTTCCCATACTCCTCGTTCTGCATGTGGTAGTGCATGATCTGCTGGTACCTGCATCCAAACACAGAGGATAAGTGCATTCACGAGTTTTAGAAAAACAGTGCCAAACTTTTAATTAAAAGAGCACTATGTAACTTTTCTTGTCTCCGTAGAGATGTGTTGGATTACTGGTGTTTTATTGCTCAAAATGTCAAATTCAGCACTATTATTGTGAGCGGGGTCGCCTCTCTGCAGATCTGACCTGTAGCTTGGTATATTGTCATCACTTGCTTGTCTTCACAGAGCTAGTTAAGTTTAATGCCACACAATGGAACATTTCAGGCAAAGTAATAACGTTTCCATGGAGACAAGATGGTTGCGGACCCTCCTCCAGCAAAGTTACACAGTGTACCTTTAAGAAATCAGATTATTTTTATATCCAATTTTTCTGACATTTGAATGTCTGATAACTGGAAAAAGACAATTATTAGATTTCAAGAGGTATTTCACCAATTTCATTAACCAGAACATGATTATTCAAGTTTTAAATGTTCTTAATTATATATGTTTGCCTCTTCAGAGACTGCAGTGACTCAGCAGTGTTCAACAACTGTGCAATTAATAACTGTCTAATTAATAACCAAAACATGGAATGAAAAGCTACTCACAGTTTGCCCTTTTCATACAGATATAATACGCCTTCTTTAAAGTTGTGCATTTGACAAAGAACTAAAGCCTTATCAAATACTGTGTGGTCGCTCCTCAGCAGTGACAGTGCTTCCCCCTGCAGGACTTTCTTCCTCTGAAACACATATTCCAAAATCACATTTTCACATTATTTGCATCTTAAATTTTTATGTCATATCATAGTTCTGTACCTCAGGTTCTCGTTCATGGGCCCAGTCTTGAAGTCGGAGTTCCAGTAAAGTGTCATAAACTCCTTGTGAAGATCGCGGATCCACCTCAATCATGTGCTCAAGGAAGGCTTTCAGCTCACGGGGGTTATTGGCAAAAATGGGGATGAACTCTTCAGAATTAGCCTAAAACATAAAAAGTTTAGTTTAATGAGTACACTGGTCTACAAGCAAAATGATTCCGGAACAAAAGTAATGACATTTTTCTTGGTTTAGGTCACTAATAAAGAAAAAGTAAGTCAGAAGTGCTGATTGGCTATAGTTTTCAAGATATAGTATTGGGTCAAAGTAGGAAAATTATGCAAAATAAGACAAAAACGGTAGTTTATCAGAAGGTACAGTGTGTCTACAAGCAACCAGTTCTATCTGAAATTGTGTGAACAACCCAGATAACTTCTGTTACATTTGTGGTGAAGTGACGTTTGCATCACAAAAGCGCAACATAACTGCAGTGGTGAAAAAGGCATTCCAACATTACTTTGGTTACAAAGTTGGAGATCAGGACAAAAGTTGGGCTCCACATTATTGCTGTAACACATGTGATACTTGAGCTTGTTTTTCATAAGATATTCAATCACCTGATGCCTTAAAATATTTCTTGTTTATTTCTTGACGGATAAAGAAGCGCAAGTTAAATATTTTCAAAATATAAATATTATTTTTAAGCAAAAATGCCTAAATCTATTGTATACACAGATGCGTTTTGATTTTGATGTAAAACAATATCATTAAATATCTTGAATACATTAGCTAACCAGCACAGTTATCAATTGATTTTCAGTTCATCTTATCCATATAAATGAGACTTAGCCATATCTCGGAAGCAGATCAAGTCCAAAAATTTGTAGACCAGTGGTATTATAGGATGCATATGTTATAATGTTAAAATATTATAATGTTAAAATGCATACGGCAGATTAGACTGCTCATTCCAAAATAGTTGATTGATTTTACTAACAATCTCGCCTATTTTTTTCCATTTCTCTTTATTTTGGTGAAATTTTTCATTTTACTTCCTGATTTGACACAGGCAGCAGGCGGCATATAGGTAGAGGTAATTTGTAACTGTCACAAGGGCCAAACATGTTTACAATCTGCTTGTTTTGTTGAAAGCTTTCAAACGTAAGAAAAATGGGTTTCTTGCACATGAACCATCTCTGATTTTGAATGAAATCTGTGTTGATGACAGTTATTCAGTTTTAGAACTCGCTGCTTCTTCCTGTATTTTTTTTTACCTTTCTTTTCAATCTTTTTTTTTTCTCACAAATTGCCTTTGTGAGAAAACTGTTGTAAAATATCTATACACCACAGGTACTATCCCACCAAACCAAGCCATAATTAGACAAACATGAAACTTGCCATAACCATTTTAAACGATGTAAACTAACCTTATTAACGCGACCTCTGTCCAGGCTAACTGTGTCTGTGGCGTCTCCACTGGGCTGATAGTTGGTGCATAAACCTTTCAGAAGCTGCGTGGTGCCTTCAGGGACATGGTGCATCAGGGTCTTCCCATAACGCTTCATGTTGCTCTCAGCTTGGTCAAACGGCAGACGGCCAATGTAACGCAGGCCTTCTTGGTAGTTCTTAACGAAGAAGCAGAAGAAATCTATAGTTTACTCCTTTTTTCATTTATACATACTTTAAAGATGCGCTTTAATGTAAAATGTAAATAATATGTAGGAAAATCTCATTGAGACAAGAAAAGTTACACATAGTATCTTTAAATGTGCATGTACAGCTCTGGAAAAAAATAAGAGACCACTGCATTTTTTTTCTGAAATCAGCATCTCTACATGTATTACAGCCATTCCATTCCAGCGTCTGTTGAATTCCAACACAAACACAAAGCTGAGCTACTTCAGTTCTTGCACCAGGAGTGGAATAAAGTCACCCAAGAACAATGTGAAAGACTTGTGGAGAGCATGCCAAGACGCATGAAAACTGCGATTAAAAATAACGGTTATTGCACCAGATATTGATTTCTGAACTCTTCTTAAGTGCAAACATTAGTATTATGTTGTTTTAAAATGAATTTGATCTTGTTTCTTTACATTGTTTGACGTCTGAAAACATGTATCTTTTTTGTTATTTTGACCGTTTTAGAAAAACAGTGCCAAACTTTTAATTAAAAGAGCACTATGTAACTTTTCTTGTCTCTGTAGAGATGTATTTAATTACTAGTGTTTTATTGCTCAAAATGTCAAAATTCAGCACTATTATGTGAGCGGGGTCGTCTCTCTGCAGATCTGACCTGTAACTTGGCATAATGGCATCACTTGCTTGTCTTCACAGAGCTAGTTAAGATTAATGCCACACAAAGGGACATTTCAGGCAAAGTAATAACGTTTCCATGGAGACAAGATGGTTGTGGACCCTCCTCCAGCAAAGTTATACAGTGTACCTTTAAGAAATCAGATTATTTTTATATCTATGTTTTCTGACATTTGAATGTCTTATACCTGCAAAAAGACAATTATTAGATTTCAAGAGGTATTTCACCAATTTCATGAATGAGAATGTGATTATTCAAGCTTTAAATGTCTTAATTATATTTGTTTGCCTCTTCAGACACTGCAGTGACTCAGCAGTGTTCAACAACTGTGTACCATTTGTCATTTTCTGCAAATAAATGCTCTAAATGATACTATTTTATTTGAAATTTGGGGGGAATGTTGTCAGTAGTTTATAGACTCAAACAAAAATGTTCCTTTTGCCCAAACAAATACCTATAAGTAGTAAAATCAGAAAAACTGATAATTTTGCAGTGGTCTCTGTATTTGTTAATACCTTTAGGTCTTCTAGCTTGATCTTCAGATACCATTCGTGATGCTCATGTTTTTCAGCCAGAAAAACAGCGTGGCTATGGTAACTGGCTTGGCGCAGCACCTTAATGGCAATCTCCACATCAAAATGCACCTCGCTTTCACTGGTCTGTTGGGAAAATAATTATGTTTTTAAAAATATGTGATTTTTCCACTTCAATAGTTTGTGATATTATGACATTCTTGAATCCCTATCCATTTTTCAAAATAGTGAAAAAGTACATTTGCTGTAATTAAAGAGTCCATATTACGCTGTTTTCTGATCCGTGTTATGTTTTTTCCTCATCAAAAACATACTTGGAGTTGTGTTTTGTTTCATTTACACACATTTAACACACAAATCCTTCAAATTTAGGCTGAGTTCTTCTCTCAAACAGAAAACACTGCTTTTCCTTGTTCCTTGCAAGTCTGGAAATTTCTTTCAAAAACAAAGAATCTCAAAAAGAGTTACACAGGCCGCTGCTCTACTAGTACATCTGAAATTATGACATAAAATTATACAACGTGAACACAACCTGTAATGATGCCTGTAATCTTGTATTTACCTTGATGAACTCCTCTAGTTTGGAGCTGTCCTTGAGCTTTGTGTAACAGTTGAGCAGCAGCGTGGTGTGATCGGCGTTGGCAAGAGACTGTCTGTGTAAGGCCTGTAGATACGCAGTTAAATTATGTATTCTCTGAGCATCGAGGAACTTTCGGATGACATAGGACGGCTCCAGTTTCCCAATAGTGCTATGGAAATAATTAAACAAAGGGAAGACATTGGGAAAAGTGCATTACAGTTACAGATTTTACAGCATTTTTGCATTTATTCACCGGATATACTGCTGAATGGCCCCATCATGGTCCCCCTTCAGGTACAGGTGGTCTCCATACTGTCTAAAGATCTCTGACAAACCGTCGCTGTCCAGGTGCTGGCTTTTTGCAAGGTTTATAGCCATTACAAAGAGATTTTTCTTAAATAACATCTAAAAAGGAAAAACAAAAACTTAATCACTTTTACCAGTATACAGTTTGACAAAAATACTGATGATGTTGTGTATGTTGTTTTAGAGATGTTCAAAATTTGAGTATCAAGTGTTTACAGCTCTGGTAAAAAAAAAAAAGAGAGACCACGGAATTTTTTTCTGAAATCAGCATCTCTACTACTACTACTACTCTCTATGTTGTTTTAAAAATGAATTTGATCTTGTTTCTTTGCCTTGTTTGAGGTCTGAAAACATGTATCTTTTTTGTTATTTTGACCATTTGTCATTTTCTGCAAATAAATGCTCTAAACGATAATATTTTATTTGGAATTTGGGGGAAATGTTGTCAGTAGTTTATAGACTCAAACAAAAATATTCCTTTTGTAAGTAGTAAAATCAGAAAAACTGATCATTTTGCAGTGGTCTCTTATTTTTTTCCAGAGCTGTAGTTTCTATTAAAAAACACATTACAATTGTGTTTTGTTGGTAGGATTCTGTTCAAAGTTCACATTTTAAACATCTCCTTGAGCATTAATATTCGAGAGAAGACTGAAATATGTACTGCTAAACCTAATACAAGGATCCCATACATGTCAGAACTTGTTTTCTAGAGGTCTAAACTGCAGTGTTAGCAAGCTTTTAAAGGGATATGCCACCCCCAGGTCAAATTTGGGCATCTCCCCACAGTCCAGAGACTAAAATAAGTGGTGGAAAGCGTTTTCCTGCTCACCCAGCCATTGTCCGAGTCTGTCGCCACTGACCGCCGCGGTATCTGGTGCTCCTCCGCCTTAGACTGGAGTCTAACGTCGCCAGAGAAAGATTTCGGCCAAAAGGAATTAATTTGCTCGATGCGTTTCCCAATTACTTTGTGTGTAGTGCGCATTCATATCGAGTGCAAATAAATGTGCAAATCAACACGGAGAGCTTGCCTTGGTCATTTTGGGTGGGAACTATTTTCCAGTGCGGAAGAATAAAGCCGAATCACGCACCACGTTGTGCAACAGGGGAACTCCCTTCCCGGTGCGTAACTGGGATTCCCCTGGCAGCGTGCTGCGTGATTCGGCTGTATTCTTCCGCACTGGAAAATAGTTCCCACCCAAAATGACCAAGGCAAGCTCTCCGTGTTGATTTGCACATTTATTTGCACTCGATATGAATGCGCACTACACACAAAGTAATTGGGAAACGCATCGAGCAAATTAATTCCTTTTGGCCGAAATCTTTCTCTGGCGACGTTAGACTCCAGTCTAAGGCGGAGGAGCTGCAGATACCGCGGCGGTCAGTGGCGACAGACTCGGACAATGGCTGGGTGAGCAGGAAAACGCTTTCCACCACTTATTTTAGTCTCTGGACTGTGGGGAGATGCCCAAATTTGACCTGGGGGTGGCATATCCCTTTAAGACAGAATAATATTATCACAAATAGCTAATTGAGACTACTCCAATTTCAATTTCATTGCGATATACTGTACTATACTGTATTGCGATAAACTAAGCCATATGGCTTAGTTTCAGACCACATCACAACATTCCATGGGTCAATAATATTTAATACAGGTGGGGGCAGTTGTTAAAATACAGATTTTTGTTGTCAAGACAGTGAGTTTGTGGGTTTAGTCAATAACAAAAATGGTCAGATTAAACATTTTAGAATTTACCTTTTAGATATTTCATGGCAAAATACAATGTTATCAATAGGAAAAACTGTCTCTTGCCCCCCATCTGGGAGTATGACATCACCACCGCCACCAATCCCAGACAGTCGTACCTCTAGTTTAGTTTGTGTGTCCTTTTCTTGAAGCACAAACATTTTCCCATCTCTTGTGAGAATGTAGAAAGACCCCCACTCTGCCACGACATCGATAACGTCGTCAAAAGAGGAGCTGTAGGCGATAAACTTGTTGTCCAGGTCATATATGGTCAAGAGCTGTTTTTCTGAAGGCGAGGTTTCTCTGCTCCCAAATCCTGACCTGCTGAATGAAAAGCATAGTTGTATTTTATTTACTATTGATACGCTGCAGCTGATAGGGGGTGTCTGAAGCTCAGTTACTCAAAATAGACTTGATTTTTATTTAAATTGAGCTTTATTTTAATTAAATCTGACCAGATGAGCTGATTTGTGCTGTTAAACAAGTCACTCTCACGTAAAATTACAGTCACAAACTAGCTACATTCGCCATCAGTTTTTCAGTTGTTCTCTTTCTGTTGAAAATCAAACACCTAAACAGGACCATGAACGCTCGTACTCATCACAGGCTCCTGAAAATGTGTGTTTATATCCATTTTTTATCTGTGGATTGTGTCACCAACATAACCAGCATCCTATCCTGTCAGTAGAGATACATGTAGAACACCCCCCTATCAATAGGCATTTCTCATTAGAATAAGTTACAGAGGTGTGTAGTACTCAGGTGTGTTTCTTGTACAACTCTTTCAGATTTAATTTTCAAATTTTTGAGTCTATCTTATGAAAATACTAGATTAGAACGTTATTTAATGTTTTGTCCTTCCATTAACTCTTATGTGAGTAAGACTGTTGGCTCTTCTACCCACCCCTGGATAAAGTTACCATTTCCTCACTTGTTTGGGGACTTGGCGTCTTTGATAAGTAGAAACAAGTATCCTCTGTGCCAGTGGGCCAACAGCTTGTGTCCATCAAAGGCAAAACAGGGTCCTCTCTCATCAGGCTGATATAAGTACACACAGTCATCCCCGGCAACGATGAACTGTGAATCCTGGGAAGGGTCTGCCAGAGCCGAGCAGCGAAGGCCACATCCGTGAGTGTCCAGTTCTAATTTAGGGTATTCCTTCAAAGACAATGTGTAGCACTGAAACAAAAATAAGGAGAACAGTTATGCAGCATTCATTTCAACAACCACAAAGACTACAATTATTGGTATTTTTGTGAAATAATAAAAACTAAATATAAATTAATAAAAGGAAAAGCAAGATCTGGATTCCCAAATCAAACTATATAGCTTTATTTAGCTAAGCATATCACTAGAAATACAGCAGTTTATCATAAGATCAAGTCAGTCAAGTCTTATCTTATGTTTGTATCAGCCTGTGGTCGCTTGAGTCTGCGTTTTCTCTGGTTCAGTCCTACCTGCGCTCTGTAGCTCCTCCTTAGTTAAAGTGATCCTGGAGTCAAAACGAGCAAGAACGTTTTTGTAGGTACAACCCCTAAACACTTTGAGACTGCACTGATCCGCTCCAAAGAAACCAATGAAAACAAGCTAATACAAACTCAAAAACCATCAAAACACAAAAAAAAAGCCAGTTAAAATGAAAAATATAATTTCGGATTTATGGATTTAGTCTAAACTAAATTATCATGGCATTTTTGTTGACTGAAACCAGATTAAAATTAAAAAGGTTGTTTGACTTAAAAAACAACTATGAACCCTGATTATGTGAACTGAAATGACCATTCTCCAGTGACTTACATAGACTTTCTCCAGGGTGACTACAAACAGGTGCGTGACTTTGGCGACCTGACGGAAGGACAGGCCCGTGACCGGACTGGGACCCTCGTGAAGGGTCAGAGTTTTACTGTGGCGGTCTCTGGTGATGTCTCCTTTAGTCAAAACCACACTGCCATCTGTGAACCCTGTGTTCAAAGGAAATGTAAGGCTGATGTACAATAACATCCTCAAACCCTTGTAGGTCAAGGATTCATAATTTAAAGGGGAACATAAAGGGGAACCTTTCTGGTGGGCTAATGGTAACGTTTCACAGTATTTAAACTTATTTATGTTTTAAATTGTATTCCTCAGAAATAACTTGTAAAAAAAAAACATGCATTCTCAGAGTGAGTAAGGCTGCCTCTACACAGATCTGACTTGCAGAGTTTCCTTTTTTGTGATAGATAGATTTAAAGCCACACCGTGGACCATTTAAGCAAATCAAAAAATGCAGACCCCCCACCAGAAAAGTTACATAGTGCACTTTAACCCATGTAAAGGTAGTGGCTCAGGGACTTGCATGGTTTATTTAGTTAGGGTCATAATCATACAAGTACATAAAATAAAAGCACAGTTATACAGAACATCATAGTAATTTACCAATGGCCATGAAGTTGAGATTCTCGTGCACACTGAGGCATGACACTTCTGTTGGTTTGTTTCCTGGTATTGCAGGAAAAATTCTTGTACAAAGTGGATTTCCGCTGTCTCTTTTGTCCAAGTTCCACACTTTAACCTGAAATGACAATAGTTAATCAGGTTTTGAGTGGTCAAGCTATCCATGAGTGTCAGAATGATGAAAAAGTAGGACCGTTGCCATAGTGACAATTAAAACTAGGGCTGGGCAATGACTCAAATTAGAAACAAGATTGAAATTCAGTCATCTCTAATCATCAATGATCAGTGTAGAAGTTTTTTTTAATGAAGAGGTCCACAGCCAATAATCTGTCAGTAAAAGCACGTGGTTTGGAGCAGAGTGTGGACTTTGTAAGAAGAAATTGGGAGATTTGTTTGTGTTAAATGACAATGATTAAAAGTTTGTCAAGTTTATTTTCATGACAATAATAAAATTAAACATCAAAATCACTCAATACGAGGACAAAAATTTCAAACCAAACCATATCTTTTGAATGGGAAGCTCAGACTCATCCTGGCTTTTTGAGATGTTTTGACTTACAAGAGGGTTTATTCCGTGCTCATCTTGACCCACAGACACCAGGATGCTGTGCTGTTTCAGTTGGTACACGTGAGTCACCCGCAGCTTGTACGCCTGAAAAGAAATTAACTGTAGAGAGCGTGACAACAGCCAGATCATCCCATCCATATGTGACAACACACGGTTAAGGACCACTGTATTCAAGATATAAAAAATAGACATAAGACAATATGGTTGGTTTCCCATAGAAGTCAAATAAAGGTGCTGAAAACATATTATGCTTTTGCTGCTGTATTTAGTATTAAATTTTAACATACAAAACATATATCGTTACATTACATTTTGTTCACTGTAAACAACAATACTGATCTTAACTGACTTTATAATAGAAATATGTCCATTGACTTCCAGAGATCCCTAGCCTCCATTTACAGTTTACCATAAGCAATGTATTTTCATTGACGTTTTTAATGTTGAAATGTCTATGTGACATTTTTGAGCTCCAAGCCTTAAACGGAGGATATTATAAGATCCAAATGCATCAATCAAAAATAAATAAATAAACAGTAATGAGGGCAAACCAATAGGTTAAAAGCTCACCAAAGTTGATTTTACTTAATATGTCTGTCTCTTTAAAGGGCTCATATTCTGCTATTTTGTGATCTGGGTTAGAATATTGTTCCCTCCTCACAAACATACCCAGAGTTGTGTGTGTAGAATCCCTCAGTCTTCCAGGTAGAATCTATGGCAAAAGGAGAAATTCAATTTGTCAACTGGACAAAAGTTTATTTGGTTGAATACGTTTCACAGCTCATCCAAGCTGCTTCTTTAGTTCTGGTCAGATGCTGGTGGACACTGCATGTATCTGCCTGAAGGGAAGACCAGAACTGAAGAAGCAGCTTGGATGAGCTGAGAAACGTATTCGACCAAATAAAACTTTTGTGCAGTTGACAAGTTGAATTTCTCCTTTTGCTACGAGTTGTGTTTTTGTTTCATTCACACATGTGTAACGCACAAACCCAAACTTAAGAGTTCTTTCTCAGAGAAAACACTCTGTTCCACCTTGTGATGTCATGTGGTAATACAGGAAGTGCTCTAGAATCATTTGGATAATTTCAGCCCTGGATTTGCCAGTCTCTACAGAACAAAAGGTAAAAGGTTTTAAACGCCCACACAGTCCTTTTATAAGCTCATAGTTAGACAGCTAAAGTGAATCTAATTGAGCCTTATATAAATAGCTTTATAATGAAAAAAGGCAAACTAGGTTTAGTGCTGCCTAAGAGCTAACATACACAGTTTAGACTTAGACAACAAAAGTGACTCTAACAGGCTTAGATTTAGCTTTATAGTCAATGATGTTGGTTTAGTGCTGTCACAGAGCTAGCATAACAGCGTTAACTCTTTGACTAAAGGATATCAGCCAGAACAATATGTCCCCGGCCAGAGTCACACGCGGTTATTCCAGGGGGAAGCGTGAAGTTCTTCCCATTTTCCACAGGGTCTTTGACTGTTTCTTTATCAAAAAACACAAATTTCCTCCACTGTAAAAACGCTGCCATTTTGCTGTGTCGAGTTGTGTCATGTGACTGTATATCACGTGACTCCGGGTGATTATGTTGTTTCACTCTCTCACCAGCAGAGGGCGTGTTTGACTGCGGTACATTTTGAGGGATTGAAAATTTAAAAAATGAATTACAATAATAGATATACAAATAAATAAGAAAAAAAGCGCTCTATAAATCTGATCATGATGTGGGGTTCTTATGTTTAAAGTCATTTGTCTTCCTTCATCTCTTCCTGTTTATTATCAAAGTTATTTTCAGTCTAATTCTTACGTTCATACTCATTTTGTTCACAAAGGTGCAGTGCTGTGGAATGACTTTCAAACATTACTGAAACATGTTTTAGTTTCTAAAGAACTTAAAAAAAAAAAAAAAAATGGCTATGGACTGCTCAGACTTGTCAGCCCTGAAGCACCTACTTTCTGTTCCCGGAGTGGTATGTTTTAAAATATATAATATGTTTCAACTTTTAAGAATGTATCAGTAAGTTTACTTTTTAATATTGTGATGTGAATGTTGTATGTGAGCTGCTGAATGTGTGCTAATGTGTGGTTTTTATATTGTTGAATGTGTAATTTGCATTGTATAATTTATTATTGTTCCTCAGGGACTGCAGATGGAAACTAGCTGTTTAGCTACAGTATAATCTGGTGCAGTACATCTGTTTTATGAGCATAATGTCTCTGTCCATTGTCCTTTCAAATAAAGACTAATAATAATAATAATAATAATAATAATAATAATAATAATAATAATAATTTTAAGACTTTAAAATCAAGTTTTAAAAAAATATCTTGTAGATTTTATTCCTTGACCCATGTAGAACATGTGTTATAGTTTTTTATTCGTTGTTACTATTATGTACTCACTGTATGTGTGAGTGTGTGTGATTGTAGTGTGTGAGTCGGATTGTGTGTTTGTATGTGAGCTGGATGCATGTGTGTGTTTGTGTGGGTGGGGTGTTGTGTGGGGTTGTTTGTTTCACCTTTTAATTTCAATTATTTCAAGAGGAGGGTCACTCATAAGCCTTTTGGGTTTTATGACCTTTCCTGCACTGTTCTGTTATTTTCTTTTTCTTTTGTGTGTGTATTTTTTGTTCTTTTAAATGTTGGGTGCGAACAATAATAAATAAATTATAAATAAATAAATTAAATAAATAAATAAAAATTATTTTGCTCAGATGGGGCAATCTTTAAAGGGTATATATTATCTCTATTCTGATCTGTTATAGTGTTTCCTCATCACAGACATAGCTGGAGTTGTGTTTTGTTTCATTGTAACGTTAAACACAGAAATCCTGCATATTTAGGCTGAGACATAGACAGGTTAATAATAAAGGATTACTTAGACATGTGTATGAAACAAACACAACTGTTGTATGTTTTTGACAAGGTAACAGCATCGTTTCAAAGTATGGCATTAAACCAACCTCTCTTGTATTTATTATAGCCTAATAATAAATACCTTGAAAAATAAGAATTCTGATATGACCTCTCCACAGATCTGACTTGCACCTTGCTTGCCATAACATGGAGCAATGAGCAAAGCAATGACATCCCCATGGAGACAAGCATGTGCAGACCCTCTACCAGAAACGTTTCATTGTACATTGCTGGCGTAAATTTCCATTGTCTTGGAATTTTTACTAAACTGTAAAACCCACCCCACACTTGGAAATTAAAGTGACTATTTCCAGAATATCAAAACAACATCTTTTTTAACATTCAGTTATTGACTGGAGTGAAAGGACACCATTTAACCACCGTTTAATTAGACATGTGACTATTTTTATCTAGGATCCAGAATTTGAGGCTACATATGAATGACGGGTAAAAAAGAAATGTATTAATAACAATAAACATGGCCAGTTTGGATGTAATGAATATATATTTCAGTGTAATTATATCGTTCAGAAATCAATTGACAACCATTCAATAGTTTCCATGAAGATGTGACTCTAATCTAGGCTCCCCCTGCGCTCACTGTATTGCATAAGAAATGTGCAGCATCTCCCTTTTCTATATTTCACATTTAGATCGAATGTGTAGCCCCATAGGTATTGTGTAAAGTAAATAATGTCAAGTAAACAGGAAAAAGAAAAATGACACACACACTGATTATTGATGTTATTTTAATAGGTGTTCAACAAGTTATATTTGCGCCAGCAGTTAAGTGTAAAAGAAATAACAGTTGCATCAGCAAACAGTGTTATGACACAGTAATGGTGGGATGGGAAAGGCAAGGTGGGATGGCTAAGGGACCCCTCATTAAGCAGGGGGACCAGTAAGGCAAGGCTTCTATAAACAACAAACATATCTGCCATTTGTGATTCATTAACATAAAGAAGAATAAGCACAGTTCAAACTTATAGAGGAAAGCGACTCCATGATCTACATTCCAGTAAAGGGAAGATAGCATTATACACGTTCATGTATAAAGGGGTGCATATTCAATTTATATATTTGTGATTCAACTACATCTATAAAAAGGAACAGTAATAAATAAGTTGAAACTCAAGCATTGAAATGTTTCTTCTGACTGCAGGAGAGCCCTGTTTCAAACTGTCCTGTAACCTGATGTACACTTACTGCAGAAAATATAACAAAGAAAACCAGAGGGATCCTGTGACTCCGCACTACAGTAAATGTGATTTCAGTCAAAAGATCACACGTTATAACAAGTAATTAAAACGCCACACATTTCCATAGAATTTGCAGTGCCTCCGCTATCTTCTCACGAGAACTGGCTGTAATGAAGTACGTATGCACCTAAAGATCAGTACACCCTCATAGCATACATACAGTACAATCAAGACTCAATTAGAAAAATACAGGTACAAAATGATTACATTCAAGAAGACAGTACTAGCACAAAAGGATACAATAGTCGTTTAGGTAACTAACTAGGAATTTCTTTATAGACGCATTTCTATAGAAAAAAGTATGGGATTTGGAAAATTAGTCAAGCTATATGGCTGTTTTGTAGATGCGTGGACTCTTGGAAAAGAATTAAGCATATATAATAGTTACAATGCATAATTTATATTGGGTAAAAATTTAATATATTTTTTTAAGATTGTGATTTTGGTTTGGGTCATAAGGTGCAAGTATTAAAATAGGCTTTAAGCAGTGCCCTTAAGTTGGCTTCGTACACCCATTAGATAAACAGGATGAATTGTGCTGATAGTTATATTTGTTATACCTGAAGATTGACACACCAAGAAAACGAAGTGCAACGGTCATGACGGGTCTCATTTCTTGAAATAAACATGATTTGAATATAACTTTCATCCTCTTTGGCAATAAACTCAAATATATACGATGGGGAAGACACTTTGTTGTCTTATTTAAACCAGTGGAAGAACAGTTTCTGCTTTAAAAATAATTGCAATTAAGTTCTCTATCGTTTTCAAGAAAATACAAATATAGTAATTTATAATAAGGAGTATTATAGAGCTGTACTGTGATTTCCTTCAGCTTAAGTGTTTGACGTTACATCAAATTTTTCCTACTCGTGGGTTTCTGTTAAATGTGCCATTTTGAGGGCGTAATTAACATTATATATAATATTTTGTTTTAAAATCTATAATCACTATGGCAACGGTGCCAATTTCTCATCATTCTGAAACCCAGCGATAGTTTCACAGAAGACATTTTCGCCAAAAAGTCAATTCATATCACGGTCTAACCTGAGCCGCACAAATGAGCAGCTGTTAGTCACAAAAAAGCGTTTCACATTTAAAAATATCGTAGAGAAAATGCTTCGACAGCAGTTTGAATAGTTTTCGTGCTTTTTAAATATATACGCGTCTGTCTCCAGAGTGAAATGTGGATAGATGAACAGATGAGTTTGGTCTCTGTGCCTATTGCTTTGCTTGTAGCTTACATGCATTCATCTATTTTAAAAAACAGTCTAAACTATAAGTAAACGTGTCCATGGAAATTCAGCCAACAAGTAACCAGTACTTAACAGATGTATTAAACAGAAAATTAATTAAAAATATACTACATAAAGTATTCATTGTAGTATATTATGAAACACAAGCTTATTAAAAGGAAAGTTAACCAGTGAGTGAGGAGGTGGCATTGTTGCTAAGTATTCTGTAGCTTTTATTAACTGCGCTAGGCACTCTTCAATATTATTATACTTGTATAATTAAAATACACTATTCTCATTCCATCTGCGGTCACTCACTGCACCTACAACATCCGAAAAAACACAGGTATGGTCAAAAATAAGTGAATATAGAAATGGAATGATTAGCAAAAAGAAGCAAAGACTGTGCCAACAAAATGATCGCACGATTTACAGAAAGCGACGAGGAAAATCTAAGCAGAATATGATACTTTAGTTGGCAATTAAATCTCAAAAAGGCCAATATATAGGAAAGAAATTAGTACAAGATGTTGTGAAATGCCTTGTCTCCGATAGCTCATCTATGACATCAACTGGCTTTGATAATTATTGAGTTATACAGATATAAAAGATCTAGTTATTAAAAAGAAATTCGTGATTCGTAGATGTGCTTTGAGGTTTGCATACAGTGTGAGAGGAGACGAGACATTATTACTCAAACAGGAGCTCCAACCTAAGCTACAAATTAGTGCAGTGGTTACGTAACTTTTAAACACCTATCTTTAAACAAATCACTCACGTGTTATGGAGAACTGTTCTATCTGCTACGCAAGAAACTGTGATCAAGTAGTAACAAAACTGCATTTCACTACTTCAGGTTTCTACTAGGGCTGCACAAGATATCAAAAAAAGTACCGATATCGCAATACTGACCGATATGATATACAGTGATGATAAAATGCACATTCACTCCTCTATTTGGGGTTAAATTTAGTTAACTCAGTAGTAAACGTTCTAGTGCTTTAAGTCAGTATCATCAAATTGAAAATGGCTTCTGGATGGGAGCCCGTCAAGGTAAAATAAAGAGGATTTCATTCATGATTTTCCTTAACAAGTCAAACAATTTGCATTGATTTAGTCCTGGTTTAGTCTCTGTGTCAAGAAGTATATTAAAACATTGCACGAATAAAGCCATCACAGTTCTTAACAGCCATATTGAATATCGCAACATTTCCCAATATCATGCAGCCCTAGGTTCTACTGACTTCAGATGGCGGTGGTTTTTAATGACGAGCCAGGTGAGGGTTTTAAGGTAACAAAAGGGGTAAAAGGGTTAAGGCTATATTTGAGACATTTTAAAACAGCTTCCTCATATCAAGAACAGCTTTAAGCGATCAGCTCATACACCTGACAGGGAGGACCACTAAAGGACTAACAAGACAAAAGCCTTAGCAAAAGTCAACTTCAGCAGGATGCAAGGGTTAGCATAAGTCTACTCTTACAAATTCAGTCTATCGTGATTATTGGAGCTACTACGAACTCTTTGTAACAGTAGCGTCACATTTACTCTACTCAACCATTATTTTCACCATTATTTATGTGCACTAAACTGGTGAAACAAAGAAATACTAAGTAAATGTTACAAGTGGAAGTGGAATCATGATTGTTTACCCTGGTTTAACAGTTTTGGGTTGAAGCTGGAGGGTACGAAGGGTGCAAGCTAATAAATACAGAGGTATTCTAACAGAGGTGGCTTCTCAGTAGGTGTGTGTGTGTGTGTGTGTGTGAGGTAACAAGCTGACGGAAAGCCAGGTCTTCTAAAATACAACCATTTGAAGTATGCTTACCTACGATACTAGCTTTAAACTGCATAACCATACATTGATCCCAGAAAACCACCTCAGAAGGAAGTCATGCACTGAGAGAGAGAGCTTGGTTCTTCCACAGGCGCTAACAGAGCATCTAAATAGGCAAGAGGAATACAGAAGACATCGTCCTCTCACCGCAGGGGCTTTAGGGAGACACTGAGATAGTGGCAAGCGCGGAGAAAAGCAGTGCTGGCTCTTGCTCCGCGGAAAACCTCAAGCTAAAGGACCACAAGAGGGAGCGGCGAGTCTATCCAAGGCATCGTAATCCGGGGTCCCTCGTGTTTGGCCGTTCAGCTCACAAAGGGTAACTCTCCCAGTGTCCATTTGTGTTTCAGAAGAGAAGCCACTGTCTCACTGATCGGCACAGGAGATCAGCACTGGAGTCGGAGACAGCTCCTTCTTCTGACTGTCAGCCAAACTCCTCTGGCCTCTGAAACGGCACACATACGAAGCTTTGCTCAATATATGCAGCGTTGGTGGCGCCCCCATAGTCCAATTTTTGCCTCCCAATGTCTATATGAAACTGAGAAATAAATTGGTATTAAAAACTCTAAACATAGTGGTCCCTCACTATATCGCGGTTCACCTTTCGCAGCCTCGTTGTTTCGCGGATTTTTTTATTCAAATTTTTTTTATAGTATATCAACGCGCATTGTGTTCTGCGTCCTGATTGGCTAAGGGACTGTAGACCTTTGCCGATTTGTCCGTCATTCTCCTCCGTGTCGTGTCTCCTGTACAGTACAGATTGCGTTCAGCCAAATTTATATAAATGTTCGATCAATCGCAGTGTGACTCTGAAGTGCTGCATGTTTGCAAGTTTACTCCCCGACAAAACCCGCGAAGGTGGAGCGGCGCCAGGACGAAGAGGGTCGGTCAGAGGAACCGTGAAATACACGCAGTATGTTTAGGGCCTGAATACAGGTTTGGATCTTTTTTTTTTTAAATCTAAGAAAGTTTGAGTGTTTAAACAAGAGAGAATTGTGAGAAAATGTTAATGCCAGTCTGAGAAAAGTGTATAATGTGTGTGGTGAGGCGTTTACAGCCTTAAAACATGTGTAATAATTGTAAAATATAAAGCAGACTACTTTCCGATTTTGGGTTATTTTTAGAACGTAACCACCACGATAAACGAGGGACCACTGTACTATGAAAAACTTTTTGGTTGTTAATTAGTTATTAATAGAGGCAATAAGTGACAAAAGTGGTATAATTTTTTTGCCTGTGTCACCATAATCTTGTGAAAACCTGAGGGAAACCCTGTATATATCATTAAAGAAGTCCTATTGTGGTTGTGTCTGCAATAGAGTTATCATCTGTGACATCCGTTGGACCAGAAAAGTTACACAAAAGTTTAAAATAAAAAGCATTAAAATCTAGAAACCCTCTTACCTATGAGCATTTTCCATAGCAGCTACCTCGGCAAGGGCTGTTAAACTGAAGAAAGCAGGCAGATCCTGTGGTGTGGCGCTCCCATCTGTCTCCTCTTCGGGGGAATTGCTGTAGCACCCTTTTTCATTGCATAAATTCTGTGGGGGTAATGGCTTCTTATCCTGTTCCTGGATCGGGTCCCTAAATTTATCACCTGCAAAACATAACATTGTAACTTATAACAACCTATAATTGATAGAGGAATTGAATTTATCATCATCAGAGGTATAATACTCCCTACAATGGAAGCATAGCTAAACTTGACCAGACTGTGACCGGACTGAACTGTACTTGAATGGACAATACTATCACAATGACTTGAGGGTTCATGTTTCTGAGTCCCAAATCCAATATTTTGCTTGAGGAAATTTACTCAAACTGAACCTCGATGAAACGTCATTAGTGAGCCCTGATATAAAGCTCTGGAAAAAAAATAAGAGACCACTGCATTTTTTTCTGAAATCAGCATCTCTACATGTATTAGAGCCATTCCATTCCAGCATCTGTTGAATTCCAACACAAACACAAAGCTGAGCTACTTCAGTTCTTGCACCAGGAGTGGAATAAAGTCACCCAAGAACAATGTGAAAGACTTGTGGAGAGCATGCCAAGACACATGAAAGCTGTGATTAAAAATAAGGGTTATTGCACCAAATACTGATTTCTGAACTCTTCTTAAGTGTAAACATTAGTATTATGTTGTTTTAAAATGAATTTGATCTTGTTTCTTTGCATTTTTTGAGGTCTGAAAACATGTATCTTTTTTGTTATTTTGACCATTTGTCATTTTCTGCAAATAAATGCTCTAAAAGATAATATTTTATTTGGAATTTGGGGTAAATGTTGTCAGTAGTTTATAGACTCAAACAAAAAATGTTCCTTTTGCCCAAACACATACCTACAAGTAGTAAAATCTGAAAAAACTGATAATTTTGCAGTGGTCTCTTATTTTTTGTATACTGATACTTATACTTTTTTTTTTTTTTCCTGTATACTGATATATGTAACTTTCATGTGCACTAACCTTCGACTGGAGACACGCTCCCATCCGCTGTGCGAACCAAGTGTGTGATCTTGGTTTTCCGGGCTTTCCTCTTCTGGCTTCCTACGAGCATCTCCATGTTGGCGCTGCCCTGGGCATCTGGGCACATGATGGCAGTCGGGGATTTGGCTTTTGATGCAGAGTCTAGCAAGCTCGGCTCATTTTGAACCACTACTGTAATAAAAAGTAAGATTATAACTATATATTTTATAGTATTAATATATGACTATTTTTCTAAACGTGTGTACAGCATGCACACCCAGTTCACCTCTTTCCACTGGAACTGGCTTGTCCTTTTTGAGCTTATGCTTCCTAACAATCTTGTGGAATGAAGTCTTTTTCAGAGATGGAAATGGTCCTGATATAGCAAAACAAAATAAGGAAAATGGAAATGCAATCGTATGACATCCATGCGCTTGGTTGAAGCTTGCTACAGTATGAACATGTGGGTGCAGTAAATGGAGATAAATAATGACAATGACAAATATTATGCATTTCTTATCACCTTTACCGGGTTTGGGGGCCTCATCTTGAACACAGAAGTCAGCCCTTTTCCTCTTTGTAACAGCTGAGCCCTTTTTGTCAAATATCAGGGGACTGTACTGAGGCAGGCTGTTGAATTTCTTCTCAAATTCTTCCTCCAGTTTTCCCAGACTAAATACAAAAATGTAAATATTAATCCATCAAGCTGTTCAGTTAAAAATGGGTAAATAACTCTGAACAGAATACTAACCCGGGGGAGGAGTCATCTTTGGACTTGGACTTCTTGAGCTTTTTGGGGTTATTGGATCCCATCTGAGTGAGCGTCCAGCTGTCTTCAGTCCAATTTGCATCATTATCAGAAGCACGTAAGGCACCTCTTTTACCTTTACAACATAAACATAAAAATGCATAAACAACCACTGATATTCTGTACCACACACTGTAGCATTATATATAAAGACTGTGTAATTAGTTAATTAATTGATGATTTTATGCCCCTGATACAATAAGAATAATGCAAGATAATTCTAGTAAACCATTTTTAAATAGACAATACTAAGCTAACATGTTATTGTATTACAACTGAAATACCTCAAAAATAGCAAAAATATACTGTTCCAGCATTAATATTTTGAACAATAGGTTGATGTAGTAATTATCGCCCATGAGTGAATTGTTTTGCCACTCAGGGTTCAGATAAGTCACTGCCTTAAATACTTTTTTGTCCAGATATCTTCTGTGACGTTGACCAAATTCAGTTTTCTTTTGCAAATGTTTATTATTTAATTACAGTAAATATTATTTCACTGTCAGGTTAAGATTAGGGTTAGGATTAGATTTAGAAACGGTTCATTTGGTTGAATCTAGGCCTTTGAAACGCCAAGAATTTTAGGACGTCCCTTGCAAATATAGGCTTTCTATGCTCAGTCATCTTGTTACCTCTGTCGATGTTAGCTCTCAAAGACGTGAGCATCCCTTCGGAAACCAGTGTTTTGTACAAGGCGCCTTTGCAGCTCCTCTCAGACTTCCTGGACCCTCTGCTTTCGGCTGTGCTCTCTCCTTCATTAGCTCCCTCTTTGCTTTTGTCCTCCTCCTTGGTTTTAGTGAAGGACTGCTCTCGTTCAGCAATGTTGTCTGGAGACTCAATCGTCTCAGAGATTGTATCTGGTACCTCGGTTTTTAGACTGTGGTCCAGTATTTCACTCTCCATTCCCTCATCAGAGTTATCATCGCCGCATTGTGCACTATTGTCATCTTTAGCCTCTGTTTGCTCCATAGAACTCTTCACTTTGGGCTTGGTCTTTTTAGGCAAGGCGTGACTCCCACAACTAAGGCTGCTTTGGATCCTGTTCTTATCTGGTTCTTGCAGTGATCTTTTAGCAACCATTTCAATAGTGCTGGAAATGAGATCAGCAACTGATTTTGTTTCCATTTTCATGACCTTAACTGGAGAAATTTCCTCTGCATCATCCATTTTTGACTCGTCTTTCTTCTTGGGTCTCTTTTTGACGCGGTGGCTTAAACTCTCGGTCAGGGAGGTGGTATCACTGGAGGGAGAGATGATAGAGGGAGGAGAGGAGACAGGGGCTGGGTGATTGGATGGAGCGTTGTCAGTGGTTTCTTTCTCCTCCTTGAGTTCAGTTTTGATTGAAGTCTGAAACTCTGAGGATGGCCTAGAGCAGCTGTCCTCAGGCTGAGCAACCTCTGTGTCCATCTTCTGTGCTTCAGACGCTAAACACATCTTTTTACACAGAAACATAATTTACTTTAATATATATCTTTTTTTTCCATACACCAATATAATTAACTTTTACTATTTTATAACACATCACCCCCTTAAGAGTTATAGGATTCTATCTGTGTTCTGGGCAGTTCTGGGTAGAGATTTAAGTTTAAAATTCTCATCAAACCCTACATTATTGGTTTGACTTGCTCAGAAAGCATACAGGAAAAATTATTGATGAAAAAGTCTGTTTTAAAAATAATATCACATAGAACCCTATATTTATAAGGGGTTATAATATGTAGAAGTAAAATGATACCTCTGCGAGCTGGAAGAGAGCAGACTGCCTGCATGGTTTAACTTCTGGTGCCACAGACGACTGAATAAGAAAGTACAAGATCGGTTAAGTTGTGCCTTGTGTGCATGTTTGTAAGTGTTATACATATATATAAATATTGTGGTAAAAGGAGAATATTGAGACATACCTCTGCAGGAGGGGAAGGTTCAGGCTTAACCCTGTTTTTAGGGATATCAGGCACTCTCTTCGGTGTTGTTCCAGACAATATCTGTATGTACAATAACATCAAAACATGTTTATATTTTCAGTAAATATCTACTGGCAGAACTTTAGACAAAGATGAAATGTGCCAACGAGGGACAACAGAACAAACATTGTGTTGGACTATTGAAAGACAAACCTCTGTTTTATTTTCTGGGAGGGGGTCTCTCTCAGAGTCTGTTTCATGTAAACTTGGTTTAGTGCTTGAAGGGACCTATAGGCAGAAGCAGCATAAACAGTGAGCTCATGCAAAAAGTGTATTTACTGAGACTGACATATTAAATATCATTACATTACATTGTATTAAATACGCATTTTTGAGTCTTACGTTGGCTCTTCAGTGCCATCTTCTGGAAAAGTAAAGTGTTACAAATGACAGCTTACCTCTTTGTTTGTGAGGGCATGTTCACCAGCCAAAAGCAGCATACTGAGGCCTCCCATCTTTGTAGGATCTGATTTAGAAAAGAGCATTTCAAACTTATTTTTGCACTGTTATAGCTATACAGGTGCAAATATGGTGTACAAACCTGCCATAGCGAAGTTTAACTGGGGCGTGTTGTCAACTTTGGGCATTTTCTTGGCAGTGGTGGAGTCTTTACATGGGCCTGAGATGAAGGGCCACACTTTTTTGCGTGCTGTACTCACTGGCTGACAGGGGGCACTCTTCACTGGTTTACTTGTGGTAGGACACCATTTGTATCCAGGGTTTGCCTTCATAAAAGCATCTTTGTACTGAAAGAAAAGATTCACAATTCATTTGTGACATAAAAAAGTTTAAAGAGGTGTATTTTTGTGCATTTATTTACTTGCAATAATAATAAATACAATAAATAATAAATACAAATCAGCATACTATGATTTTGTTTTTTCATCAAAATCATACTGTTAGTGTAGGTGTTTTCAGTAGTACTTGTGAGTATATTTGGCTTGTAGCGAACTACTGATATAACTACTGATACCCCATAATATGAATCATTCTTTTGATCTTTGTATCAATTTAATTGTTTTGGCTTGGCTATAATTTGCCAGTGAAGGAACAGGGTTCTGACCACACCTCGTCTGAGTTAATGCAGAGAAAATTGTTACTGCCATTAATTATCATGCAATAAAGTGTTAAGATGTCAAATCCCAGCCTTAAAACAGAAAAATGTTCTAGTTATACAGATTGCGATTTATCTACTAGTACGTGGCACCATAGCGCTGAAGCACATTCCTAGTTTTTGAATTTTGTTCACTGACAACGGTTGATTCTGATGGAAGAGCAAGACAACAGCCTAATGCATAATATACAACCTGAAATCAATGAGTTTCAAAATTCTCTGAGGGTTGAGCAAAACATAGTGAAAAATGAAATGGGGAAGAGTTGTGAACAGTGCGTACCTCCTTGGCCATGTCAGTGTATTTCTGCTTCTCCTTGGGGTCCAGCACGGCCCACCAGTCGGCCAGGATCTTGGTGGCGCCTCTGTTGTCCAGACGGGGGTGCTCCTGCCGCACCAGAGAGCGATGGCGTTTACAGAACAGGAGGAAGGCGTTCATGGGGCGGCGGGCTCTCTGCTCTGAGGGGTCATCGTCCACTTCAGCCGGGGCTCCACTCTGCACCTGAGAGCCCTGGTCCTAGCACGAAAAGAGACAACTGTACTAAAGGTTTGGACACACCAACTTATTCACTGTTTTTTTTTATTTTATTTGTACAACTTTCAACATCTTATATACATACAGTAGACATCAAATATCTTTTATTTAAATCCTCAAAGTAGCCACTGTTTGCTTGGTCGGAAATATATTTATGGTTATTTACATTTTTTTTCTTCGCTACATAATTGCTTCATATATTTGATGTCTTACAAGTATGTAAAAGGTAGAAATTAGTAAAAATAAAGAAAAAACAACAATGAATGGGAGGGCGTGTCCAAACTTTTGACTTGTAGTGCACCATTTTGACTGTTTGACTAAGATGTTTCTTTGAATGGAGTGAGGTTTAATAGATTCTATAAAATGCATGTCTATTTATAGTTGCACAATTTGTCTGAAGATTATTGCTATTGTGATTACATTTGGAATATATATGTTTAAAGGGATATGCCACCCCCAGGTCAAACTTGGGCATCTCCCCACAGTCCAGAGACTAAAATAAGTGGTGGAAAGCGTTTTCCTGGTCACCCAGCCATTGTCCGAGTCTGTCAGCACTGACCGCTATTTTTCAGTGCGGAAAAAGAAAGCCGAAGCACGCAGCACGCTGCCAGGGGAATCCCTGTTACGCACCAGGAAGGGAGTTCCCCTGTTGCGCAGCGTGGTGCGTGCTTCGGCTTTCTTTTTCCGCACTGAAAAATAGTTCCCACCCAAAATGACCAAGTCAAGCTCTCCGTGTTGATTTGCACATTTATTTGCACTCGATATGAATGCGCACTACACAGAAAGTAATTGGGAAAAGCATCGAGAAAATTAATTCCTTTTGGCCGAAATCTTTCTCTGGCGCTGTTAGACTCCAGTCTAACGCGGAGTAGCTGCAGATACCGCGGCGGTCAGTGCTGACAGACTCGGACAATGGCTGGGTGACCAGAAAAACGCTTTCCACCACTTATTTTAGTCTCTGGACTGTGGGGAGATGCCCAAGTTTGACCTGGGGGTGGCATATCCCTTTAAAGAGATTCTGTTCAGAGTGCACACTGTAAACAACTCCAAGAGCATTAACATTTGTGAGAAGAGTGAAATACAAACTGTTTTCAGGACTGAATTTCAGAACAGGGTTGTAGAAGTCTAAACTACAGGTACAAGATATTTCCATAAAAAGGCAGGATGTTTTGTTCTGCACAAAGGACATTCTAGTATCTAAATAATTGCAGCCTTTGTGATTTCATAATTCTGCCAACTCCAATTGTGATTTCAATTGTGTATTGTGATATTGTGCAGCCCTAGTAGTTATTATCCTATTTTTCCCTCTACATACCTTCTCTTGCTCCTCTTCATCGTCATCCTCCTCCTCCTCTGAGAAGTCCAGAGTCTTTTTGGACAGGAGCGGGTGCCACTGTAGACATTTGCGTTTGGGCCGTTTCCCTGCGATCTCTCCAGCGACTGGTGGCTCTTTTCCAGTTCCTCCACCCTTCATGGTACTACCGCACCTACAGCCCCATCAGAGTTCACTGTCAGGTTAAAGTTACGCCATGTCTTTTTTGCAGCGACATTCTGTTACTAGAATAGCATTTATGGGAACTGTTTACATTACCATTATTGTCTGCTCAAATATAAAAGCTACATGGATAAGGGTTTTATTCTTTCTTTCTTGTGCTTAACGGCATTTTTAATGAAAAGTTTAGTGAAAAGTTTATTGAAAACTTCAGAACATGAGAACAGTAGTTGGCATTTGTGATACATTAGTGGCTAATGTCATGTCCTTTCTCTTTCAGTCACTTTGTGATAAAAAGGCATGCCATTATTTAAACGGCTATATTCTGCACATTTTAACATATTATTTTATTTTCTGTCATGGGTTAGGGTCAATGACAATCCACAATGTTCACCAGAAAGAAACATTTATGAAGAAAGAAAAGAAACTAAACTAAGATAAGGACCACAAATGTACATGAAGTTCTTTCAACTGACAACAATGTTGCCCTTTGAGATTTAATAATAACTTGGTTTCAATAAAAACAAAATGGGGGCTAATTTAGGAGATGTTGAACTTTGTGCCAGTTTTTCTTTCATGTGGATTGGACATACCAGTAATTACAAATATATTAACCATATACAGGCCAAATATTTCCATTTACAGACTTAATTGTCCCATAGAGTCCTGAGCTGCCAACCAGAGCAGTTAAACTATAGGGATTATCTAATGTTGTGATCTCATGTGACCTCAACCTATGGATCAGCAAAGAATAGGCAAAGAAAATCTAATATGAGTGGATGAACTGACGGTGCCTGCACCAGCAGCAGATGAGGAGTTTGTTAAATTATGAAAGTCAGGTGGAAAACGGGATACTTACAGAGGAAATAATATGGAAATGCTGTTATGAGTGATGAGGATGAGTCTGCCACAGCCCTTGTCATGCAATGACGATGACCTATAAAATACAAGACACTCTGGTCATGCGTTACAGTGACACCTCTTCAACAATTTAGTCTTTTAACACGAGCAGAGCTGCAGGACAATGCGAAGCAAGTCAACTTCGGCGTAGCACATAACGAGACTCATTCGCTTCAAACTATGGTGGGACATTTTGTTTCATCTGAATGCCGATCAGTCGGTGTCACCCGCCATCCGCCGCCCCTGTGGCCAGCAGCATGTAGGCCAAACCCTGCGACCACTGGGCGCATTTCACACGATCCTCTGCAGCCAACAATTACCGGGCACCGCGGCTGCTGCGCACAGGCTCAGGTAAAAGTGCTGATGCCCGGTCCAGACCGGAGCACACGGGTTGGGTTTTTCCCACACGATAACAGTGGAAAGAGTGAACCTTTCCGTGTAAAACACACTGTGACAGCCTGCGCCTTTACCTCGAAGCGCACATTTTCATCTCCGTGCAAAATGTCGATGTGGGCTCTGACAAGACAGACAAGCCGAAAGCGAGTCCATCTTGCTGAGGATTGGAGGAGACATGCCAAGTACAGCACTGGGGGCATTTTGTCACTGAACTCTGCTCTGCCACTGTCGTCTAAAACATCTCTAATGATTAATTAAACCCGAGTTTTTCTGCCCAGGTACATACATCCGTGTGCAGTGTTCAGCACAGCAGCAGCCCCATTTCCTCGCACTGTTACTGGGAATAAAAGTAGCTAGTTAGCCTGCTAGCGCTGCAGCCTGCTAACTGGACGTGTCCGTCATATTGCAGGCAGTGGTTCCTCAAATGGCACGGGTTTCTCTAACAGCTGGGGCTGGAAGTTAAAGCTCGTATTTGGCCCAAAAGACTTGACAAAGCGCATTGAAGAGTTGTTCTGTCACGCACGTTCGGGGCTCAGTGCTGATCATTTGATGCGGAGGAAGAGAGGGGCAAGTCCGCAGCTCAGAGGCTCCTTTGCCATTCATTTAATCTGTTATTTCAGAACCGAGTGAAGAATAAATGAGCAACATGTCTACAGTGTGAGGAAAAGACCCACAGAGGGAACACCGTTTCACAGCCATGTCGAGACAAACTACGGCCAATTCAAAGCAAAGCCAGCAGGCGGACATCATGTCCAGAGCAGCGATAATAACATTTTTTCAGTAACTCAGAGCCACAGAACTAAAGAAGCACACACATCGGGAAATCGATAAAACTACAAGTTTTCTGTCATGAGTGACTCGTTGACTTATGGACGTACCTCAAAAGCCCAGCACATGAAACGGTGTCCCCCTCTCATCCTCGGTGCTGTCCACAGTTTTAACTTATTGACACATCATAACACACACGATAACACACACACGGTAACACACACGATCACACACTTCTGCACTGGCTCCCCTCGCGTTCTGCGTCAAGCGTGCGTCTGCAGCACGAGCGCACCGGAAGGAGCGCAGCTGTCAGAGGGACGGGCAGAAGTGTGGATCATACCCCAGGAGAAACAAATCATACACCAGGAGAGGAAAATCATACACCAGGAGAAGCAAATCATGCACCAGGAGAGGCAAATCATGCACCAGGAGAGGCAAACAAATACAGAGACAGGCAGAAGTATGGATCATACCCCAGGAGAGGCAAATCATACACCAGGAGAGGCAAATCATGCACCAGGAGAGGCAAATCATACACCAGGAGAGGAAAATCATACACCAGGAGGGGCAAATCATACACCAGGAGAGGCAAACAAATACAGAGATGGGCAGAAGTGTGGATCATACCCCAGTAGAGGCAAATCATACACCAGGAGAGGGAAATCATACCCCAGGAGAGGCAAATCATACACCGAGAGAGGCAAACAAATACAAAGACGGGCAGAAATGTGGATCATACCCCAGGAGAGGCAAATTATACACCAGGAGAGGCAAACACATACAGAGACGGGCAGAAGTGTGGATCATACACCAGGAGAGGCAAATTATACACCAGGAGAGGCAAACACATACAGAGATGGGCAGAAGTGTGGATCATACACCAGGAGAGGCCAAATACAGAAAATTACATGAGAATGACATCAGAATGTGTAATGCCACGGTACCAACAACTTCTATTGTGTCTTAGTTTTAATTTTGATCCTGATGTCGAAAGGAATTGAGGCTTGTTGTATCATTAACCCATGGAACTAAGTAATAAGGCTATATTTATATACACATAAAAAAGGACGTATTACATATTTGTATATTTTGTATATTTAATACGTCCTTTTTGGATCAGAGGCAAAATGGCATTATTTTATTATCTTACATAAAATATGTTACAATAAACAATGATATTTGTTCATTAGTTTTTGCATCTAGAAAAGGCTACCTGGACCCTGTGGAGGTGGTACACGCAGATCAACTGGCAAAGAGTTCCCTAGCTCCATCTCAGAGGCCGGTCCAGTGGACAAGCAGGTATTGTGGAGCAGGGGCTGGAGAAACTCCACAACCCCAAAACAGGATCACTATCTGCCCCTCAGTGCAAAGAGGAGCAGGATGAGAGCTATGGGCTGCAGCCTTCTTCCAGTTGTTTAGTCGATTAATCGGTCAGTGGCACAGACGATTCATTGTTTTTACACAACAATAACAAGTAGTCTATTTGTTTTATTGGGACATTATATTTGGACTCTTCTGGTGTTGCCAGGTAAGACTTCAAACTCTCCATCAGTTCCTCTTCCTCTGTTCCAGATCTGGGAGAAGAAACCCCCAAGTACCGTCCTTCGTCCCTGGAGGATGGGTGGTCGTAAATCCTAGAGACGTACGTGGGGGCCATGCAACGTACTGAGCCCCAGCTGCTGTGATGAAATGGACCAGGCTGCCAGACTGTGTTTTCACTTTGATTATGCGATCTATTCAGTTCAGCTCTGTTGATTTTATTATCATTTAGAATAATATTACATAATACATACACAGTGTTTTTCAAGATACCCAAAAGTGCATTACTTAAAAGTACATTGTGTAACTTTTCTCATGGAGGGCCCATCAAATGCTTTTCTCTATAGAGATGTTATTGTGTTGTCTGGAATATTTCACAGTATGGCATTAAATCTTTCTATCATCATGAAGACCAAACCAGACCAAGTTACAGGTCAGATCTTTGGAGAGGCAACCCCACTTAGTCACAATGGATGTTTTTCTAGGTATTCTTGAGCTTTAAAACCACCTGTAATTGACATTTAACAGCTCTATGTTACATCAAACTATGGAACATCTCCATAGAAACAAGTAGGTGACAGACACCCAACCAAAAAGTTGCATATTGCACCTTTAAGGAGGCAAATAGACAAACAGAAGACAAAGTTACTGAATGGGGTTTTTGGTGAGATGGAGTTTCATAGTTTATAAGCTGTTTATTTAATGTGTTAAAAATTCTAGATTATGTCAAATTGACTCTTGTGAGCTTTTAGTCATGTTATAATGTTATCTACTCAAAAACTATCTGGACTTGTGTTTTGTTTCATTTGCACATTTGACTAATCCTGGATTATTAGTGCATCTGCATCTCAGACTGATCAGTTTCACCTTGTTAACACCCCCTTTTACCTTTAAAGGGATAGATCGTTTTTTTGTTTTTGTTTTTAATGTGAATCTGTATTGCGTCCCCTTCAGCAGTGTCATGCATTAACACTGGCTTACCCCTGACAGTGTCCTCTGAGCCGAGTTCTGCCCGCTGACGAAAGTAGGTCCGGCAAGTTAGCGGGGACAGTTAATAAATATTGTTTTTCTTCTCAAAACAATATTTGTCCAAAAAGTGATATATTTGCGTCACAAAACAGTTGCACACGAAAAAGTCAGAAGTCTAAATCGCTTGGTGACTTCTGACTTTTTCGTGTGCAACTGTTTTCTGATGCAGTTATATAACTTTTTGGACAAATATTGTTTTGAGAAGAAAAACAAGTTTTATTAACTGTCCTGGCTAACTTGCCGGACCTACTTTCGTCAGCTCCAGAACCGGGGCAGAACTCGGCCTACAGGACACTGTCAGGGGTAAGTCAGTGTTAATGCACAACACTGCTGAAGGGGATGCCATACAGATTCACATAAAAACAACAACAAACTATCCCTTTAATTCAGTAGAGGCTGGCAATTCCAGGGCTGAAATTCTCCAAATGATTCTAGTGAAGGTGTATGGAGTTTAAAAACACAGTGGAGCACTTCCTGTATTACCACATGACATCACAAGGTGTAACAGAGAAGAACACAGCCTGACTGTGTAGAGTTTGTGTGTTAAACGCGTGTGAATGAAACAAAACACAACTCCACGTGTGTTGTTGATGAGGAACAACATTATTATAACATAGATCAGAAGATGGCGTAATATAAAACTCTTTAATAAACCCTACTATTACACAACAATAGTTTAATTTCTAGAAACCCCAAATAAAGCAGTTTTGATTCGCTTTTATTTTCTTTCCCAAACCGGAAGTGGCCTGTGTTGCTTTCCGCTTCTTGACAATTCACCGTCTACTTTACCCGAATGATGAATGTTATAGGGTAAAAGACAAACTTCTTCCACAACACACAAAAACGATAACAACACGTCCTAATTCTGGCTGAAACACAAACTTGTTCAGTCATACGATGCTTATAAAATGACTTTCGTTTTCCTGGCGGTGGAAGAAGTGTCTAGCGCCTCTCTATCCCTCCCCTCCCCCGGTTCGCAAAGTGCTCACAGCCACACGCAGAGAGCATTGGCCTACAGCTTTCTCCTTCTTCAAACTTCACATTTTAGCTCAATGCAAGTGTACAAAACATGACCGAAATGTGCCGAGGGCGAGAGAAAACAAACAAGTCTCAACTACATGTCCACTCACTAGTCCCTTCATTTCAGTCACTAACGCTACTTGTTTAAAAGCTTCCTGTGTTTGACCGCGATGATCCGAGATGAAAATGTTTCTCAAATTTAACGTGGAACTAAAACAACACTCACCTCAAAGCACGGGATAGCCGATCTCTTCTTCACCTTCGTTTTCTGCGATAAATGTAAAAAATATCAACAGTTTTTTGCAGCATACTGTACACGGCGAAAATATCCGCCCCCGTGATGTATCCTGGACTCCGATTGGTCCGTGGCTTTGATTGCTGGCTAAATTGGCCAACAGGAAGCGAGGTTATATTACAGTGTTGTGAGATTAGTGTATGTCCTTAAATTGAGTGTTCAGAACACGTGTGGTAAAATTAGGCCTTTACGAATGATGGAGGTCGCAGGCCATCGCAAAGGGTCCAGATATGTGGCGTTTCATCGTCTTTTTAATCTTATGAAGAATGTATGCGGTTGTATAGACCATGCCACAAAAACATCACGGGAAAACATTTCACCATTCCTGCAAAAACAGGAATGTATGAATAAGCAAAACCGTATTCAGCAAAACCAGGAGCTCATCAAAGGTCCTATATTATGCAAACTTGTCTCTTGTCATGTTAGAATATTGTTACCTCCTCTAAAACACACCTGGAGTTGTGTTTTGTTTTGTTTTATTTGCATATGTTTGATTAATCCTACATTATTGGGTTATTTACATCTCCAAAGCTCAAAATGCTCTGTTCCACCTTGTGATGTCATGAAGTTTTACCTTTAGTTTAGTAAAGATTGGCTATTCCAGGTCTGAAATTATCCAAATGAATCTAATCAAGGTTTTAAAACACAGTGGAGCACTTCCTTTATTACCACAGGACATCACAAGGTGGAACAGAGTGTTTTCAATCTGAGAGAAGAACACAAATATCTCAATATGCAGGATTTGTATGTCAAACATGTGAATAAAACAAGATTCAAGATTAAAAACTTTTATTATCACATGCACAGTAAAGAAACACGTTTCCCTGTACAATGAAATTCTTACTGCCCACACTGGATGCTAAGAGTATACAAAAATTTTAGATAAAGAGAAGAGAAAATAAGAAAATAAAGATAAAGAGAAGCATGTAATATATATATATATATATATATATATATTATATACTCAACAAAAATATAAACGCAACACTTTTGTTTTTGCTCCCATTTTTCCTGAGATGGACCCAAAGATCCAAAATTCACTCCAGATACACAACACTACCATTTCTCTCAAACATTGTTCACAAATCTGTCCAAATGTGTGACAGCGAGCACCTCTGCCCCGCCGAGACAATCCACCCCACCTCACAGGTGCGCCACATCAAGATGCCAATCCGACATTATGACCAGTGCACAGGTGCACCCCAGACTGCCCACAATAAAAGGCCACCCCGAAATGTGCTTTTTTTTTGCTTTATTGGGGGTCTGGGGACTCAGAACCAGTCAGTATTTGGTGTGACCAACATTTGCCTCATGCAGTGCAACACATCTTCTTCACATAGAGTTTATCAGATTGTCAATTGTGGCCTGTGGAATGTTGGTCCACTCCTCTTCAATGGCTGTGCGAAGTTGCTGGATATTAGTGGGAGCTGGTACAAGCTGTCGTATACGCCGGTCAAGCACATCCCAAACATGCTCAATGGGTGACATGTCCGGTGAGTATGCTGGCCATGCAAGAACTGGGACATTTTCAGCTTCCAAGAATTGTGTACAGATCCTTGCAACATGGGGCCGTGCATTATCTTGCTGAAACATGAGGTGATGTTCATGGATGTATGGCACAACAATGGGCCTCAGGATCTCATCACGGTATCTCTGTGCATTCAAAATGCCATCAATAAAATGCACCTGTGTTCTTCGTCCATAACAGCCTTTGAAGAGGAGTGGACCAACATTCCACAGGCCACAACTGACAATCTGATAAACGCGAAGAAGATGTGTTGCACTGCATGAGGCAAATGGTGGTCACACCAGATACTGACTGGTTCTGAGTCCCCAGACCCCCAATAAAGCCCCCCAAAAAATGCACATTTCGGGGTGGCCTTTTATTGTGGGCAGTCTGGGGCAGACCTGTGCACTGGTCATGATGTCAGATCAGCATCTTGATGTGGCGCACCTGTGAGGTGGGGTGGATTGTCTCGGCGGGGCAGAGGTGCTCTCTGTCACACATTTGGACAGATTTGTGAACAATGTTTGAGAGAAATGGTAGTGTTGTGTATCTGGAGTGAATTTTGGATCTTTGGGTCCATCTCAGGAAAAATGGGAGCAAAAACAAAAGTGTTGCGTTTATATTTTTGTTGAGTGTATATATAAAATCAAATAGAAACAATCTTTACATGCAATCTTTACAGAATATACACTATGGAAAATATAGGCTAGGTGCTAACAAAACACCACTCCAGGTATGTTTCTGATGAGGAAACAACATTATAACAGAAAACAACGTAATATGGACCCTTTAAACAGGCCTACAAGTTCATCAGTGTAGTCCTGACCAATTTAAATAAGTCCGTAGTTTTTGGTCATTAGCTTAAGTCTGGGCTACAGGACTCTGCTTAGGCCTAAAGCTTGAGTGTTTTGTCTGTATTGATTGCATCACTTTAATCACAGCATTAATCATCTGGCACTTACAATGTATGAGCGGATTTCAATCAGTACACATTCAGCTTTGTAATTGTGTGAATGCCTATACTGTACACCAAAATAGCTCATTAATTAACAATTTCCTACAGACAGACATCTTAAATACAACTATTCACTAGACACAGAGAAATATGTTGATGCTCCATAAACAGTGATGGGGAGAATAGTTTGAAAATGTATTTAGTTACAGAATACTGAATACCTGCATTAACATATGCATCGTTCACTTAGAGTACTGTATTCTGGCCATACCAGCTTGTCAAAGCCTGATCCCGAAGATCAGATCTCAGAAGCTCAGCAAGGCAGGACCTGGTTAATACTTGGATGGGAGACCGCTGGGAATTGGGCAAGACACTTCCTAGTATGAAAGTGGTGTGTGCGTTAGTGTTGGAGGTGGTCGGAGGGGCCGATGGCGCAGATTGGCAGCCTCGCTTCCGTCAGTCTGCCCCAGGGCAGCTGTGGCTACAGAAAGTAGCTTACCACCACCAAGTGTGGAGTGAATGAACAATGAACTGTAAAGCGCTTTGAGTGTCATGAAAGGCGCTATATGAATTATTATTATTATTATTATTATTATTATTATTATTATTATTATTATTATTATTATTATTATTATTATTAATAATAATAATAATAATACTTAAAATACTTTTACATCGAGTGGCTTTTACATTACAGTATAAAAGGCAATATAGTATTAAAAACAGTGTATGTGTCACAATTTCATAGTTATATTCTGTAAAGATTGTTTCTATTTGATTATATATTTTTTACATGTTTCTCTTTAACTTATTTAACTAATTAATTAATTTTATTCCATACTCTTGGCATCCAGGATGGGCAGTAAAGTAAGAATTTCATTGTACAGGGAAATGTGTTTCTTTACTGTGCATATGACAATAAAAGCTTTGAATCCTTCAATTTCATAGGGATGGGACAAGATCTCGTGCCACATGATCTCATGAGACAAAATTTCCACAAAATTGTGCACACATGAGAAAAATGATCGTGTGAGATTTTTTTTCCCCCCTGAATTTACCTTTACCTTAGACAAAAAAGAGTTAAGAGGAGGTGGTGAGTTATACAGTCTGAGAAGCTGTAGTTCCAAAAAGCAGAAAATAAAAGTATGACATAAAACAAATCTAAAATAGTGAAGCCACAATTGTGAACTGGATTGCATTACTTATTTATTACAAATTACTTATTTATTACGAAAAAATCTCATCTTATCTCATTCTCGTGGACCTAATCTTGTGGTATGTCTCGTCTTGTGAAAATCGTGTCTAGTCCAACCCCTACCATTTCATGCACTCACAACAAAGACTCTATTTTTTGTTTTCCTCACTAATTCTGTGCAGTTTGAAGCTTAAATTGTGTCACCAAGTACCACCATGTATTCATTTGGTTGTAAAAGTAACTGAATTCCAAATTCCTCCAAATGAAACAGTAAAGTGCAAGTATTCATTTACTTCCCAACACTGGCCAATAAAATGGACAAACTAAAATTGTAGACTCACAGGGGAGTGCAGGAGAAGCATGATGTGGGGGCAAAGAGGAGTTTTTCCTATTTTCTTTGTATTTTAGAGCTATAAAACCACCTGTAAAGTAAATCTGTTTAATGTCATACTGTGGAACGTCCATTGACATATCCATACAAACAAGCAGGTAACCAACCAAAAAGTTACATAATGCACATTTAACATATTGTCGTCTTGAAAACACTAAACTAAATAATGAAATCATATCAACAGCTGGTTAAGGGGCATTTGTCTATCACACTTCAAAAAGAAACAGATAAAGCAATTTGGGGACAAAAAGAATAAAGCAGCAGAGATCCTCAATACAAGCTCCCCTATCATGAAGGTAACCGGATCAATGGGTACGTATACACGCCCACCAAAATCGGATTATTATCTGATTTCTGGACATTTAATATGATTTAAATGACAGGCAAACTGCAAATGTCTATCTGATCACGGCCACTCTCATTACTCACATCAGAGGCACGAGAAAGAAAATAAGAAATGTGATGATTTGGGGTGTTTGCGTGTCATTTTATAATCTTATACTAACTCCAAAAATCGGACTTTGAGTGTGCACGTAACAGCAGGCAGTGTAAATGTCAGGTTAGTAATGGTACAATGCATATTTGTAGCATGTGCAAAGAGAAAACTTCAGTATCACCTTGTAGCTATGTACTCTATTTACTTTTAAGGTCCTTCTATAGAACCAGGTTTACAGTTGTACACTGGAAAAGCACCTGATTTTACACTTAAAGAGCTTTTATTACACTATTTTCTGATCTATGTTATAATGTTTCCTCATCAAAAACAAACCTGGAGTGTTTTGTTTCATTCACACTACTTTAAACTGCATAGGCCGAGTTCTTCTTTCAAACGAAGAACGCTCTGTTCCACCTTGTGATGTCATATGGTAATACAGGAAGTGCTCCACTGTGTGTTTAAGATTCAAGATTCAAAGTTTTTATTGTCACATGCACAGTAAAGAAACACGTTTCCCTGTACAATGAAATTCTTACTTTGCTGCCCACATTGGATGCCAAGAGTATACAAAAAAATTAAAATAGATAAATAAGATAAAGAGAAGCATGTAAAAATATATATAATCAAATAGAAACAATCTTTACAGAATATACACTATGAAAATATAGGCTAGGTGCTATGTACATAGTTACAGATAATGTGCAACATTAGTTTATGTGCAACTGTCAGTAGGAAAAACTGTGTGAAAACATGGTTGATATAAACTCCGTACACCTTCACTTAAATTATTTGGATAATTTCAGTCCTGGAATTGCCAATCTTCACTGAACAAAGGGTAAAAAGCGGTTGAAAACTACCACTACATGACATCACAAGGTGGAGCAGAGCAGTTTGAGCTTTGGAGATGCAGACAGGCTAATAACAAAGCAATACTCAAACATGTTTGGATGCAACAAACAACTCCAAGTCTGTTTTTGAGGAGGTAACAACATTATAAGATGACTTAAAGCTCATAAGGGTCAATTTTGTGTAACAGGACCTTTAAAGAAAACACTGATGCACTCACACGTATTTGTGTAACCTGAGACCAAAATATTACAAACAAACATTAAAACAGAACTTCCCTTTGTTTGGCAAAATGCAGGCCTATGCCACTGTTTATTTTCTATCACAGGAAATATTTAAATTGACTCCCAACATTGTCAGAGCCAGGCTTCAGTCAGTGAGGTCTGTTACTCAGCATAGGTCACGCATTCATTAACAGCTGGAGTGTAAAAGGTCATAAGAACATATTTAATAAGAACATTGGTCAAGGAAATTAAGCAGTCAGGCTACAGTATATGCGTCAAACAAGTTTAAGTGCTAAATTTGTACCATTGCAATATAAGCACTATATTATCCTGACATGAGCTCACACCAGCGCCCTCAGCTTGTAGTCAGTGTGAAGAGTTGGAGCCCCATTCAGCTGTCTTCACCTGTAACGTTCTGTCAGTTTGAGGAGGAGGAGGAGGGGCACGGCTCTCACTACTGACCAGGACCGCACAGTATCGATGCACTGTAGATTATAGCAACAGTGATATCGATCCAGTTACTTGGTCATGGATCGAAAGAAAACTCATTGATATCTTAAGTCTGCAAATATCTGGGACTGCTTTGGGATCCCCCTGGTGGAGATGAAGGGGATGTCTGGGGTGATGCAAGTGAAATCTGTGCTGAGCCTGCTGCTGTTGCTGTCCTGGAGGAAGAGAAGACATTGATGTATGGATTCAGATGTGGCACGGGCATCTGTTCCGGATGCCTCCTGGACGCCTCCCCGGGGAGGGGTTCCCCCAGAGGAGCTGGAGGAAGTGTCTGGAGTGAAGGAAGTCTGAGAGTCCCTGCTTAGACCGCTGGCCCGGTAACCCGGCCACGGATGAGTGGAAGAATATGGATGAATGGATTCAAACTTTTCTATTCTTTCTTCAGGAACACTTTTGTGTAGGCACCATGTATTAATCACTATATGTGATTATTAGTATGCCAATTAATGGTTATTCAGCTATCAAGTAATATTTATAAAACATTTATTAATATTTTTTTTTTATGTATGTGCAAACATCTATTGCAAATAATGCTAATGAATATTAAACTGATGGGAGGAAAACAGTTACTGAAAGGCTCACTATCAAACATTTCAGGTGGTGTGGCTTTTCCTCTCTGAAGAAGAAGAGAAGAAACCAAGATGTAAGCAAGAACTTGCTTATCTCTATAGAAACAAGCAGGGAAATCACAAGGTCCTATTAAAGGTCAGATCTGTGGAGAGGTGAACCTGCTCTCATATGTATCTTTTACACTGTATTTTTTGGCAATCAACACACTTGTAATTAAACAAATTGTTTTGATTTCAAACTCTGGAACATTTGCCTGGAATGTTCCACAGCATGGTATTTTATTTGCCTATCTCCGTGGATATCACTAGGCCAAGTTACAGGTCAGCTCTGTGGAGAGGTGAACCCACACACAAAAAGAATCCATGTTTTCCAATGTGTTTTTGAGTCATACAAACTCTTACGATTGAATAAATGAAAGGCAAATATTTGTAATTCCATACTCACATTAAGAAAAGCTTTAACATTTCCATGGAGACAATCAGGCGGCGCACCCTCTACTAGAAAAGCTTCACAGTGCAGCTTTAAATAGACAAATCAATTACAGAACTGAAAGAAAACAGATGGACTCAAGCATTTACAACAGTGATTTATTTGGGTTTAAAATAGACATGTCTGTTTGAATGATTCAGATCGGCAGACGGATCTTTGAACACAGCCAAGTAACCGAACGCTTCAGTAGTGTATTGCACATCCACAGGTAACAGAAGACTTTTGCAACATGCATAGGTCAGAAGTTCTTATATCTCCACAGAAAATGGCTGCATTGGCCCATAAACTACTAGTGTTAATAATACGTTGACAATGAATTTGGAAGTGTTTGGGATTAGCACAATATTCAAGCCAGTATATGACAAAAAACGCCTTTACATATATTATAATTGTATTTCTGGCCAATCACAGGGTCCATACATATTATTGATTATATTTAGGGTGACCACCTAAATAGAAGAACTAATGGATTATGGTGGGACATACAGTAGGTTAATGGACTATAGGGACATTTAAAGGTGCATTGTGCAAATTGTCTGCTGGAGGGTCTGTCACCTGCTCGTCTCTGTGGAGATGTGCCTAGAATGTTCCACGGTATGGCCATAAATTTAAAAATCTCCATGGAGATAAATTACAAGTTAGATTTGTGGAGATGTGACCCCCACTCGCAGTAAGAATTGATATTTTTGACCAATAAATAACATTTGTATTTATAAATAAATACAAATAAATGCAGGACAGATTAGTATAGATTAGTATTAGTATAATACTATATTGTAGACACAGGGATGAAAGTGGCCAATCATGAAAAAAGCAGAAAGTCACGGCGCACCCCCCCCTCCTGAAATTTTGATTTCTATATGCTATATGTTAGCAATAAAGTAAAACTGTACATAAAAGTACAAAAAAAACACATTTTATTAACAGGTAGGCCTACTAGTAGTATATATTGGATTTATTTATGCTTTGCACTTTGTCTAATCAGAGCGCATTGAGGAGGAGCTTATGCGCGCTAAAAGGCGCAGGTGAAAAAGCGAGGAGCGACGCGTTAATTGAGGCACGGGCAGGTAGGATGAGGTATAGGATGTATTATAAAGTTTAACCTGTGTACACGCAATGGTACACGCTGTTGCGAAAGAGCTCGCGCGGCCCGCAGTTTAATACAAGACATGTACTTTTGTTCTGAATACGGGACGATTCTGATTTTCAAGGGACGGTTGGCGACCCTAAACACAACTATATATACACCCAAAATCTTTCTCAACGAATTTGCACAGATGTAAAAAAACAAAAAACAAAACCCGCGGCTGAAAAAAAGCGGAGACGGAAAAACGGAACTCTTTCATCCCTGTAGACATCTCCATAGAAACAAACAGGTTGCGGACCTCTTCCAGAAAAGTTACACAATGTATCTTTAAGTTCATAGACAATAATAGCAATAACACCATATGATTTTGAGTTTTTAATCAATTGTGACACACTGAGAAACTGGAATAGCAATAAGTGGCAACACATTACGGACCTGAAAATCTTTTTGTGAAAATTACAATGTATTAAAACCTCATATTTTATAATTCATATAGCGTCAATGAAAAACTGGAGCATTCTCTGATTAAGTGGGGCAAAGGACCAAAACCGGGGTAGGTGGTCACCCTAGATTTACATGATTTGAAAAGATGTTGCCTCATAAAATCTTCTAAAATCAAGGTTAAGTTACAAAATAGACAATCTCTCTTTAGTAACGCTTCTTTAAATCATTGAATGTTGTCAATAAATGTTGCAATAGCCTCAACAACAGGAGTTTAAAGGGCATATGACAGGTTTAAATGTCACTAAAACATAGTTAACATAATTATATTTAAGATTTTACTTAAAAAAAAAAGTATATATAGTATTATTTTAAATTTTGGTGAAGTTTATCATTTTTATACCTGGTTGGACATGGGCAGCAGGTGTGACATATATGTAGAAGTACCTAACCATAAAATTAACAAGGGTTAAAACTCTAAATTACACTAACTGATATGGTTAAAACTAATAAAAATAAATGACAACACCTTTATTTTGTTAAATGAAGGTTTAAACAGCCACAGAAACGCCATCTATTAAATTATACCTGCATTTTGGTAGAGCTATCTCACCACTACTTTGTGTATTTTTGTATATTTTATCCACAAACTGCCGCTTAAGTGAAATAAAACTAAACATATCTACCACAGGTACTACCCCATCTAACCAAGTAATAATTAGAAAAACATTAAAACCTGTTAAATGCTCTTTAAACTGGACTCAGCCCTTGTTAACTGCAGTCTGGGAGCTAAGGAGATAATTAACTACTGTAAAAGGAAAAGTACATTTAGAAGCGTCCATCTGATAAACGGTAAACCTACTTTGTTAAGGCAAGTGGTGACCAATACGGTTTGGAGCTTTTGCAAAAGAATGAGCAGATATTTTTGAAACACGCTGCAAAGAAAGTAAGCGGTGTTTACCTACGAATCAGTGCGGGAAAAAACGTGCACTTTGCTTGATGCAATTAGCCACAACTACCCAACACAGTCGTATAAAACCACATCACATTTACACACTTAAGGCCAGACGCTACAGGCAAAACTCATTATTGTCAAAAGTTTGTGTTTTGTCAGTTTAGCTTTCACTTGAAAACCAAAAAAAGTGGTTCAAGCTACACGGAAAATGCAATATTGTAACAGTGATCTTTGTATATTATTATTATTATTATTATTATTATTATTATTATTATTATTATTATTATTATTATTATTATTATTATTATTATTATTATTATTATTATTATTATTATTATTATTATTATGTACTTAATAATTTTGTTGTTTCACAGTATGACCATAAACTTCAATCTCCATGGAGACTTGCGAGTCAAATTACAGGTTAGATTCTTGGAGAGGCGACCCCACTCACAGTAAGAATATTTTTAAAGATATTTTTGAGCAATAAATAACACCTGTAATTGAATAAATGTAAAACAGATTAGTTTAATGCCATACTGTCTCCATGGAGACAAAAAAGCTCTCTCCAGAAAAGTTACACAGTGCACCTTTAAAATCTTTTTGAATTTTACAGCTTCAGTAAGATTCCTTTTACTGGAACACTAAATAAGATGTTCAAAATCCCCTCTGTATTGCCTGTATCTAATACTTTAACAAAATAAAACAGTAAATTTAGGGCTGACCATGTCCCAAATATGCATAAATTGGTCAATTTTACACATAAAATGTCTTATTCATTGTCTTATTCAATGTCTTATTCTGGAAAAAAATAAGAGACTACTGCTTTTTTTGTTGTGTGAAATCAGCATCTCTACATGTATTACAGCCATTCCAGTGTCTGTTGAATTCCAACACAAACTGATGGAATAATTATATATTATTAACTTTTGTGATTCTTTAATCTTTAGAAATGAAGTTTCAAATGTGTGCGTGACTTGTGATCATATGTTTTGAGTTGCAGAAAGGCCAGATATCTGAGGGGAGACGTAAGCAGACAGCTCGGCTCCTCCAGTATCTAAGTCCCAGGGACATTGTTCCTGTGAAAGATGTCATATCTGGGAATTATCTTATAAGTGTGTTGGGTGTTATGATTATGTTTTGGTTTTAATGATTATGTTTTGTCGGCTGTCCTGCCACATGTTCCCCCACCCCTTATGGGCAGGACAGACCACGTGTAAACTAGGGATGTGAAAAACTGAATAAATAGCAAGCTGGGGGCACAGAGAACCAGGACGCTCAGAGCAAATATGGGCCGAGAGCAATGTTGTAACCTGGTCGTATTTCTCTGATTGTTCTCCACTTGCAAGTGGAAAGATCTAATCTCTTGTCTTCCTTTCCTGTGTACAGAATATGTTGGGTTTTTACCAGCACCCATCAAATGGTCCTTCGTAAGCCGGATCCCAAGACACCTAAAGACTCCAGGAGGTGTCTGAGATTCGGGAAAGACAGTGGCCACTGCATCTGAAACCTTTACCGGCCGACTCTCAACCATCGCTTGGAGTCTGAGGGTTGACGGGATACCGAAGGAGGAAGACAACCAGACTAAAAGAACTGAGTGAGTACGTCTAAGTTTAAAACGTGTGTGACTGAGGGTCATAGCGCGTAGAAAACCCTAAAAATCCTAGGCTCTATTAGGTAAAATGTGGACTAGTGTCCCTCTATCGGGTGGCGGGAGAGTCACTGGCAGGTAGTAAAACACTGGGTGGAGTAGTATCCTTCTAACGGGTGACAGGTTAGTCACATACAGTTAGTAAATTACTGAAGGAAGCGGTGTCCCTTTATCGGGTAACAGGTTAGTTACTGGCTAGATAATAAAAGACCGTGAAAATCGTACTCAAAGGAATAAAAGTTCTGTGTGAAAGTGTGTATGACTGGAATTACAGGCCGTTAACACTGTAATTCATATAAACTGTTCAGAATAATACAGTAACGTATTGTAGATGCAAAGGCAAGATTTTTCCACCTGCTCATTGCACAGTGACAGGTTGAAGTGAAAAATACTACAATACTGATTATTACTGTCTGAACAAAAACACATCCCAACCTATAGTGACTCCACTCTGGATTAAAAAGGTTGGACTAAATTGACCAAAAAAATGGGAAACAAACAGACAAAACTTCAGAGTAAGGATTATAAAATTGTTGCGCAACAAAATAAAGACAAAATAAAATACCTAAAATTATGGGCAACAAAATATAATTTTAAAGGGAAGTTAAACACTGTAGAGATAATACAGTTAAGAGAAAAGATCTATGCAGATTATTATGCAGACTATTAGAGTAATCTTAGACCAATTAGAGGTAAATTTCCAGAACCACAATACCCATTTCAAGAAATACAGATGGATTTTATTCAATTAAATCAAAATGAAGGTATGAAATATTGTTTAGTAATCATAGATGTGTTTTCAAAATGGACAGAGATATTTCCAACTAGACATCCAGATGCATTAACAGTAGCGAAAGCGTTATGGAAAGAAATTATACCTAGATATGGATTAGTGGAAGTGATCCGATCGGATAATGCTAAACATTTTGTTAATGAAACCATAGAATTGATAGGAAAGAAATTTGATATAAAACTAAAAAACTTGTGTTCATATCACCCACAGTCAGCAGGACTAGTAGAGAGAAGAAATGGTACTATAAAAACCAGACTTAAAAAATGTATGGAAGAAACTAAAAGACCATGGACTAAATGTTTAGATTTAGTCAAGTTAGAATTAAATACTACAGCTATACAAGGGCTAACTCCATTTGAGATATTGTTTGGTAGACCATATAAAATACCACAATTTAAACAAATATGGGAAGATGGGGAAGATATGGACTTAGCTTCACACATGAGAAAAATGTTTGAAAAACAAATAAACAAAAAATACTGAAATAGAACAACCCTGTTCTCAACAGGAAGAAGAGTTAGTAGAACCAGGGGACTGGATCTTGGTGAAAAGCATTAAGAAAAAACACTGGTATTCACCTAAGTGGGAAGGTCCTTATCAAGTATTGTTAACAACCCCAACAGCACTAAAAATAGCTGAGAGAGCAACTTGGATTCATCAAAGTCATTGCAAAAAGGTATAAACTACAAAGATGCAGATAAATCACAGGAATAGAATACCAAAATGGCTAAAGACAGCTATAATGTGTTGGATATTGTTGACATTCTTTGTAATGACATTCCTACTAGTATGGTATCAGATAAAAAAAATGGGCTAGAAGACTTAAGATGGAAGTGATTAAATTGAATGGCAAATTAACTTTAGTAATGTTCTTTAACACAACAGCAGAACCATTAGAAGCAGGAATAGAATCAGGAGGTCATGGTCTTAAAGTACCATGTTATACCTTATTGTTATGTATTTATAAATCAGGAGACGACCCATGCACAAAGTTTTTATATGTTCTAACATAACACAGGCTGACTCGACAGAACTGCCTCAGCAGAAGGAAAGTCTAGTGATAGGACCACAAACTTTCACTAGTACAAAGATTAGAATAAATAACAACAACAACGAGCAAAAAACAGATGATTGGTTTCTAATAGCTACAGGAATATCAGGACTCAACAATAACTGCTAATGACGGAACAAGCAGCTAATTCATCACTATCAGACTGTTTAGTATGTTTGGGATCTAGACCAGTTTTGAAAGTAGTCCCTGCACCCATTAACGAGACATGTATAATACCTATAATGACTAACACCAATCCACCAAACTGTTCTGACTTAGATAAAACTTTTCCAGTCACCCAACCTGTAAAGATTAAATCAGTATTTGATGTTAAAGTAGCACTTAAATTTTTTATGTGTATAAATTTCAATGGAACAAAAAACATCTTAGGGAGAATCCAGCAGGAATTTTGTGAAACTAACATTAATGGAGGTGACAACATGAAAGTAATATCCAGATCAGATGTGTGGTGGTGGTGCGGTGAAGACAAGATCTATGACAAAATACTGTCCAATACTTCAGCTCGTTGTGCTATAGTTACCCTGATTATGCCAGTGATAGTCCAACCAATGACTGCAGAAGAGATAAGTGCACATTACCAACTTGTGCTTCCAGGACATTTAAATAGAAGGAAGCGAACTAGCCACACCCCGTGATTAGAAGACCTATATTGACGCTGTGGGCGTCCCTAGGGGGCGTGCCTGACGAATATAAATTAGCAAATCAAATATATCACTCAAGACCCTTTAAAAAACTGATGCTAAGGACGACTGTTGCACTGATGCACATTTATTTTATCTTAACTCCAATGCACATTCTATTGCACATTTTTGATGCACACTGCACACTTTGGAAATCTGTATATAGGTGTTTATTTATTATGTTGCACTGTTTTAAGATTTTAGATCTTAGACTTTAGTTTAACTTTAGATCTCTGTCTTAGATAGTTTTTGTTGTGTTTTGTCTTCATATTGTATCTTGTACACTGTCTTTTGCACTACCTGGCCAGAGAGAAACGAAATTTCACTGTATGTTGAACACATATGGCAGAATTGACAATAAAAGCTAACTTTGATCTTTTGAAATAGCAGCAGGATTTGAAAATACACCAGTTATAGCTGCATTCCTTCCAATTACGCCTAACAAAAATGAAGACAGAATCAACTACATCCACTATAACGTCCAGAAACTTGGCAACTACACCGAAACTGCACTATCTGCTGTACACGACCAACTTAAAGCTACCTCACTCATGGCCTTCCAGAATCGCATAGTGCTCGACATGTTACTAACCGAGAAAGGAGGAGTGTGTGTAATCTTTGGGGATGTGTGTTGTGCGTTTGTCCCGAATAACACCGCTCCCGAAGATAAACTCACTAAGGCATTGGATGGCCTAAGAGCTATGAACAAGCGAATGAAGGACCAATCGGGGGTAGATACTTCCATGTGGGACGGCTGGCTGGATGTATTTGGAAAATACAAAGCCCTGGTAACATCAGTCCTAATGTCAGTAGCAGTATTTGCAGCAATTTTGACCTTATGTGGGTGTTGTTGTATTCCATGTCTAAGAGCATTAATTAATAGACTAATTACAACTGCCATCTCACCCTTAACACAAGACAAGGAAGTGATGATGCATTTGCTGGCAGGTTATGATGGCACTCTATTAACACCCATTGACGAAGAAACAGATTTACAAAATGAATTGACTGACTTATTCCAAGAAATTGCGAATTGAGTGTACAATAACAATGAACGGGTAACTGAAAATCTGCAAAGAAGAGGTTACACGGGATACAACAAAAATTAATAAACAGGAGGGAAATGATGGAATAATTATATATTATTAACTTTTGTGATTCTTTAATCTTTAGAAATGAAGTTTCAAATGTGTGCGTGACTTGTGATCATATGTTTTGAGTTGCAGAAAGGCCAGATATCTGAGGGGAGACGTAAGCAGACAGCTCGGCTCCTCCAGTATCTAAGTCCCAGGGACATTGTTCCTGTGAAAGATGTCATATCTGGGAATTATCTTATAAGTGTGTTGGGTGTTATGATTATGTTTTGGTTTTAATGATTATGTTTTGTCGGCTGTCCTGCCACATGTTCCCCCACCCCTTATGGGCAGGACAGACCACGTGTAAACTAGGGATGTGAAAAACTGAATAAATAGCAAGCTGGGGGCACAGAGAACCAGGACGCTCAGAGCAAATATGGGCCGAGAGCAATGTTGTAACCTGGTCGTATTTCTCTGATTGTTCTCCACTTGCAAGTGAAAAAGATCTAATCTCTTGTCTTCCTTTCCTGTGTACAGAATATGTTGGGTTTTTACCAGCACCCATCACAAACACAAAGCTGAGCTACTTCAGTTCTTGCACTAGGAGTGGAATAAAGTCACCCAAGAACAATGTGAAAGACTTGTGGAGAGCATGCCAAGACGCATGAAAGCTGTGATTAAAAATAAGGGTTATTGCACCAAATATTGATTTCTGAACTCTTCTTAAGTGTAAACATTAGTATTATGTTGTTTTAAAATGAATTTGATCTTGTTTCTTTGCATTGTTTGAGGTCTGAAAACATGTATCTTTTTTGTTATTTTGACCATTTGTCATTTTCTGCAAATAAATGCTCTAAATCTAATATATAATCTATTATACATCTAATAAATCTAATATTTTATTTGGAATTTGGGGGAAAATGTTGTCAGTAGTTTATAGACTCAAACAAAAATGTTCCTTTTGCTCAAACACATAAGTAGTAAAATCAGAAAAACTGATAATTTTGCAGTGGCCTCTTATTTTTTTTCCAGAGCTGTATATGAAAACAGCAAAGAAAAACTTTAACTTATTTTTTCAACAAATGACAAAAGAGGTTTCAACTTGATAAATCAAATATCTAAATAAATATAACTCAAAATGTGAGATTGTTTTTACAAATCACCTGCAGTGTCTGGTCTGGTGGTGTATTTATAGAGTATGTGGTCCAAACCCAGTCCCCCTCTCTCCGATTGCTCATCACACATGTCATTTAACACAATAAATCTTTTCTCTATTTGCTTATAAAGTTGTATCGTACAGTGTCTATTTTATTTACCAAAACAATGAATAAGTGCACTTTGAAAAATCCCACTGATTAGAGAAACATATTATATTATCTTATATTCACTACTGAACTGGTGTCACATGCTATAAATATAAAATAAGGTGGAAATACACAAGTGTTTTTAGGGATCTAGCGTTGCTGCTTAAAGGCGTACTGTGTAACTTTTCTAGTGGAGTGTACAGTACGTCGTCTGCTTGTTTCCATGGAGATGTCATTTAAACGTATCCAACTCCAAACGTCTGATCTGTGGCGTGTTTTTCCAATGTATTTTTAGTAAAAGCGAGAGTTAAGTAGATAGATAGGTTTAATGCCACACTGCGGAACATTCCAGACAAAACATCAACATCTCCATGGCGCCAAACAGGAAGAGGACAGCCCCACCAGAAAAGTTACACAGTGCACCTTGAAGAGAATGAGGAAATTATTAATGCATTAGTCATTCCAAGTGCTTTTAAGGATTTTTATATAATTTTAACATCTTTTTTTGTACAAAGCAAGATTTTTGTAATATGCCCTTTCAGTCAAGGCAAGCCTCTGGTGAGTAAAACGTAAATATCTCATGCTGGGTGAAATAGAATTATCTATTTCTTCTCAAAAAATTCAAATAACTTTTTATGTTTAGCCAATGCAGCTATATGTGTATGGCTCAGGTTTCTGTTGTCCTTGGTTTAAAAAGAAACACACTTTATATTTTAGCTGTTAAAGCCTAATGTTATTTTGAGCCCAAAAACCCTTTAAATAAAACTATGATGGAAATTCACAGGAGCAGAAAAGGTGAACTACCCATTCCATTTGGATAGACAAAACCAAATCAGAATACACAAGAGACACGAATCGTGAAAAATACAATTTAAATGAACCAAAAAAAGCATTACGTTCAGTGTATCTGACAAATTATTATAAGTATTAGACAAGAATCCAACATAAACCTAAGCTTCAAAACTGTCTTTGGCTAAATGTTTAAATTATTTTTGATCAAGTCATCTTAAAAGCGCAATATCCGAACTTCCATGGTTAAGGGTCTCCATGGAGATGGCATTGCTTTGCCTGGAATATTCCACAGTATGGCATTGATCTATTTCTGTGGAGAAAAGCAGGTGTTGCCACAGGGTCAGGTTACACTGGTCTACACATTTTTGGACTCAATCTGCTTCCGAGATAAAAGTGGCTAAATCTCAAAATTTATATTGCTAAGATGAACTGAAAATCAATTGATAACTGTGCTGGTTAGCTAATGTATTCAAGATATGTAATGATATATTATATATATTGATATATGTTAAAACTCTAGACATATTAAAATGAATGTATTGGAATGTGCAGACAGGCTTTCAGATAGAACTGGTTGTTGTAGACACACTGTACCTTCTAATAAACTACCGTTTGTGCCTTATTTTGCATAAATTTCCTATTTTGACCCAATACTACATCTTGGAAACTATAGCTAATCAGCACTTTTTCTTTATTAGTGACCTAAACCAAGAAAAATGTAACTACTTTTGTTCCAGAAGCATTTTGCTTGTAGACCAGTGTTATAGGTCAGATCTGTGGAGAGGTGACTCCACTCACAGTGAGAATGTTTTTCAAGGTGTTTTTGAGGAATAGAAATATCCATGATTAAATAAATGTTGGGTAGACAGGTTTAATGCCATACTGTGGAACATTCAAGTGAAAGCAACGACATCCATGGGCATAAGCAGGAAGCAAACCCGTCACCAGAAAAGTTACGTAGTGCGGCTTTAACCTGATATCACCAAGGAAAACAGACAAACTGATCCAAAAAATCCTTCTTTTGGTTTGTTTTATAGTTGTTGTTTTTTTTACAATTTCAGTTTTCTGCTATAGAGATTTTTACAAAGAGTGAGAAAGTGCTACTTAGGCTATGTTCCAAAGTGTATTATTTTTCTCTGTATAGTAAAAGACAAAGTTTCCCTGTAAAAATTGAATATCTACACCTCCAAAACCAACTCTCAAATCAAAATACAGTGCATCCAATGAGACAAACTTCACTTAAATAACTTGTAAATGACATTAGAATCAAAGTGCTCCTCTCGATAATAAATAACTGTGCTTCTGAGCCTTTTAGCTTAACAAAATAAAACATTACATCTCTTATATCTGCTTTTTACAAGCAGCTCTCTCCCTTTACTTAATAATAATAATAAATTGTCTTTGCAACAGCTAGATGACTCATTTCTTCCTAAAATACAAATAAAAACATACTTTGTACATAATTTAAATATACTCTTCACACATACACATTTCAATAAATACAGAACGGGGAGAAATAATGATGTAAACAATATAATAACATAACGAGCAATGTCAGGAGAAGCACAAATGCAGACAACTTTTTGTCACAGTGCAAAAAGTCCACGTGTGCGCCGCCCCCCTTGTGGTTTAACACAGGTACAGCAAGCGTGTGACAATATTCCATTAAAAATAAAAAGCAACAGATATTCATACAAATGTACCTAAGATCCTAAAACACTTTGTGGTGTACATTCAGGAACATTCATGTTGCGCGTGAAAAAAACAACAACAACAAAAAAGCAATAACAAATAAAAGAAAATGAAATTAAAAAATGAAATTAACATATTCACAAGAGGTGTGTATGAAGCCTATTTCCATACAGTATCATATGTTACAACTTATTACTAGGGTCTAGCAGAGTCCAGTGGTGCAGGGTCAGTTATAGCTTCTCCTTTGAAGGGATCCAGATGTAAGGGCCTGCGTTTTCCTCTATGACCTGTTTACACTGATTATAAATTTCTTCTAAAGTGTCACCTTGAACCAGCGCTGTAAACAAAGACAAATATGAGATTATGTGCTCTCAGAAAAGACGGAATAAACAGTGATGGTTAAGTGGGTCACAAAGTTAGACTTTAGTAATTCTGTTCAAAGATCACATTTTAAAAGACAGAAAGACTGAAATTTGAACTGGCAAACTGACACAAAAATCACATTTCAGAGCATATTTGTACAGATTTAAACTACAGGGTCAGCAGTTCTTATGCAGAATAAGACAGGATATTATGTTGTTTGTGGAGGAAACTAGGATACTTAAAAAATATAGCCTACACTGTACTGTGCAAAGTACTTCAAGGTCTTGTACCCAACTTTTCCCAAGTATTTGAGCAAAATGTATTTATTTATTTATGGTTTATTTGAATAGGGAAAGATACAACAAACATAGATTAACGATTAAGTAATCTAATGCAGGTATCACAGTTTCATAGCCTAGGCTAGTTCGCCAGTCCTCAGGAGGGCTGTTAAAACTTCAGATTTCACTAAAAAGTAAAGTTGTCTTGCCCCAGCACAGACATATTAGTCCAAATAAGTCCACTGTGCGCTATCTGCAGCTAATCAGAAAGTATTTTATTATCCAAAAATCAGGAAGTGTACAGTACGTTTGCATGCTAGGTGTTGTTGGCTTTATCGTCACCGCAAAACTGCTCTGAACTACATAGTATCTACCCATCTACCTAAAAGGGCACCAGAATTGAAACGTTTCCTGTTGTGCCTTTTTCAGTTTTCATTTTGCTTTAATATCACCTCTGCTTCTGTTGTGCAGTGTAAAATCCAGGCAGCGGGAGTGTTTAATCAATGAACGTGTGTGTGTGTGTGCTTGGATGTGTGTATGCATGTGTGTGACTGCTGTGTGGGGTCACATATGAGCACACACACGCACACACTCGGCTTTGATTAAAAATACCTGTGAAGAATTCTCCAAACTCCTGCTCCAACTTCAACGCTCGGTCAAACGTCTTCTTGGCTTGTTCCTCCGTCAGTCTTTTATTCATGTCCCTTTGAATGACATTGACATTGTACAACTGTTATTGAATTGTAAGTGTTTAATTCATTCTAGATTTCATTGTTCTGAATGGCATGAACATAGAAACACTGCTTATCATGTCAGTCATTATTTCATCTTTGCACTGTTTCTCTTGTATAAAGCTGATACTTTATTTTTATATTTTATTTTTAACTTGTACATGTACATTTACATAATTATGCCTTATTTGTCACCAGTCTCTTGCTATTTTTGTTACTTATTTTGAAATTATTATAAGCATTTTCAGCTTTGGAAAAAAATAAGAGCACTGCATTTTTTTTCTGAAATCAGCGTCTCTACATGTATTACAGCCATTCCATTCCAGTGTCTTTTGAATTCCAACACAAACACAAAGCTGAGCTACTTCAGTTCTTGCACCAGGAGTTGAATAAAGTCATCCAAGAACAATGTGAAAGACTTGTGGAGAGCATGCCAAGACGCATGAAAGTTGTGATTAAAAATAAGGGTTATTGCACCAAATATTGACTTCTGAACTCTTCTTAAGTGTAAACATTAGTATTATGTTGTTTTAAAATTAATTTGATCTTGTTTATTTGCATTGTTTAAGGTCTGAAAGCATGCATCTTTTTTGTTATTTTGACCATTTGTCATTTTCTGCAAAGAAATGCCCTAAATGATAATATTTTTATTTGGAATTTGGGGGAAATGTTGTCAGTAGTTTATAGACTCAAACAAAAATGTTCCTTTTGCCCAACACATACCTATAAGTAGTAAAATCAGAAAAACTGATAATTTTGTAGCGGTCTCTTATTTTTTTCCAGAGCTGTATATTTTTGCTGTGTTATTAGAATACATTGTGAGCTACTGTGTCCAAATAATTTCCCCTGATCAATGAAGTTTGTCAAAGTCCAAGTCTAATTCAGTGCACTTATTTTTTGTATTCACAGTTATACTTCTATGTTCCCTAAAATGTCATGAAGCACAGTGACAGTGTTATGATTATGAACCAAGTTACACCCATAACTGTATAAAGAAGTGGACTGAGTGAGTGTGGCGTCACTCGTAGTGTTCGTCTACAGGCAAAATTAAGCCAATTACAAGTCTGCAGGGGTGCAAAAAGGTGAACTGCAACTTCAATTAAAAATGTGCCACTTAAACCAGCCATGTACGATTCCGCGGTCACACTTTGGTCTAACAGAGGTATTTCTTCTTTATATTAATAATGACTTTGCATCATTTGCTCAGTTCCAAGCCACATTTAATCTCCCATTTGGTCATTTTTTCAGGTATCTGCAAATTAGACATTTTGTTAGACAATCTCTTACTGAAGTTGAAAGATGACTAGTCCAGCAAGATTTTTATGAGTTTTTGGGAAAACCGCCAACATCCAGACATTTGATTTCACAATTTGTCAAACTTTTCTATAAACCAACCCCATCTGTACATAGTTGGAGAGATTTCTGTTGATTTATGGGAGAAAGCATTATGTAGGATCAAATTACGTTCAATAAATGCCAGGCCCCAGCTTATACAGTTTAAACTTATCCACCGTTTGCATTATTCTAAAACTAAACTGAGCAGGCTTTTCCCTTCTAGTTCACCATTGTGTGACAGATGTAGAGTGAGAAATGGTTCATTAGGTAATTTATTTTTCATGTGTCCTGTACTCAAAAACGTTTGGTCTGAGATTTTTCATTTATACAGTACCATATACAAGAAATTTATACTGCCTGATGTTCTGATTGTGGTGCTTGGGTATTCGGATCATTGACACACTCCCAGGCAATTCTGCAAACCATTAGGTTTGGCATGATTATTGCAAAGAGGACTATTCTGAGGGAATGGAAGGCCACAAAACCTCCCTGTTTTCATAAATGGTTAAATGATGTGATGTGTTGTCTGTGTCTTGAAGAGATTTGGTATAATCTGTCAGATCAGCGAGATAAATTCACAAAAAGTTGGGGACCTTTTATAGATTATATAAAACAGGGGACTCAACCTCAAAAGTCCAAGGACTAAATTCTTATTCTAAATAGACATTGCTGTACAGGCTGTGTTTTTTGTACATGTACATACTGTGCACTGGCAGTGTTTGTGTGTTGTTGTTTTTTTCTCTATCGAAAAAGTGAAGATAGATGGGAAGAAAAAAAAAAAGTGCCACTTAATGGAAGCCAGTTATGTTGGCACCGCTTTGAAACTCGATTGCGCCCTGAGTCAGTTTGGTCTGCACCGGCCCTGAGTTATAGCGGCTAATTTGGAGCAGAGTTCCATATTTGGAATTCCAAGCCCGAGTATCATAGCAACCAAAGAGCCAGTCAGGAGCAAGAATGCTGTAGATAATGCTCCTTCTCGCCTGCACTGTCCGCTCAGGGAAACAAGGCACCTGATTGGCCAGTTATTAATGTTTACATCTTGATTTAGGGATGAAATATCAAGTTACAGAGAAAGGGGTGACAGTTCTTCAATAAGAAGTGAATCTGAGTCGATGAAGCAGATTTGTGCCCATGCTCACTTCCTATTTGGCGTCCATTTATACAGTCTGCGGTTACACCCAGTGCTGCTTTAAAGTTGTATGAGCCCAAAAAGATAAGATACAAGTGTGATCGATCCTTACATTAATGAATCTACAGATCTGGGTTTGATGAAGATGGCCACAGGATACAGTTGTGCTACTTGCAGCCGCTTGATGGCATTTCCAGAGACATCAAGAATACAGTGTTTACCCTGAAACAGAAAGTACAAGTCTGTTCACAAAATTCAGTAATAAAACTGGAGGCAAAAAGCAAAAGGAAAATAAGCCTAATGCAAATTCAATGAAGAAACTGGAATTAACCTCAGAATATCGCTAAATATAAAAAAATCAAAGTGGTTTAGGTCAATCATAAACTCAGACACGTGGGAGTGATATCAGAGCACAGTTTTAGCTCATTATTTCTTTATTATTAATACCAATACAGTGATACCTCACCTTACGAAAGACCCAACAAACGACAATTCCAAGTTACGAAACGCCTTCACGTTAAATTTTGGTCTCTAGATACGAAAGAAAATTCAAGTTACGAAACGTGAAATCTCAAAAATTCAAATAATGCGCACTCAGATGCGCGCCCCGAAACGTAAATACACTTTATCAACACACACGGGGTTAGGTTCCAGAAATAACCCGCAACAAGAGAAATCCCTGAAGTAGGACAACTTTATATTTTACAATTATTCTACATGTTTTAAGGCTCTAAATGCCTCACCACACACATTATACACTTTTCTCAGACTGGAATTAAACTTTTCTCACATTTCTCTCTCATTCAAACACTCAAACTTTCATAGATTTTCAACAAAATGTATTAGTGAAGTGTGTAATAGTGAAGCGTGGGGGGAGACACGGCTCCAGAAGCCCTGCGCCGCGCGAGGAGCAACTCACCTCACCGCGCGAGGAGCACCTCACCTCACCGTGCGAGGAGCACCTTACCGCGCCGCGCGAGGAGTACCTCACCTCATCGCGCCGCGCGAGGAGCACCGCTAGTCCTGGTCTGCACGACCGGCACCGGGTCAGCAAGCACAAGATAGAACCGCGGCGCCCGGACCGCGTCCTCTGGAGCCCGAGCCACAAACCAGCCGCACGAAACCAGCAAAGAGCGGCACGTGGTGGTTTAATCCTGGTTTAGTCCAGGTCCAGTCCAGGTTTAGACCTGGTTTAGTTCTGGTCTAGACCTGGTTTAGTTCTGGTCTAGACCTGGTTTATTCCACGTTTAGTCCTGGCTCTACAGTCTCTTAGCCAATCAGGACGCAGAACACAAAGTTACACTATAAAAAAACCATTACACTATAAAAAAAAAAACGACCTTGGAACGAATCAGGCCTTTTTCATTGAAATAGCTAATCAACTTACGAAAAATTCACGTTACGAAACCACTTCTGGGATGAATTAATTTCGTAAGGTGAGGTACCACTGTAGGATACGCACAAATCTTTACATTTTTGGGTGAAGGCAAATTCCTAATGTTTAGGTTTCACTGAACGGGCGAATACTTTTTCAAATGGTTTTTCAGTTTATCTACAGATTCAACATTTGAGGCTAGAAATTAGTTAGAATTAGTTAGATGGCAAATGTCAAAGAAACAGTAAAGCCTCACTGTATTTGAGAGAGAAAACCACACTGGTAAAAGTAAACTGGTCCTGATACAGCTGACTCGTATCAGAGTCTCACCCTCTCGGCCACGTATCTGACAGACTGCACGCTGGTGCCGTACAGATTGTCATTGTACTGTCCCGCCTCGATGAACTTGTGCTCTTGGATGTCCTTCTCCATCTGCTCTCGTGACATCACAAAGTGGTAGTCGCGCCCGTCCACTTCATAATCACGCTTTGGTCGAGTTGTGTCTGTGAATGATCAGAATTATTTCATTAAAACATCAGCAGGGAATTTTGAAAACATTTTTCACAACACGAAAACGTCCCTGGTCTACAATTAATGTGGAATTATGGTGTTTGCATGTCAACAGACAAAGATCATTGTTTTATTTACTTTAAGACAAGATAAATAAGAGCAAATTTAAATAGGAAACATCAGTATCCTGAACATGGACAGTCAGTTCAATGCAAACTGCTGTAAAAAGTGCTCTATTGGTTTGAGAATTAGATATCTGTTACTATTGGTTACCATGGCAATAATTCCTTTTTATGAATTTTATGAATTATACTTCATTATTAAAAACTATATCTGAAGCATAACTTCACTGTTGAAGCATTACATACAGGTTTAAATAAATTGAAAAAGCAAACACAGATACAGTTGATTCAACTCACCTTGCTGCCCTGAACTGTTAGCAGCTACACACAGATTTAAAGGTAAAGATGTGGAAATTAAAGCATGCAAAAAATATAAAGAAGACAAACAATAAATAAAATTGAATAAGCAGTTAAAGGGACAGTGTGTAAGATTTTTACCTGTTAATTACTGAAATTGAAGATACCCATTCAAAAATACATTGTTTTCCAAGCCTTTTCACTTCCATCATGAAATCAAAGTATTCTTTTGGACTTAGATATAGTCACATAAAAGGGGGATCTTCCCCATATAGAGGCAGCCATTTTGAATACGAGAGCCGCAGAAGGACATTTGGGCTCATCCTTCGCCTCGGCTCCTGCTAACAGCTGCACAGCCGCGCTGTATATGGGTCCCCCCTTCCCCCCTCCCCTTCCTCTTCTCTCCTTCGGTCCTCTGCTCCCATATGCAGCCAGGACCGAAGGAGAGAAGGGGAAGGGGAGGGGGGGAGCATGCTGCCGGATCACACATCGTAATGGATATAACACGTATTTTGGACTAAATTGTTTTACTGGATTTTATTCGCTGGATCCTTATGGACAGATTGAGACCAAGTTTATGATGAAATACAGAGTTTGACCTGTGCAAAGCCTTCAAAGGTAAGCTAAGTAAGCTAAGTTTTGTGCTTTTCTGTATAAAAGCCCCATGTGCTCGGGGAGTGATTGTTTTGCAGGGAAATGAATTGCATAGTCAAAAAGAGGAGACTGTAAGGTTTCATTTGATGTGTAGATTGTCATGAATCATGATCGGGATTGTGTGTTTTCATGCGAAAAGAAAAAAAAAAAGTGAACGGGGGACCGCGGTTTATGTATACAGCGGTGCGCGGTTCGTGCGCGGGCACGCGAGATTTCGGCGCTACGTCGCGTCCGGGTGACCCTCGAGGTCTGCCGTAGCCAAAAGAGGAAGTGGAATAGCTAGTAACCACCTATGCGCCACGAATCCTACACACTGTCCCTTTAAAAGAAAAAGGTTTAAGTGTAAGGACAAAACACAGCCCCACTGTGTAGCTTTTTAGCCAAAAATGTTTCATTTAGGATTTTTCTGAATGTATTTATAAAATGCAGAAAAACCTTCCCTATGTCCTGACTTTGAAAAGGCTTGCATCTCTACAAACCTGACTCGTATTTGGCCTGAAGAAGGTCCTCTCTTCCTGCTTGTTTCCATGGAAATGCTGTTCCTTTTGCTATTACACTCCACTGTATGGCATAAAACTCTGACTTCTTTGTATTTCTTTGGAATCATGCAGATAACATGCCAAACCCACGTAAAAGCTACACAGTGTTGCTTTAACGATGACAAAGGTAACATATTTTTGCATAAAATTACGTTTTCACAAAGGACAACACTCATCACATCAGTGTCCACACACACAGCACTGGGCTGGGGGAATACTTACGTGGGACACAGGAACCAAACTTTTCTGGAAACTCTGAGATGAGGTCGTCATTGATTCGGTCTTTCATCGGTCCCAGGATGATCACAGGTCGGGCATAACTAACTGGAAGAAAATGGTAAGAATAAATATTGTACATACATGTTCCACCATTTATTAAATCATTCTCAAATCAATCCTTTTGATCATCATAATCTCACTATACAGGCACTAAAACACATGCCAAATGACCTTTTGTCACAAAGACAGCTGCATTATTAAACCAAATATTGTCTGTCATACAGTCTCTGTGTTCCAACCATTATTGGGTTAAACGTCTTTAAAATCTCAATCTACAATAGAAATAATGGTTAAAATATGCATATTATGCTATTTTCTGATCTATGTTATAATTAAACCAAATATTGTCTGTCATACAGTCTGTGTTCCAACCATTATTGGGTTAAACGTCTTTAAAATCTCAATCTACAATAGAAATAATGGTTAAAATATGCATATTATGCTATTTTCTGATCTATGTTATAATGTTGTTTCGTCATCACAAACATACCAGGAGTTGTGTTTTGTTTCATTCATGTTTAACACACAAATCCTGCATAATTCTGCATAATGGAAGACACTCTCACTGTGTCATTTGGATGATTACAGCCCTGTAACTACCAAGCTCTATTGAACAAAAGGTAAAAGGAGCTGTTATCTTGAAAACATGACATCACAAGGTGGAAGAGAGCATTTAAAGTTTTGGAAATGTAGACAGTCTAATAATATAGGGTTACTCAAACATGTGTGAATGAAACAAAACACAACTCCAGGTATGTTCATGAGAAGGTGACAACATTATAACATGTCTTAAAGATCACAAGAATACATTTTGTGTAATACAAAATGTATTCTTGTGATCTTTAAGAATACATTTTGTGTAATACAGGACCTTTAAGTGTAAACTTACTTTCTTGCCGCATGACAGGTTCATATGAGAGAATGACATCTTCTTGACTCCCTGTATAACACCATTGATAAAATTAGTATTTAAGTAAAGCCCAAACAGTAACAATTGATCACAAAATAAAATAACATAAAGACCATGCATCTGTCATATCACATGCAGGGCAGCACATGTACTAATTGTAAGCTTATTATTATTATCTTATATCTGTCACTTTATGGTTTAAATAACAACTATTTCAAGACAAAAAAAATATTAAAGATGCACTATGTAACTTTTCTGGTGGATGGACTGTTACCTGACTTGTTTCTATAGAAATGTTATTGTTTGTCTGGAATATTCCACAATAAGACATTAACTTATAATTCATACGAGTGTTTTCATTTCTCAGAGAGGCCTTGGTTAAGTAAAAACACAATATTATGAATAGTAGGAGCATGCACCACATTAGAAACCTGAAACAAGGCTGTAATAAATCATGCAGCATCGCAAGAAAAGACTTAAACCAAATAAAACTCCAAAGACAAAGACAAAGTCATTTCTCGACCGACTTACTGAACGTCTTTGTGCCATACCCATCATCACCTAATCCCAAGATGTCCTAAAGTCCAGAGGAGGAGAGAAGCACAGAGGCAACACAGGCAGAAGTAAGAAGAGGTCAGAAAGAGCTGTGGAGTGTCCTGATACAGAGCAGCCACCAGGGGGAGCCGCACAAAGCATGTTGTAACTGGGTTGCAGCCGGTGACCAATGAGGTATAATAGAGGCTAAAGAGATGGTGGGTTTGTCGCCGTGGCAATTGCAGCAGCCATCTTGTGAGTGGAGGAAGAGCTTAATTTGAATTGAAAATAATGTTCAATTAGGGCTGGAAAATTCATGGATAAAAAGGTTTACATGGACATATAATATACAGCTCTGGAAAAAAATAAGAGACCACTGCAAAATTATCAGTTTTTCTGATTTTACTATTTATAGGTATGTGTTTGGGCAAAAGAAACATTTTTGGTTGAGTCTATAAACTACTGACAACATTTCCCCCAAATTCCAAATAAAATATTATCGTTTAGAGCATTTATTTGCATTTATTTAATGACAAATGGTCAAAATAACTACAAAAATACATGTTTTCAGACCCCAAACAATGCAAAGAAACAAGATCAAATTCATTTTAAAACAACATAATACTAATGTTTACACTTAAGAAGAGTTCAGAAATCAATATTTGGTGCAATAACCCTTATTTTTAATCACACCTTTCATGTGTCTTGGCATGCTCTCCACAAGTCTTTCACAAGTCTTTGTTCTTGGGTGACTTTATTCCACTCCTAGTGCAAGAACTGAAGGAGCTCAGCTTTGTGTTTGTGTTGGAATTCAACAGAAGCTGGAATGGAATGGCTGTAATACATGCAGAGATGCTGATTTCAGAAAAAAATGCAGTGGTCTCTTATTTTTTTTCCAGAGCTGTATATCTGAATTACAAAAATGAAAATTCAACCTAAAACACTGCAATGATAACTATATTTTTGTATCAATACCAAATAGGGAACCATTAATAATTATGTTATTATTACTTCATAGCTGTTACTAAAAAATATGCATTTATTAACTAACATGAAAAACATTTTGTTCACATTAGTAAGGTAGAAGATGGGCATTAGATAAAGTACAAATACAAGAAACCAAATGATCAATTAATTATTAATTATTAAAGATAAAATTGTAATTCATTCCAGCTCCCTATGAGGAATTAGGACCATAGCGATTAAAAATTTGTCTTTTGAATGAGGAAAAAGTCCTCAAAAATGTTGCTTATAATGAATGCCTGAAACCCATTTTTGGCTGCTGGGACTGGACATTGATTACTATAGGTTACCATGGCGATAATCTATCTAGCCTTTATTAATACCTGAATGACTATTTGGCTGTTAAGTGTGAGGTCACTTCCGGGTCCAAGGCACATGAACTGACTGAAAAATCATGTTGACAATTTCCTCTTTTATTTAGCAAAAATACAGAAAGAATTACAGTCATTTCATGCAAATACGTTTTTAAATGTGACAGAAAGTGCAAGAGGTCACGGTAAGAAGCTAAAATAGGATATGTTGGAGAAAATAAGAGGGGGATACAAAATTCCCCTATGTTTGTTAAAAGTTTGAGTCTAAATTATGCTTTGTCTTGTTCAAAAGTCTTTTTGGTGAATAGAAAAAGACAGTATAAAGGTGTGTTGCAACAGAATGTTAAATCTGGACACTGGACTAAAATGGCAAGATTTTAGGGAGTCCCATAGTTAGTAATCCTATGTTAAATACTCATTTTCATACTCAATTTGTGGTTAAATATACATTTTTGAAGGGTATTTGTCTTCTGTTTGATGAATAAGGAACAAAAACAAAGCTAGATTTAATTAGGTAGATAACAGTATGTATGTATGTAGGTAATGTGTATAAGATAAGATAAGACTTTATTGATCTCACACAGGAGAAATTCACTTGCCACATTAGCACCAGGCAGTTTAGTGCAAAAGAAAGTTTGAACAGAAAGTGCATGCAGGCTAATAATAATAATAATAAAAATAAGTAAATGAGAGAGTATAGAAAATATTGCACATCTGGACTATACAGTGGAGTTGTACAGTCTGATGGCTGTGGGGATGAAGGATCTGCGGTAGCGCTCCTTCATGTATTGCCTGTATTTTAATTGCTAAGGGCCCCGCTTATAAGCCAAGGACAGCTTCAGGGATGTCCAATTTACAAAAATTTTGGCATTTCGTAATAAATTTGTAGAAGAAATCAGCTGTGAAGTTGCAGGCTGGACCCGGAAGTAACAACCCCATGGAAACACCTCACTCAGACTCAACAGCTTCAGTTTGGCCCCCCTCCTGTTGACAAGTCGGCATCGTACACTCACTGAAAATGGCTGCGATCCCAGAAAAGGAGGAAAACGAATCGAAAACAGAAGAGGAGTGGTGTATGTTGAGTGTATTTGTGCCCTGCTCTGCCCTGTGCGTGTGCAGTGTCTGGGGCTGCATCTTACTTACTGTCAGAATCACTCCCATCCTGATCACTGTCCTTGTTCTTGTAGAATGGGAACTTTCGTGTGAAGATGAAATTCTTTTTACGTTTATCATTTAGTGGCTGTGAAGGGAGAGAAAGCATGGAGCAAACCAGTGGATCACGGTCATGCAGACAAAACAACCACATGCAAACTGCAGGATGTCAAGGAGTTTGTATTATGTCAATTTTTCTATCCAAAGAATCTATCAATCAATCAATCAAGCTGTTAAGTGTGAAATATTAGAGTAGTGTATGATTTTCTGTTTTATTCTTCATATACTATGATCATAGTTGTTAAAGGCCATGAGTTTTTTTTGACCACTTAAAGGTGCACTCAGTCACCTGCTTGTTTCTATGGATATGTCATTGGTCTGCCTGGAATGTTCCACAGTATGACATTAAACAGCTCTACCTTACATTTATTAAATTACAGGTGGTTTTATAGCTCAAAAATACCTAGAAAAACAGGAATTCTGACTGTGAGCATTGTTGCCTCTTCACAGATCTGACCTGTAACCTGGTCTGGTTTGGTCTCCATGAAGATAGAAAGGTTTAAAGCCATAATGTGAAACTGTTAAGCATTTTGCATGCAGATCAAGCACAAATAAACCTACTGTCTTACATGTAGGACTGGGTGATATAGCGATAAAACCCCAATCGTCATGTTATTCTTCAAAAAATATGCTGCAATCACAGTGAAGTATGAACTCCGAAGAGCAGGAGAGGACTTGAGTTAGCTTTTAGAGGCAATATAAACAAACTATAAAATTATTATGTCTTGTGATACTTGCTATGTGAAGTACTTTTTGTTTATAAAATGTGCTATATAAATAAAGCTGGATTGGATACATGTGTGGTGGATATTACAGTAAATAATAGTTCTTCTTGCCATCCCACAGTTGCAACATTGGCAGAAAATTAAAAGCAAAGTGACAGTTTTCATGCAGTACGTTCATGCAGAGAAAAGGGAGATGAGCTCTAAATGAAACTGATTTAAAAATTAACATTTGAAGAATTGTGATTGATGCAATGTTTTTTTTTATTATTCTTTTGCAATATATGAAATAACAAAATGAAATGATGATATGGTACTGATACATTTTAAAGTCAAAGAAATGCACGCATATTGGGTGGAAACATATTCAAATAAGCTTTAAATTTGAGAAAAGTAAATTATGTGATGGTGTGACTGATGCCTTCTACTCGGTTCATATCTATCAGGAGTCAAGTCTAAGTGGTTCTGAAGTTTACTACAGGCATCTAATACTGGTGTCCACATTAATACATTCTCATTAGGTTCCAGCCATATAATCTAGTTAGTGTGCTAGTTTAAAGTGGCACTTTAGACCCTCGTGAACTCCCTTACCCCTTTTGAATCAAATGAGCCCGGCTTGGCGTTGAATTTCACAGTCTTTAGTCGTGCCCGCTCTTTCCTCTCCACCCTGCCAAGAAAAAGTACACTATTAACCTTAGCAATGACATTTAGTGGAGGTTTTTTCTTATATTAGGTTTTCTTCATGTCTCGTGTCGATACGATTGTTTTGAATCCAAAGAAATTGATGGCTGTTAAGGTTTGCCAACATTTTTAGGCTGATAAGGAGGGCAGATTTTGGTTATTTTGTCCAAATTATGTGATTTTAATTTACTAAAAACTCACCCACAGACCATTTTTTTAACCACAATAATACAAGAAGGCTGTGTAGTCACATTTTGCGCAGTTATTTCTTCGCATTTTGGTGTTCAAATAAGCTTTATGTGTATTCTTTGGGTACAGAGATGGCCAAAACAAAATATGTGATGGAGATTTAAGGCAGATAGTCAATACACTAAGAACTGCAAATATATAATACATCATTATGATTTTATTTTATTATTTTTTTGACTACTTAAATTCTTAAAGGTGCACTATGTAACTTTTCTGGTGTCTGCTACCATGGGGCCACCTTTCTGTCCTTGGAGATACCAAAGGAGAAATTAAATTCTGTCAACTGGACAAAAGTTTTTTGATCAATGTGTTTTGCAGCTCATCCAAGGTGCTTCTTCAGTTCTGGTCAGAATGCTGGTGAACAATGCCTTATATAAGCCCAAAGAGAAGGGAAACTAACTGTTTGTTATCTAGGTCTATTGAACTGTGGGGACTGTGCCTGAGTAATCAGTCAGGCCCCTGATGGGTGCTGCCACACCTCTGAGTATCAAAGATGGATAGTCTTTCCTAACATTTTTTTTTTTTAAATAGGAAAGACAATCCATCTTTGAACAGAAAGTGAGGGCTCAGAGATCATCTCTCGCTTATTTACAACTCCATCCTCAAACCTAAAACAAAACAAAGAAAACAATATGCGTGAAAAGTCCCTCAGTCGTCCAGGTAGAATCCATGATAACAGGAGAAGTTCAATTTGTCAACTGGACAAAGTTTGTTTGGTTGAAAACGTTTCGCCGCTCATCCGAGAGGCTTCGTCAGCTCTAATAAGAATACTGGTAAGACACTTGCTTATATCTTGCTGTAGGGAGGAGCTACCTAGCTAACTACTTCTGCCGTATATCTTCACCTAGAAGCCACGGGACATTCTTTTGAGGACAGTGAGGTTCAGATCTTAGCCAGGGAAAAGAATTGGTTTGAGAGGGGAGTTAAAGAGGCTATTTTTGTCAAAAAAGAGAATCCTTCTCTGAACAGAAATGGTGGAGTAAGACATAATTTGCATCCCATCTACAATTCCATTATTAAGCCTAGATCAAACAAACAGGGAAACAATAGGGTTAGCCAGGTCAGGGCCAGAGGTGTGAAAAACAGGCGTGTAGGGATGAATAGGGACTGTCAGCTAGACGCCAGAGAAACAAAAGACCGAAACCAATGAGATAGTTCCGGAAAGTAGTTAGCTAGGTAGCTCCTCCCTACAGCAAGATATAAGCAAGTGTCTTACCAGTATTCTTATTAGAGCTGACGAAGCCTCTCGGATGAGCGGCGAAACGTTTTCAACCAAACAAACTTTGTCCAGTTGACAAATTGAACTTCTCCTGTTATCAAAGAAAACAATAGTGATAGCCTGTTGATGCTCAGAGGTGTGAAAGCACCAATCAGCGCCCTGAATGATTATGCTAACATGAGGCACAGTTCCACCTCAGTGCAGTTCAATAGAAACAAACTGTAAACAAGCAGGTTAGTTTCACAGTAGTTTCAGTGCAGTTAGCTCCTCCCTTAGATATAGATATAAGGCAGTGTGCAAAACGTATTTGATCAAAAAAACTTTTGACCAGTTGACAGAATTGAATTTCTCTTTTCCTATGGATTCTAGCTAGACGACAGAGGAATTTCACGAACATCCAAAAAAGATAGTTAGATAGTTGATACTCTAAGAAGGGCAAATATCACCCCGATATATGTATTTTCAAACTGTTACCAGAATAGATTTGATCAGATGTACCCATAATAAAAAAGCATTTGTGTAGTTTGTTATGAGTAATGACATTCACCACAGCCAGACAGAGGTTGGTATTTTTTATATTTTAATAATATAAAAGATAATTAGTTAATAATTAGTTAAAATATATAATACTCCTACTGTGTTTTGATAATTCTGAAACCCATGCATATAAATGAGTGAACAAACTGAGTTAACATCAGAGCTTTTCACAACTTCCAGAGACCAGAGTGAAGATTCTTGAATAAATTAGACCACTGTGTGCTGTTTGCATCTTTTTTTTCCCTTCTAGTTGTCATGAGGAGCAGACACACTTTCTTCTTCCTCCCTAAACCTTGCTCTGTCTGATGTTTTATTTCTCTCGTCTCGTCATTTTTCTCCTGTTGGAACAGATTTTCAAATCCTAAATCATGAATTGGAGCTGGTCCCTATGCAACTTGCACAATTTTTCACGGAGGAGCGCCAGTCCGGAGAGCCGGTCAGTCCTAAGGGAACGTGCTGCTTGATACACGAGGGACGCGTCGTGCACCTGGCACCGCTGTTACTGGAGGACACGGAGCAATTCACTATTGGAATTTTGATGGCAAGACATCTGGATTGGCCTGGGGGATGTTTTTTGACCCATCACTAATTGGAGCCGAGTGGATAAAAAGAGAAAACACAGATGAACTTTTCCATCCCATCTGTGGGATCCCCCTGGCGCTGGATAACATCACGGAAAATGGATATGGAACTGTGGGGAACAGCGGCGCAGTCCGTATTCATTATCATACGTGCCGGGGGAGAATTGCGAGTCACACAGACCTTCAGGAATTGGGGGCCTAGCAGAAATCAGGGTTATGGCAAATAGTCTGTTCGCCTGGGCTCTAAAATGTATCGATTATGTTAAACTCCCCTTTCGTAATCAGTTTTCCTGAAAAATGTGATCCAACTGAACTGGACTCTTTGTTTTGACTGCATTTTCTAGACAAACACGTCCAAGGCTGACAGCTGCCGCTTATCTCACGGCACTCTACAAAAACACACTATTCGGCCTCACACTGACATGTATTAAGTAATACTGCCCTGTCTATTTTTTAGGATGTCTGTTTCTACTTCAGTTTTCAATCAATTTTATTGATTTCTGATCTGTACCCTTGCCTCACCCTTCCTCCTTGTCGCCAAAGAAAAAAACACCGTATGTTACCTATCCAATTGTTTTTCTATCATTACATGTTGTGTATAATTGTCATTGACTGCGTGCACATGGTAGGATTGGATCAGGATTGGATTGGTTTTTTCACACTTGCTCGGCGGGTGGTCTGTCGTCCAATCCGAGTGCACATGCATGTCGCGCAATCAGATTCAGGTCAGCGACCTGGCACGCTCTGCAACGCTATGTGGCGCTGTAGTCCAACTATTTCCGGGTGATGGCTACTAAAAACACAACACAACACAGCTATCTGGCAGTATACTGTGATGGCTTTTCGAGGAGTTTGACAGAGCGGCAGTGGCGTACTTGTTGTGCATTCTGCAGAGTTAGGTTGTTCGTATGAACGACAAAACAGCGTTTTTGGTTTCTTTAATACGACACGAACTGTGTTGTCGGCGTTTGATATTACAAGCAATCGAGGACAATGAAAACTACGAGGATTGGGAGCTATACCACAGATGTTTTAATCATGTTCTGCCTTGTTGTTTTTTGTTGCTTGCATCTTTTGTGCCACAAATAAAGGCATTAAATTTGTAGCTATGGGTTTATCGTTCATTTACGTAAGGTCTGGGGAAAATTACACAACCACACTTTCATTTTGTATGTCTTTGTAATGCTTATCTTATATTCTGTTGTCTCTTCCACTCTCTGTTTTGTACTGTCTGAGTGAACAACTTAAGTAAATTTCCACACTGATTTTAATATTTACGTTTTTAATATTTAAGTTATACAACAGTTTAAAAAAAAACACTCTCTTCTGATACTATGAGGTCACAATAGATAACTCAAAATGTTTGTAAAAGTACCCTGTGCGTTATTTCAAAAGTTCAAAACTCCATGCTCAGCTTCCAGGTGCTGGTAACAACAGGAACATTGAATAATTCCAGAAAAGACGAAAGTTACCGCATACTCTTATTGCTTTATCGGGCTTTGAGCAAACAACGCGTTTCGATTCTACGTTATGTCCATAGTCCCAAAATGGTGGAAGATGGGACTTGTTGGTTCCGTGAAGAACGCTGTCGTAATGCGGGCAAGTTGTACGGTCTTGACCGCTCTCCCGTTGTTCTTTCTTGCCGTGGCATACGCCGCCCTGGCGTTTTTCCACTTGATTTTGATTTGCTCCGGGGGTCCGAGCAAACCCTGCCTCGGTCCTCGGTCGGTTTGGAGTTTCCCATGTGCACGCAGTCATTAAAAAATTCCAGAAAAGACGAAATTTACCGCACACTCGCGCACGCACACACACACACACACACACACTTTATTGTGCTAAGAGCAAACAACGTGTTTCGATTTTACCTGGCAAAACGCGTTGTTCGCGCTAAGCCCAATAAAGGAATAAGTAAAGTCAAGCGAGTGTGCGGTAAACTCCTTTTCTGGAATTGCCCTGTGCGTTACCTTCATAGTCCAGATATGGTGGAAGATGGGGCTTGTTGGTGCCGTGAAGGACCGCTGTCCGGAGCCATCGTAATGCGCTCTCCCGGTGTTCTTCTTGGCTGTGGCGTGCGCTGCCCTGGGGTTTTTCCATTTGATTTTGATTTGCTCAGGCGTCCGAACAAAACCTGCCTGCTCCATCTTCAACGCCATCTTCTGATAAAGACTAACGTTTCTTGTGCGCCGTCCGTCCATAAAGTTTTAAATGTTTATCTCTCGCATCTGGTGCAGCATGAACCCAGTTTCTTAGTCTGTCCAGTAGTGCGTGCTTGTTGCTTTCTTCGCAGCCATGTTTTCTTCTGAAACAACAATTGGTACTTGGTACTGAGAGGCACCCCCTACCAGTCTTACAACTTCCGGGTGAAATTCCTGAAATTCCTGGCGCCCATGTGCAGTATGCTAATCCGGTCCGAAATCGTTCACATGACGACGCCAAGTGGTTTGCTATCAGCCTAGGCCAGGGGTTCCTGGGGGATGGGGCAAACCAATCCCAATCCAAACCAACCCCTGTGCACATGCAGCCGTTACGACCCCAATCACTTTGCAATCGGTTTGGAGTTTCCCATGTGCACGCAGTCACTGATTGTAATTGCATCTTTTCCACTCTGCATCTCCGAGTCGGTGGCGCGCACATGCGCGTGGCCCCTCCCCTAGCCACACTATCACTGTCCTGCCTGGCTAGCGGGGAAACAGAATTTCGAATTACTCTATGTACATGTACATATGGTTTTTCGACAATAAAGCAAACTATGACTATGACTATCTAATTATAGAGTAATTTACCCTGTGGTAATCAGGAAGTGCTCTGTTAGCATGTAAGTGTTTGTTAGCATTACAGTGAAAGCTTAAAGGTCCAGTGTGTAGAATTCGTGGCGCATAGGTGGATGGTGGCTATTGCAATTCCTGTTCTAGCTACGTCAGACCTCGAGGGTCACCCGAGCGCGCCGTAACCCGGACAGCTCACGTACCCGCGCACGAACTGTGCGCCGCTATTGTATAAATAAAACGCGGTCCCGTTCACTGTTTTTTTTTCTTTCCGCATGAGAGCACACGTTCCTGATCGTGTACCATGACAATCTACACATCAAATGAAACCTTACAGTCTCATCTTTTTGACTATGCAATTCATTTCCCAGCACAACAGTCACTCCCCGAGCACATGGGGCTTTTATACGGAAAAGCACAAAACGAGGTTTGTTACTTTGCTTACCTTTGAAGGCTCTGGACAGGTCAAACTCAGTATTTCACCATAAGCTTGGCCTCAATCTGTCCGTAAGGATCCAGCGAATAAAATCCAGTAAAACAATTTAGTCCAAAACACGTGTTAGATCCATTACGACGTGTGATCCGGCAACATGCTTGTCGTTGTTTATCCAAACGCGTACTATCTCGTTGTGTGAAAACCACGAGCCTTGCCGAAGGCGGAGCCCAAATGTCCTTCTGCGGCTCTCGTAATCAAAATGGCTGCCTCTATATGGGGAAGATCCCCCTTTTATGCGACTATATCTAAGTCCAACAGAATACTTTGGTTTCATGATGGAAGTGAAAAGGCTTGGAAAACACTGTATTTTTAAATGGGTATCTTCAATTTCGGTAATTAACGGGTAAAAATCTTACACACTGTCCCTTTAAGAAAAGTTGAAGTGACTAGTACTTTTAAACTCATTATAGACCGTGTTGGACTGCTGACAATGGTTTAAAATGAACTAGTTCTTTTTTTAGTGTTCAAAGAAAGTAAAAACCAGGAACAGTAATTTAAGAAGTGAGAAGCCCCGCCTCCTCATCACAGTAGCAGATTTTCATTTACATATTTTTACATTTTTGGGCAGAGATAAGCCTCAAGATAAGCACTTAAGCCTCAAAAGCAGGACCATACAGGGTTACTGAATTATGCATGAATCAATTGAAATGCAATTCTGAGTAAAAGACAAATGCTGAACACATTACATCAGGTTTAGAAAGTCTTGTAAGTCTATTTCACATAATACACCCTCTTTAAAGTGCATTATGCAACTTTTCTACTGGAGGGTCCGTCAAATGAAGACAGTATTGCTTTGGCTGGAATGTTTCATAATAATATGGTATTAAAACTTTCCATCTTCACGGAGACCAAACCAGACCAAGTTACAGGTTAGATCTGTGAAGAGGCGACCACGCTCACAGTCAGAATGCCTGTTTTTCTAGGTATTTTTGAGCTATAAAACCACCTGTAATTGAATAAATTGAAGGTAGAACTGTTTAATGTCATAGTGCGGAACATTCCAGCCAGAGGAATGACATCTCCATGGAGCTACCAGAAAAGTTGCGTAATGCACCTTTATGCTCATATAGGTTTATGTGTTAAACTGACCTCCTCTTGCTGGGGATGACGCCCATCTCCTCGCTGTCCCCATGTGGCGTGACACGTCTGGCCTGCCACCACTCGTCATCAGAGGCATTGATCACGTGGAGGATGTCCCCGTACCTGAAGCTGAGGCCTTGACTGGGCAGCCCACTGTCTTTGGCCTTCTCATAGTCAAACAAGGCCCTGTGGATAGAGGGAAATTAGTAAGATTATTAGAGATAATAGTACAGAGGATTACCAAATGAAATTATATCTACTATCAACAACTATTTTGGTTAAACTTAACTCATTTACAGCCTAGCACTAGCACTAACTAATGATTGCTGCAGGTGCTAGGGTTTAGCTCATTTAGATCAGAGACTTTAGGTTTAAACCAACTGGATTTCAGCATTGGATCTGGCAACCCAGGTTTTGAATAACTGTCTTGAGAACCAAAACATCAAATTATAACATGAACAACTTGGCCATCATGTCCAAATTTTTAGCATGTTTTAGAAAGTAAGAATAATCAGGATTACAATTGTTATCTATAAAAGCAATATCTGATTGCACCAGGTATCTGAGGACACCACACCAGTCAAGTTTATGAAATTTACATACGTCCCTTTAAAGGTACATTGTGTAACTTTCCTGGTGTTCGGGTCCGTGAAGTGCTTGTCTCCATGGAGACAAGCACTTCACGGACATTCTAGACAAAGCACTTTATTGCTTTGTCTAGAATGTTTCACAGTATGGTGTTTAAACCTTTCTATCTTTATGAAGACCAAACCAGGCCAAGTTATATGTCAAATCTGTGGAGAGGCACCCCCAGAGTCAGATTGCCTGTTTTTGTAAATATTTTTATATATATTTATATGTATACAGCTCTGGAAAAAAATAAGAGACCACTGTAAAATTATCAGTTTTTCTGATTTTACTATTATATTCCTATATATATATTATAGGTATGTGTTTTGGCAACAACATTTTTGTTTGAGTGTATAAATTGCTGACAACATTTTCCCCAAATTTCAAATAAAGAGCATTTATTTGCAGAAAATGACAAATAGTCAAAATAACTAACAAAAAAGATACATGTTTTCAGACCTTAAAGGTCCCATGACATGGTACTTCTTGATGCTTTTATATGGTGCCTTAATGGTTCCCTAATACTGTAAATGAATCCTTCTTCAAAATCAACATTCAGTGCATGAGAAAGACACATGTACACAGTCAGAGTCAGAATCTCTCTGAACAACTCATTCTGGGCCTTGTTGCTTGAATGCAAATGAGAAGGACACAGATAGAGTTAGAGGAGCGGGTGGTGGGGGGGGGGCACCTGCTCCTCTGCGCCGCTGGGAGACAGCGCTGCGCTGTCTCCCCACTTCCGCGTTTTAAGCACGAAGGCAGAAAGGAGAGGCATTTCAATGAAAAAAAACAAATTTTCACAGAAAATAAAATTAAACCACTGCCGTTTCAGAGGTCCAGAGGGTCGGGTAAAGGACTTCCGAGCCTAGAAACACTCGCACGTGCCTCCAGGCAAATAAAAAAACGCATTTCGCATTGCATAGCTCCTTTGCGGTCCAAACTCTCTGGGCGTGATTTCCAGAGACAGGGGGTGGACATCCAGACAGGGGTGGAACTGCATTTGCATTTCTTTTTTTCGATCTGACGTCACATAGTTGCCTTGTTCAGAATCGGGGGGGGGGGGGGGGGGGGCAGGGTAGGGGAGCTCACATTAGCGTTCAAAAACCTCAGAAAGAGAAAATTTCATGCCATGGGACCTTTAAACAATGCAAAGAAACAAGATCAAATTCATTTTAAAACAACATAACACTAATGTTTACACTTAAGAAGAGTTCAGAAATCAATATTTGCCGTAAAATTCAATTTTGATGGTTAGAATACATGTAGAGATGCTGATTTCAGAAAAAAATGCAGTGCCGTCTTATTTTTTCCAGAGCTGTATTCATTATGTATATTTCTGTAGTATTTTTGAGCTATAAAACCCCCTGTAATTTAATAAATGTAAGGTAGAATTGTTTAATGTTATACTGTGGAATATTCCAGGCAGAGCAAATGACATCATAGAAACAAGCAGGTGATGGACCCCCCAACCAAAAAGTTACACAGTGCACCTTTAATAAATATCTGAATGAAAAATACAGTTTTGTCTTTTTTTTTTTTTTTTTACTGTACATTACTACAAATAAAAAGGTCAGAGAAAAATGTTATTGAGTGGTCCATAGGGGATGCTATAAAAAGCTCCCACCCTCATATGTGCTTGCACTGAGCTTTTTTCCATTCAATTCCAATTAGGATAACAGAACCCCATTCTAACTTTAGACATAATTAGAATCACGTGAGGTGTAAATTTACATCTAGAATGGATTTAGCCTGAACACTGGAAACTAGGTTAAAATCCAAAATGGCCTGACCTCACGTAGAGAGACCTCTTCTGATTGGTCCTGAGCGATCCCGACCCCGAGCTCATACTGTGATTCATCATCTGTTCCCGCAGGTCGTGGATCTTGGCCTCGAAGCGTCCGTATTCTGGAACAGAAGAAGAACACAGGTCAACAAAAGCAGGCTGGTACGAAGTAATGCTCCAATGCATGCTGGGAAGGAGGGGCACAACGACAAGTAATATATCTCCCTGAAAATTAAAATATAACAAAATAATATATAGTTTTTTTTCTTCCTATCAATCATAGAATAAAATATAATAAAAATAACACATAAGAATAAGTCCTATTTTTCCCTGGTGAATTCTGAAAAAAATAGAATACTGTCAAATAAGGTTGCAAAAATTGATACTAAAACTAGTGCGCAGTATTTGAAGTAATGAAACTTCAAGTAATGAAGTAATGAATAGTTTTAAAACTTATGAAGACCACATGTTAATATGTGTTCTTTTTAATATAATTGTGGTATCAACATTGAGCATTGAGAATTTTCTTTAGTATCGGAGTTGAATTCAGAACCTTTTCTCTCTCTGTAGTTTTTACAAAGTACTGGTGAAGTTTATATTCTGTAGCCAAGGTAGAACTAGATTAAAGACAGGATATCATCTTCTTCCAATTGCACCAACTCAAACTGCAATTTTGATTCAATTGTGATATATTGAGCAGCACAATTTTCTTCCTAGACTGGAATATAATAAAAATGCCATATAAAAACATACCTGAAGTTGTGTTTTGTTTCACTAACACACAAACCCTGCATAGTTCTTCTCTCAAATAAAAAACACTCCACTTTGTGATGTCATATAGTAATACAGGCAGAGCTCCATTGTGTGTGTATTCCATACAATTTCACGATAATAATTGGAACATTTATTATAATGTTATGACTTTGAATGAACAGTTCTTGGCACAGTAAGACCATGTCAGGATGTGCAGGTCTGTTACAGTGTTGACAAGTCTGCTCCCCTGACACTGCACTCAACATGAGCAGAGGACCCTGATAGCTACCAGTAACGTCTTCTTCTGTCATGACACTAACAAGGCTTGAATTCACCTGCAGCTGCACAGAGTAGCAGATATAAGCAGAACATTGCAAAAATCTCTACAGTACCAATGATGAGAACATTGTTACTCAAAATACATTTCAAGTACTTTCTAGTGGCTTTTTGCTGTCAGTAGGTCCGTCCTTGGTCAATCAGAAAGCTTTTTACAGCCAAAAACACAAACTGCACAACCCAGTCCTCTTACACAAAGACAGTTAACTTAACTTAACGTATCCCTTAATCAATCAACAAAATAAAGCACAGCGTACATGAATCAAACATGTAACACAGCTGCACATTAGATTTAACTAAGTAATCATCAAAAGTCATTGTTGAAATGGAGCATACATACCTGCCTGCATGTTGAGCTATGACCTCTCCTCTGGCTTTGTGTCCTATCTCACTGCTTGCTTAGCTAAGGCTTTCTCTGTTTGCTACAGTCCAATAGTGTAAGTGCTGAGTGCAAAGGAGCAGAGAGCACCTCTCTCTCCCCTGTGACTGTGGCCACAGCACAGAGGCGGAGCCTAGAGCTGACCAGTGGACTAAACACAAGATGGGTCGATGCAGTATAAGCACTTTAGAATTTAGATATGCTTTATTTCATCATACTTAATTTACTACTATTCTTTGCCCTTTAAATTTTTTCAATACAACAATACTAATTTACTTTTTTAAAATCTGTAGAAGACACCATTTAAATAATAAAGAAGAGCCTGTGAAAATATTTTCTGAAAACATGCTTTCCAGACATTAGAGAAGACACTGGGGACACGGCCTGGGTAGAGGGGCAGGGTAAAGTCGGGCAGGTGCAGTGAAGACAGGTGCAGTGAGGGCAGGTACAGTGAGGGCAGATGCAGTGAGGGCAGGTGCATGAGAACAGGTGCAGGTCATGTGGTGAAGGGGACATGACACTGTCTGACAGCATTCACTCAGAGCTCCCAGAGCCTGAAGTGAATGAGCGAACGCTCAGAGCCACAGGAGCCAGGCACAAACCTGGAGCTGGAGATGCAGCGCGCCGCGGAGAGCAAAGAGCAAGTTCTGATGGTGAGAAGAGAGAGACATTAGTCCCACAGCAAGGCTCAGAGTCTGATACGACACACAGGGAATGAGCCAATCAGACGGACACATGTGACTGAACCACTGATGAAGAGGACACAGAGTCAGGCCCAAACTCAGAGAAGACTTTGATGTCCCAGAGTGAAGCTCGCCAACACAAACCGCCTCTTATTTTAATCCAGTCACAAAGACAAACTCCACATCACATCATCAGTGCACAGAACATGAAACTGTGTGTACTTCATAAACAAAATTCAAACTTTATTCTGTTTATGCTCCATGTTCTGTGCCTTGTGTTTGATTTTAAAGTGACCCTGAACAGGCCTGTTTTGGTGGTGACTCCAGTGAATGTACATTGGGAGGTGAGCGCCTCTTTGACAGTGAGATCCCTGACCGTGACTCCAGTGTGCACAGCCGTCAGCCTGTTGAGCCTGTGCTGACTTTAATAAGAGGAGACGTGACCATTCAGAGCTGTCTCATCCTCTGCATGTTCACAGCACCACACTGTCACTCTGTACTGAGTTTGGACTGGGGGCCGATTGGAACATGCCTTTGTTAGGCCAACTACTGTTGAACTTTATGTGAATTACAAGGTCTTGCTCTGTCCAGGAGTCCCTCTTTTGTAAAGTCTCAGTATGTGTTTGCGAGTGTTTGTGTCTCACCCTCTGGTCTGTACTGGGCGATGATAGTGACCACTTGCCCTGCTCCTTTAAGAGCTGCTGCTGCCTGCTCATGAGTGGCTCCTCGCAGGTCAATGCCATTCACCTGGAAATAAAACAACAGTTACTCCTCCGGCTATATGCACATAACTAGAATGAAGATATGAGAATACATCTTTTCGTTTTGAATGTGGGCTGCAAAAAATCAGGTAAATCAGGTCTGAGGTACACTGATATGAAAACAGAATGAATGACAGATATTTGTAGATATGGCAGATATGGCAGATATTTGTAGTACTTTGACAGATATTTGCAGATATTTGTAGATATGGCAGATATGGCAGATATTTGTAGTACTTTGACAGATTGTGTAATAACCCATTGCTATTACATGCATAATTATTCCAAGATGTTGGAGTTTTTTCCATTATTAAAAATAATACTAATAGTATGTAATAGAGGTGAAAATACTTTGACACAGTATTGCAGTATCAGTGTGGTGATAGGACAGAAATGACTTGAATAACAACAGCTGATTGGATTTGCATGCCTCTTTCCACAGTCATTTAAAAGTGAAAATAATTAGACTGATGCATGCACACTCAGATGGCGGATGTCATCAAGTTGCTGCTCCTTATATTTGGACCTCTAGGACTTTGGCATGACTTTTCTGTTTCATTTGTTTTCTTATTAATACCATGAGCATTGATTACTTTAAAGGTACATTGTGTAACTTGTCTGGTGGAGTTCCCGTCAAATGATTTTCTCCATGGAAATATTGCTTTGTCTGAAATGTATGTATGGTATGGTATGGTACAGTATTTAACCTTTCTACAGTATCTTCATGGAGAGCAAACCAGACCTAGTTACAGGTCAGAATGTCTGTATTTTTTAGGTATTTTCGAGCAATAAAACCACCTGTAATTGAATAAATGTAAGGTAGAGTTGTTTAATGTCATACTGTGGAACATTTCAGGCAGAGCAATGTCATCAGAAACAAGCAAAAAGGTACACAATAACTACAACATAACACATAACATTTTTAATTTAGTCAAGAATTCAAGTATTGAGTTCCACCTCTTTCAGTCAAATGATCCATGAAATTTAATTTTGTATGTGCTCATCTGTGCAGATTTCCTCAGGAGAATATGTTTAATTTTATCACTCAGTTGACAGACTTATGACAGACTTATTTTTACATTTGGTTGAGTTTTTGTGGAGAGGACAACAGAACAAAGGCAGCCAACCAAACAGCTCCAGATGTGAACGCACAAAAATCATGTAAGATGAGAACAGTAAAAGTTATCAGCTGCACACTTTTAGAAAGTTTAATTACAATAGAGTTTCATACACATCAAATAGCATGAACAGTTAAAGGTGAACTATGTAACTTTTTGTTTGGGGGTCCGTCACCTGCTTGTTTCTATGGATATGTCGTTGCTCTGCCTGGAATGTTCCACAGTATGACATTAAACAGCTCTACTTTACATTTGTTAAATTACAGGGGATTTTATAGCTCAAAAATACTTATGAAACAGACATTCCGACAATGAGCAGGGTCGCATCTCCACAGATCAGATCTGTAACTTGGTCTGGTTGATCTCCATGAAGTTAAAAAGGTTTAATACCATACTGTCAAACATTCCAGACAAAAAAAAATGAGAAAAGCATTTAATGGACCCTCCACCAAAAAAGTTACACAATACACCTTTAAGCAAAAATTTAAATATGAACTAAATATGCACCAATTGGTACAAAAACACGTTTTTACCAACTTCAGCTCAGTCGATATTGACATGTGATAAATAATTTTAAAGAATTGCAATTTGATTTATGATTTATGTTTAAAGAATATGACTGTTCAAACTTCAAATTTTAAACACATCCAGAAGAATTGAATGAAAAACTAGTATGTATTTCAGAACATGTTTGTACAGATCTAAACTACAAGGTAAGCAAGCAGTTTTTATGCAGGATATGAAAGGATATTAAAATGATGGTACTTCAAAAAAAACGCAGCCTTTGAGATTTTCTAATTGCGTGCATTCAGTTTCGATTTAATTGCGATCAATCATACAGCTCTAAATTGGACCCACTCAAATTGCGATTTTCGATTTGGTAGTAGCCTTATCCGTGTGTATACTCTATAGGCAGAGGAGGGAGAGTGAGTTATTCTTAGTGTTCAAAACCAGGCCAGTGTCGGAAGTCTAACTGTCGTCGTTCATCAGGGCAGACACTGGTGCTGAGAGGTGCCAGTGAAGTGCCAGTCAGTGCCATGTTGGTTTAACTAAGTGTAGCACAGCATATACAAGGGCAAATGAAACATAACCGTGTAATTTGTACTGTGTGGGAGGCAATAACTATTATCCATAATGAGGAAGGACAGTCATTTCCTGTAAGCTAACGCCCACTGTACTGTTTATATCTGATTAGACTGGTTATACTTTGCGTTTTGGCGGCTTTATTTAACAATGCGACTTCTCTGGTAGAGTGTCTGCCACCTGCTGGTTTCCACGAAGATGTTATTCTTGAAGATGTTATTGCTTTGTCTGTAATATTACACCATATGGCATTAAACTTATCTGTAGGGTTGTCAAAAGTATCAAAAACTAGATATTAATTAATGCTAATGCTAGTATAGAAAGCGCATACTCATTTAAGCAAGTATCCTGAAAAAATAAAATATGTATATCTGAATAAAAATACCCTTCCCGAACAGTTGAGTGTTATCAGCACTAGGGTAACACACAAAATTGCAATATTATCCAAAAAAAAGAGTAGTATTCAGAACTCTGTATTGAGTCTATTCTTAAGTATCAAAATCAAGTTTGTAATTTTAGTACACTACACTAATCCAATTACATTTTTTATTGCTCAAAAATGCCATGGAAAACAACCGTTAACATTAACCATTAACTTGGCCTGATGGCGCCACCTCCTTGTCTCTGTGCAGATAACACGTGCTTAATGCCATACGGTAGAACATTCTTACCCAAACCAATAACATCTTCAAGGAAACAAGTAGGTGACAGACCCTCCACCAGAAAAGTTACACTTTAAACTGGAGAGTCCGCTGTCTGCTTTTCTTACGACCTCTTGTATATAGCTGAGATATTTTATTAGGCTACTTATTATTTTATCTTTATAATTTTAATTATGACTTACTTGACACCTGTTGCCTGCTGTCTTAGTTGCTATTTATTTAAGATTTATTATTACCATATATTTTGCTCACAGTTGTACTGCAAGCTACTAAGTAATTTCCCTTATGGAGCAATACAATTTGTCTAAGTCTAAGTCTAAGTCTAAGTCTAAATATCCATGGACCGTTATTGCTCTGCCTAGAATGTTCAGCAGTAAACCCTAGTGCCCACTGCATGATTTTCTTTGTCTTATAAGATTGCTGGATGACACACTACACAACGTGGGGAATTTTTAGATTGTATGATTTATACGTATATTGTACACATCTATCTCCATGGAGACAGGAGGCTCTGGCCAAGTTACAATTAAGATCTGTGGAGAGGCCATGCCGCTTACAATAAGAATGTTTTTGAGGGTATTTCTTAGCAATAAAAGCACTTGTAACTGAGCAAATGCAAAGTATAATTCTGCACTGTGGAACATTCCAGACTTGTACCCAATGTATTTGTATGTATTTAAAAATGCATCACTAATTCATTCAAGTTCTTATTGAGTAGTTTACTTATGCAAGTGGCAACAATATACACATATAGTGGTGATAAAGAGTAAATACAGATCTGTTTGGCATCTTTATAACTGTCAATGTTAAAATAAATTCTTTAAAAAAAAACATTAAATATTTAGAGCTGATACTAGTGACCTAAAACTTACCAATAATATATTCAAACTTAATACTAAATGTTACTTGATACTGTCTGGACTTACGGATAAGATCTGGTCTCCTCTCCGCAGTTCCCCACTCAGGTCGGCAGGTCCTCCAGCCAAGATGAACGACACAAAGATGCCCTCCCCGTCCTCTCCACCCACGATGTTGAAGCCCAGGCCAGTGGAGCCTTTGTGCAGTACCACCTTCCGCGGCTCTCTGTACAAACAGGTCAGATAGTACATGAGATCAGGGGAGTCTGTGGGCTGGAACATGGTGGAGAAGGAGAGGAGATGGAGGAAAAAGGAAACAGAGGAGGAGAGGAGATAGAGGAGAGGACCAGGCTGGTACAAGATCTGAGTGTGCCTGAAGCTCCAGATACTGAGCTCCAGTAGTGAGTGGCTCCATAGGGGATGCTGCTCCATTTTAGTTTCACTGTCCCACATTCACTTCTGACAAAAGAGGATCCACTCTGTTCAACACACTTCTGATATCTTTAACCAAAACTGTTCAAAGTGAATGTTATGTCATGTTTATTGTATAAATCCTGCTCTCTTATTGTATTAAAATAAGGATCTACAATCCCACCTGAACCCAGGTTGCCAGTTCATCAACCTGCATACAGAGGGCACATACAAGTTTTCCTCATTGTCAGTAATGGACACGCCATGTGAAAGCTCAGAACTTCCAGAACTCACTCACTGAGCTGCAGAGGCTGCACTAGCACTGATTACTATTGGCTGCTGGTGCTGGGTTTAGGTAGTGAGGATTCAGATCAGAGAGATCTTTCAGGTTTAAACCAAATGGATTTTAGCACTGGAGTTGGCAACCAAAATGAGAGACTCGTGTGAGCCAAAACACAACATTAAAACAAACAACGTGGTCATCATTTCCATTGATTGTATGAATAAGATTAAAGCAACATTATTATTGTCATATATTTGATTCACTTTGATTCTTATCTGGGGACAAAGATAGGTGATGTATGCCATTTAAAATCAAACACTGTCCCTATAATGATACACATGCATTTACATTTACAAACCCATACTACAATATTAAGTGAACATGCAAGACACTGAGAGTGATAGTACTTTGTGGTAGACATCAAGGAACCATCCATTTGTAGTCATAAATGAATACTCAACAACATGAGGGTACACGGTTTCATTTTCTTTAACACACTGCCCTCTACTGGAGAATTTCTAAACTACATAAGCAGTCGATGATGGCATACTTTACAGAGCACTGTTAGTCCTCAAGGCTTTAGTGACATTTTATTCAAATATACATATACATTATAATTACTGCTTTGGGCATACAGGGTGCATATCACAGAAAACAGCTTTTTTGTTAGTTGTTACTTCCCTTCCTGTAAAAACTAGTAATCACGAACACAGTCAGCAATTTGTATACCTAGATTGCTATATCTTTTTTGCATGTTTCTCTACATATCCTCCAGGGACAGTCCTCCAGCTAAGGCAGTCCTGACCAAGACTAGCTCAAGATCTGAATATGGGTCCCACTTAGGGTGACCACCGGCATGAAACAGGAAAGGAGGACACTTGTGTACAAAAAGGAGGACAAAGGCCCTAAAGTGAGGACACCTTGTTTTTTTGGGGGGGTTTTTGCGATCATTTGTGCTCCTGGCTGTGTTTTTCTGTGCCTTCGCACTGTCAAGGGGCATTTTTTTGTCTCCTTTTCAAACTCTCCTGCAGCGTGAGCTGACTCGTCTTTGGCTGGGTTGCCTGTAACTCGCTGTATTGTGTCAGGTGTTTGTTTTTGAGGTGCCGTATCGGTTTGTTGTGTTAAATGTAGCCCTTTCCTTTTCACCCCTTGCAATCCCAAGTTTACATATCCCACCGTTTGCTATGTCAATGTTGTTGTCATCAACTTTATAGTATTTCCAGACCCAGACATACTCGCCAAACATTATAGCATTCTCTTAGCGCTCATTATAGTGCTCTTCTTGTCTCCTCTCTGTACTCGCGCTTTGCGCTTCGAGCTTCGAGCTGCTTCCGTGTATTTAACCAATAGTGTGTCATGCCACACGCGTTGATGTTTCTGTATGAAGTCTCATCCTGTGCCACTGCATAACCATAGATCTCATCTAGGATATGTTAAAAAATAATAAGAACACTTGCTACTATCAAGTGTAAATAATGGGTAGGGATTTATGACGATTTATGCAACAGTGGGCGACAAGGGTCCGAAAGGAGGACAAAATGTAAAAAAGGAGGACACGTGACAGACGGCCGGACAGACAGCTCTAAAACCGGACTGTCCGGACGAAATCCGGACGAATGATCACCCTAGTCCCACTGCTCCTGATGAGATGCCCCACTGGGATTGAAGCAGAGGACAGCTTTCCCTACGGGGATAATAAAGTGTATTTTAACCTGAAAACTAGATACTAGTATTGATACTTTGCATCTGATATAATCAACATTCGCTGGGGGTGTGAAGCTCCCAAGCAAGCATTACTCTGTCAGAAGCTAAATTGCTCAAGTTAGACTTTAATCTGAGCTTTATTTTCACACAAAAGGACTAGAAAGATCTGATTTAGTTGGAACTACAACAGGTGAGCTGATCTGTGCTCTTAAACAAGTCTCACACACATAAAATTACAGTTTTTCAGTTCAGTTCAGATTAACCAATCAGAGACACATGGTCTGTTCATGTCAAAAACAAATGGCTGCTTACATGGCTTATATTGGTTATTTTATTCTTAATGAAATGAATATTTTTAATAGGAGATGTCTTCTGTACTTGAGAGACACGTGCTACAAATTAGAGGCTGTGGTTGGACAGTCTCAAGTTTGGACAGAGAATTTTCATGCTCTATGGTCCGATTCCATACCCTTCTGGTTAACGAAAGAATGTAGAATGGACTGGTCAGGCCAAAGCAATAGTGCACCTTAAACTAATGAAATATCTATAGAAGATTAAAACAAAGTACTACTAGAATAGTAAAAGACATTTCTAGTTTCTAGTTGGTGTCCCATATTATACAGAGCCTGACTCCTCTTTCTACTGCTGAATAACTCAAGAAGCAATCTCCAAGCTGCCAGTGGTGCCTTCTTATTGTTCGACCCTGACCAGTCCTCTGTGCCCACAGTACTGGGTCAGGGCAGGGAAATATACGCTCATTTTTACTTCGCACAGGAGGAGAATAAAAAACTTCACCAGATGATGATTTAAGGGTCGCCACAAAGCAAGACATTGCAGAGGACATAAAACTGGACGCTTTCTAATGGATTCATTTATCTGCTCCTCAACTCATTAAAACGTCATAAATAATTCAGTTCATGAGCTGAAACTGTGATATGTTTAGGCAAAGAGTGCATGGTTTAATATGCAAATATGTTGTAACTTAGCATTTTGTTTGTGTTGAAACTTTGCAGCTGATATGATCAACATTCCCTGAGGGTGTAATGCTAACTGTAGACACTGCTCTGTCTGAAGCTGTGTTATTCATGACAGACTTTAATCTGAGTTTTAATTTAAGACAACCTAAAAGAAAGAGATGACTTGCATCAAACTACAAGTGTGCTGATTTAAACAAGTCTCTCACACATAAAATACACAAGCTTGCTAGCTACCGAGTTAGCCAGTTGTTCATTTAGTCACTCTCATCTTTTTGTTGAAAATCATCATAGAGGATCATGAACACTTGTACTGAAAATTTTTTCTTGATTTTTCAGACAATCTTAAAACTTTTTTGTCTGTGTAACTAATTTCCCACCTACAGACATACATGTTAAACACCAACATAATGTCACTGCAAAGTATCAATACTATAGGAAAGATTATTTTTTTTAAATCACTTTATCATGTAATCTAATTAATTTATCTTATAAGCCTTAATAAACATGAGCTCAGACTCATTTCATAATGAAGAAACCAAGAATTGACCAAAATATATGAAAGTGGGTGGGTGTTCAACAGATAGTGATAGGCACAAAGTACCAAAGGGTCCACCTCATGCAGCAACAACGCATGAATATACTGTATTTTGACAATCCATTTCAGTTTCATGCATGAAAAAAGAAAAACTCAACTAATTTAAACTTCTGTCCTTTGTCAGTCTAATAATGATTTAATCCTGTGACAATCTGGTATTTAGATGAGATCTTCTTGATTGTGAATGTTTGGAGTGTTTTTGGGAAGCCTTTTACTCAAATAGACCCACCCACTTCTCCTATTGGTCAGTCTCTATCATTCCGAGTGAAGAAGCAACGTTATTGATCTCACACTGGAGTGACAGGCAGATTTAACCAATCACAGCAAAGTGTAAACTCTCAGAAGCAGAAGATAGCTCTAGTTACCCCTTTATGTGGGATAAAAAGAGACTGCATGAATATATATTTTTGTTTTCATACAGCCCACTCCAAGTCTCAATTCTTCCGCCTGTGTTTGTGAATGATAATCCTAGACCTGAGCCTGAAGAATGAGTGAGGATATGGACAAAAAAAAAAAAAAACAGCACAAAATGAGACAGACACACAGCGGCTCAAAGACAGAAGCAGACACCATGAATAGAAAGGGAATATGTTCACATAGACCTGAGTGGAACATGCTTTTTCAGTGGTGGAAAGTACAAATATGAAAGAACTGTTCTCAAGTTAAATATTTTAGCTATCTGTAGTTGACCTCAAGTGCATGTGACAGGTTCATACTGCAACATAGTAAACATAATTATGATTGGACATGGGTAACAGATGTGACACTTATTTTGGATACCCCCTTGAGATATATCATCCCTTTTTCAATTCTGCTAGAAAAATTAATGATTGTCTTGCATTTTGGATGGAATATTCTGTGTTGATGACGTAGATAGAGGTATTCTGAAAAGCCCTGCTGAGTCTACTGTAATGTCTGTTGTAAAACAGTATGTCTGTTTGTGGATACATCAAATGAGCTCTCAATTTTCCCTTGGGGACAATAAAGTCTTAAAGGTGCTTTGTGTAACTTCTGGTTGGAAGTCTGTCACCTGTTTGTTTCTATGGATATGTCAATGCTCTGCCTGGAATGTCTCTCGGTATGACAATAAACAGATCTACATTACATTTATTCATTATGGGTGGTTTTATAGCTCAAAAATACATAAAAAAAACATCTCCATGGAGAGCATTTGACGGACCCTCCACCAAAAAGTTACACAATGCACGTCCTGTATTTTATTCTCCGTTATTTTCCAACTTTTTTTCTGCTCTTACCTGCTTGTTCGTTTGCACACTTTGAAGATTGTGTGTATAAGGATGAGTGCTTCAGAGACGCGATGTTTCTGCTCCGTTTCGACCTCTATTTTCTCTGGATTTTGACTTTTTCACCGTTGCTATGTGCGTTGCTATGTGCGCTGCGCGGCGCAGTTGTGTGCGCCGGAGGAGCTGCTACGAAGGACGCGCAGAGGCGGACGTTACTTTTTTGTGCTGTGCAACACTGGAATTTCCCCACTGAGGGACTAATAAAGGCATATCTTATCTTATCTTATCTTAACTGTCATTTGACTGATGTAAAACTATGATAAAAATCTGTCATATGCACTTTAAGTAACATAACTTCGTACTTCTTCCACCACTGCTTTTTCACAGCACACGATGGGTCTGAGGACACAGTGACGGTAATGGTGTGGAATACCTGCTGAAATCCAAGTCAGGGTACAGGCTTAAGTGATAGTTGGGGAAGGGGACGGAGTGGAGCAGGCTTTTGTCGCCCTCTAGTGGGGAAAAGTGTCGGGGGGAGGGTGCTTTGTCACATAGTTTGTTCACAGTGCTGTAAACGGGTTCTGGAGGCCTACAGTGGAGTGAAAGACAAGAGCAGAGACAGGTTAGTGCATGGACACGCTGAGGCCAGAGGAAGAGAGAGAGACAGAAAGAGAGAGAAGAGTGAGAGAGTGACGCACTAGAAGAAGACAAATGAGACATAGATATGAGACAGATATGGAGGGAGCAGTTGTATAGACACAGCATTGGAATAGCATGGACAAAAACTGAAGTAAATCGAAGACGTTTGACATGGACAGAATGGTGATTTTAAGCAGAATTAAACTGAGCAAGTATCCGGCCTTTTGTTTGTAATATTAAAGGGATATGCCACCCCCAGGTCAAATTTGGGCATCTCCCCACAGTCCAGAGACTAAAATAAGTGGTGGAAAGCGTTTTCCTGCTCACCCAGCCATTGTCCGAGTCTGTCGCCACTGACCGCCGCGGTATCTGCAGCTCCTCCGCCTTAGACTGGAGTCTAACGTCGCCAGAGAAAGATTTCGGCCAAAAGGAATTAATTTGCTCGATGCGTTTCCCAATTACTTTCTGTGTAGTGCGCATTCATATCGAGTGCAAATAAATGTGCAAATCAACACGGAGAGCTTGCCTTGGTCATTTTGGGTGGGAACTATTTTCCAGTGCGGAAGAATACAGCCGAATCACGCAGCACGCTGCCAGGGGAATCCCTGTTACGCACCGGGAAGGGAGTTCCCCTGTTGCACAACGTAAATAAAGTAATTGGGAAACGCATCGAGCAAATTAATTCCTTTTGGCCGAAATCTTTCTCTGGCGACGTTAGACTCCAGTCTAAGGCGGAGGAGCTGCAGATACCGCGGCGGTCAGTGGCGACAGACTCGGACAATGGCTGGGTGAGCAGGAAAACGCTTTCCACCACTTATTTTAGTCTCTGGACTGTGGGGAGATGCCCAAATTTGACCTGGGGGTGGCATATCCCTTTAAACTACATTGGAATATTAAATGTCCCATATTACGCTATTTCTTGATTTAGGTTATAATGTTGTATCCTCTTCACAAACATGCCTGTAGTTGTGTTTTGTTTGTCTTCTCTCAAACAGAAAACACTGTCTTCCAGCTTGGGATGTCATGTGGTAATAGAGGAAGAGCTCCGCTGTGGTTTTGAACTCCTCACACCTGCACTAGAATCATTTGTATGATTTCAACCATGGATTGGAATTGCCCATCTCTATTGGGTAAACGGTACAAAAGGTAAAAGGAGTTAACTTGAACACTACTGCTTCATGACATCACAAGGTGGAACAGAGCATTTTGAGTTTTGGAGATGTAGACAGACTAATAATGCAGGATTACTCAAACATGCTTGAATGAATGAACACAACTCTGGGTATGTTTTTGATAAGGAATCGGCATTATAACATGGCTTAAAGCTCACAAAAGTCAATTTTGTGTAATACAGAACCTGTAAACTAGACTTTTCAAGGTCATGTTTAATCATTTCAATTATAGATCATATGCGTAATATTCTAAATTAGCAAACACAAAATTACAACTGCAATATTAATTTTTCAATGTATCTCCCACCCCTATTTTCAAGCCTATGTTTAAATTTTCAGTGTCCAACCCATGTAATACTGCTTGACCACAGGTGACTTTTTCACTATAAGTTTCACATTACTAATGTGCCTTTCATTCCACTTATTGTATTTATTTGGAGTAACAAAATATTAGCTACTGAAAACACACTTTATTATTATTATTATTATTATTATTATTATTACTCTGTTTGCTGTTTTAAGTGGTGTTGTGTCATAGAATTAGTGAATAAATACAGTATAGGGTTGGGACATTTGGTCAGGTTGGTCATTTTACAGTAAAATGTAAAGCACCACAGAATAACACCAGAGTTACATGTTTTTTTTAAATTGGTGTATTGTAAGAAAATACTTTTAACTACAGAGGAAAAAATGCCATAAAAAGTTTTAGGGATGTCTAGGCAGGCAAGTCTCATGCACAAATATATAGGACATGCATGCAGCAACTGACAAAGAAGATCTCACCTCAACTGGAAGTGTGAATCAAATCTGTGACTGTCTCCGTCATCTAGTGAGGAATTTCTACGAGGATGGACAAAGCAAGTTTACACAGCCTACTCGTTAAATAAAAACATTGTATTATTGCTTAAAATCATGCAGACATTTGAACATGAACACAACAGGTAACAGATAAGACAGAGCCAGGAATTTACAGCAACTGACATCTTTGGCACGAGCCATCATAGTGCGTAGTTTTGTTAGAGACCGACTCCACGAACGTACAGTATATATCCGTCTTATGGTTTATGTCCTTTCAACTGACAACAATCACGTCTTTGGGGTTGAATAATGGCATAATTTTCGTAAGCTATTGCTGAAAAAAATCATTTTAGTTTACATATGTTGATAGAGAGCATGTTAAACTTTGTGCCAGTTTTGTTTTATATACAGCTCTGGAAAAAATTAAGAGACCACTGCATTTTTTTTCTGAAATCTGCATCTCTACATGTATTACAGCCATTCCATTCCAGTGTCCGTTGAATTCCAACACAAACACAAAGCTGAGCTACTTCAGTTCTTGCACCAGGAGTGGAATAAAGTCACCCAAGAACAATGTGCAAGACTTGTGGAGAGCATGCCAAGACGCATGAAAGCTGTGATTAAAAATAAGGGTTATTGCAGTGTTCGGGGCCCTTTGCTAAGGGCTGTTCGGTCCCTGTATGACCGGAGCAGGAGCTGTGTTCGCATTGCCGGTAGTAAGTCGGACCTGTTTCCGGTGCATGTTGGACTCCGCCAGGGCTGCCGTTTGTCACCGGTTCTGTTCATTATATTTATGGACAGAATTTCTAGGCGCAGCCAGGGGCCGGAGGGGATCCAGTTTGGGAACCACAGGATCTCGTCTCTGCTGTTTGCAGATGACGTTGTCCTGATGGCTTCATTGAACCGGGACCTCCAATGTGCACTGGGGCGGTTTGCAGCCGAGTGTGAAGCGGCTGGGATGAGGATCAGCTCCTCCAAATCCGAGGCCATGGTTCTCGACCGGAAAAAGGTGGCTTGCCCTCTCTGGGTGGGTGGGGAGTCCTTGCCTCAAGTGGAGGAGTTCAAGTATCTCGGGGTCTTGTTCACGAGTGAGGGGAGGATGGAGCGTGAGATTGACAGGCGGATCGGTGCAGCGTCGGCAGTGATGCGGTCGCTGTACCGGACCGTTGTGGTGAAGAGGGAGCTGAGCCGAAAGGCGAAGCTCTCAATTTACCGGTCAATCTACGTTCCTACCCTCGCCTATGGTCATGAGCTCTGGGTAATGACCGAAAGGACGAGATCGCGGATACAAGCGGCCGAAATGAGTTTCCTCCGTAGAGTGGCTGGGTGCACCCTTAGAGATAGGGTGAGGAGCTCAGTCACACGGGAGGAGCTCGGAGTAGAGCCGCTGCTTCTCCACGTCGAGAGGAGCCAGCTGAGGTGGCTCGGGCATCTGTTTCGGATGCCTCCTGGACGCCTCCCTCGGGAGGTGTTCCGGGCATGTCCCACCGGGAGGAGGCCCCGGGGAAGACCCAGGACGCGCTGGCGGGACTATGTGTCCCGGCTGGCCTGGGAACGCCTTGGGGTCCCCCCGGAGGAGCTGGAGGAAGTGTCCGGGGTGAAGGAGGTCTGGGCGTCCCTGCTTAGACTGTTGCCCCCGCGACCCGGCCCCGGATAAGCGGAACAAAATGGATGGATGGTTATTGCACCAAATATTGATTTCTGAACTCTTCTTAAGTGTAAACATTAGTATTATGTTGTTTTAAAATGAATTTGATCTTGTTTCTTTGCATTGTTTGAGGTCTGAAAACATGTATCTTTTTTGTTATTTTGACCATTTGTCATTTTCTCCAAATAAATGCTCTAAGCGATAATATTTTTATTTGGAATTTGGGGGAAATGTTGTCAGTAGTTTATAGACTCAAACAAAAATGTTCCTTTTCCCTAAACACACAGAAAAACGAATTATGCAGTGGTCTCTTATTTTTTTCCAGAGCTGTAGATAGATAGTTGGACGGATAGATCTGAGATAATTTGTGCTCTTAAACAAGTCTCTCACACATACAATTACAGTCATAAGCTAGCTGCATTAGCCAATAGTTTTTCAGTTAGTCACGTCTTCAGTTAGTCACGTCTTTTTGCTGAAAATCAAATACCTAAACAGGACCATGAACCCCGTACTGATCACAAGCTCCTAAAAATGTGCCGTTTAGTTTTTGGGGTTTTTTGTATTTTGTTTTTGAGTTTTCATTAAACTTTCTTGTCAGTGTCTCCTAATGTGTGTATTGTGTCTCCATGAAAACTACTGAACAGTCCAATACAGAAGTAGAACACCCCTCCAGCATGATGTGACTGCAAAATATCAATAGTTTGAGGGGAAAAAAATCACGTAGCCTATATGCTTGACAATAAGGTCTGCTAATAAAGATGCAGATACAAATACACTTTGAAGGTTTACTTTTACATAACATTGCACAATATTTCACTATTTCACATGTTAACCTGCCCTGATTGTACTACAACAAGACCCCCATCCAACTCCACTTTAACACTTTAAAGAGAGTGGCTATGATAACAACACCCACTAAATTACACACAGAGGCCTTCTATGGCAGTCAGAGCATCTTAGAAGATATCGATTGAGACCATAAAGTCTTAAATAAAGAGCTTGGGAGATTTTATGTGGGCTTATTCCCTGTCACATCTTCACCAAATATATTAGCCTTCCTTCAAGCTTGGTTGAGCCATTAATCATATTCAGAAATGCACTCAAGATCTCAGACTGAAGATAGGGAAACTCAAGGCAACAGTGAGGTGAAGTTTTCTCTTGAATGATGTTTGAAATGGTAGACACTCAACACAAAGTTTAGATACTTTTTTAATTCTCTGGAAAACTATAATTAGAACTTATTTTTGCAGTTTGTTAGGAAAGCGTTAAAATGTTAAAATTAACTCTCATTATTAGCTGTTGGAGACTTTTCCTATATAAGGCCATTTCCTTGATATTCTTATTCTGAATACTTTCAAAACAACACAACTAGGTCCTAATTATTTTTTAAATATTTCTCTTTGCAGGTATTTTTAGAAAACCATCTATCATATTTGAAATTGTGACAATTTATTGTATTTTGCCTAGCTAATGTTAATAAGGAGTCAAATTAGTCATGTAATTGTAATGTAATTTTCAGTGTGTGTGCATGTATGTGTGTGGGCCAACTCAAGGACTGCAGATTTAAAGTAGATGAAGTAAATTGAGAACAAATCATCTTTCTTTTGTAAAATGAATTAATCTGTATAAAGGCAAATTAAGAACAAACCTAACAAACCAATATCAAAACAATCTTATTATTACAATATATTGCCTACTCCTATCAGAAAGCAATGATAACAGCCTATCCATTACCACAGACTGAATATAATAATTTTATATATAATAATTATATATATATATATATATATATATATATATATATATATATAAATTATAATTTTATTTTATTATTGAACAACTACTATATTCTCAATCAACCCAAAAGACTAAATATTGAAGCTGAATACCTTTGGAAGTTGGAGTGGTGCTTTTTTAGTGTTGGCTATCTTAGGAGGATATCTGTGTGTGCAGATAACTATTGCTGTGCAGAATTATTAGGCAAATTAATAAAAAACAAATATATACCCATCTCACTTATTTATTTTTGCCAGGCAAACCAATATAACAACTGAAAATGTACAAATAAACATTTCTGACATTCAAACACAAAACAAAAACAAATCAGTGACCAATATAGCCACCTTTCTTTACAAGGACACTCAAAAGCCTTCCATCCATGGATTCCGTCAGCTTCTTGATCTGTTCACCATCAACACTGCGTGCAACAGCAACCACAGCCTCCCAGACACTGTTCAGAGAGGTGTACTATTTTCCCTTCTTGTAGATCTCACATTTCATGAGGGACCACAGGTTCTCTATGGGGTTCAGATCAGGTGAACAAGGGGGCCATGTCATTATTTTTTCATCTTTTAGACCTTTGCTGGCCAGCCACGCTGTGGAGTATGTGGAGGCATGAGATGGAGCATTGTCCTGCATGAAAATCATGTTTTTCTTGAAAGATGCCGACTTCTTCTTGTACCACTGCTTGAAGAAGGTGTCTTCCAGGAACTGGCAGTAGGACTGGGAGTTGAATTTGACTCCATCCTCAACCCGAAAAGGTCCTACAAGCTCATCTTTGATAATACCAGCCCATACCTCCACCTTGCTGGCGTCTGAGTGGAGCTTTCTGAGTGGAGCTTTCTGCCCTTTACTGATCCAGCCACGGGCCCATCCATCTGGCCCATCAAGACTCACTCATTTCATCGGACTATAAAACCTTAGAAAAATCAGTCTTGATATTTCTTGGCCCAGTCTTGACGTTTTAGCTTGTGTCTCTTGTTCAGTGGTGGTTGTTTTTCAGCCTTCCTTACCTTGGCTATGTCCCCGAGTATTGCACACCTTGTGCTTTTTGACACTCCAGTAATGTTGGACCTCTGAAATATGGCAGAACTGGTGGCAAATGGCATCTTGGTAGCTTCACCCTTGATTTTCCTCAATTCTTGGGAAGTTACTTTGCGCCTTCTTTTTTCAATGCGCTTCTTGCGACCCTGTTGGCTATTTGCTATGAAACGCTTGATTGTCCTGTGATCCCGCTTCAAAAGCTTGGCAATTTCAAGGCTGCTGCATCCCTCTGCAAGACATCTCACAATTTTAGACTTTTCAGAGTCCGTCAAATCTCTCTTCTGACCCATTTTGCTAAAGGAAAGAAGTTGCCTAATAATTATGCACACCTGATATAGGGTGTTGATGTCATTAGACCACACCCCTTCTCATTACACAGATGCACATAAGCTGATATACTTAATTGGTAGTAGGCTTTCAAGCCTATACAGCTTGGAGTAGGACAACATGCATAAAAAGGATGATGTGGTCAAAATTCTTATTTGCCTAATAATTCTGCACACAGTGTAGTAGCTATTGCTGCAGTGTTCCAAATAGGAAGTGAGCATGGGCACGCTTCCAGCTCCATCGACTCTGACTCCAATTGACTTTACATTGAAAAACTGTCACCCTGTCTCTGCTGCATTGAACGTCATCATTTTTGTCCTAGAATTTTTGTATTAACGCACTCTACATGATTTTGGTGTTTTTATTTCGCCATTTTGTCTGTAAATAAACTCTGCTCCTAATTCACTCCTACAGCTACTAGTCTCGTGCGCTTCATTTAACTGGAGCCGAACGCTATGGGTGACAGCGGGTAAGCGCAGCAGCACAGCACACAAGCAGCACACACGCCTGTATCGCTTTCTATTTTAACCGGTCGGACAATTTACACCAGCAGTGTCATATGCACGTCCAAAGGCTGTCATTACATTACGCACCGCTCAAAATAGGTTTGAGTTTTAAAAACAGCAATTTTACAAGAACAACTTCTGAAGGAAAAGGCGCGTGGTGCAGAAAACCAAAGTGAAATGTGAATATCTTAATTAATACGAGCACTGCAGATACGGCTTGTTACCGCTGCAAAACATCTGTCTTGTTGTCAACTTTTATATTGTGATTTAAAACATAATTCATCCAATCAACAATGAGTAAATAACCAGTGTAAAAAGTTTAGTGTTTAAACATGAGGCTGGCGTCACAGGAGCAGCTCTACTGCCTCTGGTGTAAATTGAAGCTTTTAAAAGTATGAGCGTATACAGCTCTGCCGACGTTACGTGTCGCTGACACTCCTGGTGTAAATTCTGGATTAGTCCACTTCTTACATTCTATGGCCATTACACTGTAGAAATGACACAGAGTAAAAGTTAAAAGGCTATTTCGTACAACATATAAAAGATTACTTTGTTAAAACACCACACGGGTCAAGGAAAACTACTGTAGCAGTTGTTGGATGTTTAATATCCAGCTTTGGGCTTGGCTGAGTTGTGAGGGGCGGATGGGGACAGGTTTGGACACTTGGCTTGGTCTCTCTCCTGCTGAATCATTCAAACAGAGTGGACCTGAAATGAGCCTCACACTCAGACCGCATCAGAGCCAAACGGTGACCTTGGAGAGACCCTCTGGTGCTATTAAGATTCAGGGAGGAGATTGCACAGCTGGCCCGTTGCCATGGGGATAATTCATAATTTTATTCTCTGAACTTGGAAAAACAGCGAGTATATAAATGTGCAGCTTTGCTTTGAGAAGTTTTGACAATCAGCCCTCATTAATCAAAAATGGTGGGATTTAAGGGAGTTAATAGTTAAATTACCCGTTTTATGGCTGTTTGCCTTTAATTGTTTATTTTATTAATCAGCTATTTTTAATTAGTCAACTATTTTTTTAAGACTATAGGATTGAAGGGTCCTATATTACACAAAACTTACTCTTGTGAGCTTCAATTCATGTTAGAATGGTGTTAGCTCCTCAGAAACATCCATGAAGCTCCTTTTAACTTTTGTTCAGCAGAGATTGGCAATGGCAGGGCTGAAATTATCTAAATGATTCTAGTGAACTTACTTTATTACTACATGGCAACATAAGGAGTTTGAGAGAAGAACTCAGCCTAAATATGAAGGGTTTGTGTATTAAACATGTGTGAATGAAATAAAATACAACTCCAGGTCTGTTTTTGATGAAGAAACATTATAACATAGATCATAAAGTTGCTGATTTTTTTAGTCACCTACAGTACAGTACAGCTGGCATAATGATTATAAATGTGGTTAGCAAATAGTAGTCATCAATACAAAATTCAAACTGAACCGCATTTGAAAGTCAATATGGGTCTGTGAACTTACCCAACCCTAACCTCGTTATGATACATTTATCATACATGATGTGCAAAATTGCCATAAATGGAGCCAGAGTCAGATTGTCAATCAATATAAAAACAGCATTAAAAATATACAACTAAACTACTAACTACACACACACACAAAGAAAAAAACAGTAAAGAATAACATAGGCTATGGTATTGTGTAGCATTAGCTGCACGCTAACAACAGCAGGTGAAGTGACACAGGCTCAAAGTGCTGTTCGTTAACACAGTGCTAATCTGTGAGGTCATTAGAGGAGCAGAGCAGATATTAAACCTCTTAACTCCAAAGAGAATGGACCCATAATCCTTCACTTTACACAGCTTTAGACAGGCTCCTCTGTTACGCTCCAAAATGAGCTTTTGTTATCACCATTTGCACAGTTTGTTTGGCAAATGCTGTGCGAAAACCAAAGTATTGCCTGTGCGTCAATGATGAGCTCATCTATGACAGTAACAATGCAAAGAGGATTTTAACATTTCTAAAATTTGTTTGAGTATTTGAGTGAGTTATACAGTACACCGTATACTGCACACGATCATGACAATATGTACTGACTGTTTAACTCATGATAGATAGAGCATTAGTTTTGGTGGCAGTCAGTATTTATCTGTATTATTTATACAGTGGTACTTCATCTTACGAAATTAATTCGTTCCAGAAGTGGTTTCGTAACGTGAAAAATTCGTAAGTTGAGTAGCTATTTCAATGGCAGGGCTCTCAAGTTTTGAGCGGGGTCGTGCGTGACACTGTAATTTCCGAGGACGGGGGGGGGGGCGCTTGAATTGCGTGTTGAGAGCCCTGTTTGTCTAAAGAGCAAACTTAAACTACAAAGCAACTAATGACAGTTATATAAATGAAGTTATTACCTGATGGTTCTCAGTTTGTTTTATCATCACCGCACTTTGTCAGTGCGCGCTGAGAGGGGCGGGGAGGAGGGACCGGGGCAGAGGGGAGCGGGACATTTTTAACGGATTCGTGTAAGAGTCTGGTTAATGCACCGGGCCCGCGGCGAACCGCGTCTCACCGCGTCTCACCGCGTCTCACCGCGTCTCACCGCGTCTCACCGCGTCTCACCGTGGGCAGTTCGGCTCTGGGCCGCGCGTATTCCGCGCGCATGCCGTCGGGGGGGACACGTTACGCACAGACGGAGACACCGGGACCGGAGTCGGTGCGTCTCAGAGGAGACGTGGCACCGGGACTGAGGCTCAGGATGTGCCCGGGGGACGGCGCGCGTCTGCTCCGGCCTCCGCTCGGACCGTGCGCCCGGAGCAGGGGGAGTTTTTTTCGCTGAAAACGCGTGGAGCCTGCATAAACTAAGCCACACAGACTGATTTTCTGGGCACAAAAAAAAAAAGAAAAGAAAAAGAAATCAGCGTGAGAAATGCCATGTGTGGCGTGTGAGCGTGTGAACACGTTGAATTGCGTGTGTCACACTCTCAATGCGTGAGACTTGAGAGCCCTGTTCAATGGAAAAAGCCTGATTCGTTCCAAGGCCCTGATCCAACTTTTTTTTTTTATAGTGTAGTTTTTTTTTATAGTGTAACATTGTGTTCTGCGTGTTTCTCACATTTTTCTCTCGTTGAAACACTCAAACTTTCATAGATTTTCAACAAAATGTATTAACAGTGAAGTTTGGGGGGGAAGCGGGAGGGGGGAGAAGACGGCGCTCTGACACGTGTGATATGTATATGGGTGCATGACCCGGCGCGGGGCTGACAGCAGGTCTAGACCAAGGTCTAAACCAGGACTAGACCAGGTGGATTAAAGCGCTGCGCGCGGTCTATTTCCTGGTTTGGTTTCGAGTCACAGCTGAGGCGAGCAGCAAGGAGGGGACTGCACGCAGTCTGAGCGCATGAACGCATGAACGCATGAACGAGACCCATGCAAGAGCGGCTCCTCCTGGTTTAGTCCAGACCACCGCGGCTCCTCCTGGTTTAGTCCAGGTTTAGTCCTGGTTTAGTCCAGACCACCGCGGCTCCTCTAGACCTCCTCTAGACCTGGTCAGGTCTAGACGTGGTCAGGTCTAGAGGAGGTCTAGACCACCGCGGCTCTTGCATGGGTCTCGTTCATGAGTTCATGCGCTCAGACTGCGTGCTGTCCCGAGGGGAGTCCTCGCTGCTCGCCTCAGCTGTGACTCGAAACGAAACCAGGAAATAGACCGCGCGCGGAGTTTTAATCCACCTGGTCTAGTCCTGGTTTAGTCCTGGTTTAGTCCTGGTTTAGTCCTGGTTTAGTCCTGGTTTAGTCCTGGTTTAGTCCTGGTCCAGTCCAGGTTTAGACCTTGGTCTAGACCTGCTGGCAGCCCCGCGCCGGGTCATGCTGCACTATCACACGTGTCAGAGCGCAGTCTTCTCCCCCCTCCCGCTTCCCCCCACACTTCACTATTAATAATTTTGTTGAAAATCTATGAAAGTTTGAGTGTTTAAACGAGAGACAAATGTGAGAAAAGTTTAAATCCAGTCTGGGAAATGCGTATAATGTGTGTGGCTGAGCGCGCATTATTTGAATTTTTGAGATTTTGCGTTTCGTAACTTGAATTTTCTTTCGTATCTAGAGACAAAAATTTACTGTGAAGGCGTTTCGTAACTTGAAATTTTCGTTTGTTGGGTCATTCGTAAGGTGAGGTACCACTGTATTTTAATTTTTATTTATATGCATCTGTATTTCTTCTTTCAACTAGTTATTTTCTGTACTACAATAATTTGAGACGTAAATGGTTGAATAAAGAACTTCTATGACTCGTTTAACAAATACAAATACAAAGAAACTACTATTTATTTATTGCTGTCGTGAACATTATTGTAAGTTAAGAATTTTTGGGATAATCTTGTTTTAGTTTATTGTGTCAGTGGCATAAATTAGTTTCAACATTATCTTTTATCATTGTGAAGCTTTATATCGCACTTAAGACGCATAGACAACCAAGAAGCACACTGTGGATGGCGGTGTTTAGGAAAAAGGACTAAAGCAAGAACGGCCTCAGTTTGGTTTCATTTCTCAGATGCCATGGATGCCATAGAGCAAACAAAACAAAAATGTCACAAAAACTATGGTAAAGGTCCAGAGGTTACCCGACAACTAATAAAAACATGTCTACACTTTTCTAAAAGAAGAGAAATAATGATGTGGAAAATGATGCTGCTTCTCTTCACAAAAACAAAAGTCTGATGCTACCACAGCGCGCTTTTCCATTTCTGCTTTGGACAGAATATGTCTCTTTTCACCTTAATCACGGAGCTATTGTGTGAGACCGAGTTGCCCCGGGCAACGAGAAAAATAATGGCTTTTTTAGGGTGAAGGAACAGCGCAACAAATATTACTTCACCAAAGTAATCTAAACATGACAAAAGAACAATACAAAGTTTGACAAATGAGACAAAGAAAATGTGATGCTTTAAATGGCAATTTCAAGACTGTATTTTTTAAATGTTAAGAGTTTGGACTACAGGGGGACACAAGAGGGAGGGGACACATCTACCTGTTGTTTTAGTAGTTTGGTGAGAAGGGTAATTACCGTAAGAAGGAAAAACCATCCAACCTGTTTATATCCTCTTCCCCGAGTAAGTGCTTAGGGAGGGGGGAGTAACTGCCGGGGGAGATAGGGGGGAGGCCGGACTTGTACTCCAGAGTGCCCGTGTTGATGGGGGATGAGATATGGTTTTCCATGGCTGGAGAGAATGCTGAGAAGAGAAGACATGATTTACACAACTTTATTAGGGATCAATATACTGAATAGTTTTATGCATAAAGAACAATAAAGCAGTGTACTCACAGTGTGTGATATCAGGAGGCCCATAGGGATCTGATAGGTACACATTGGTGGGTTTGCCCACCTTTAAATACACAACGTCCGATGTGTTTTTCAAAATGGCGACGGCCTCTTCATGAGAGACCTCCTCCAGACTGTAGTTGTTCACCTGCACAGAGTACAGCTCAGGTTTAGTCTGTGCTTTCTTAAACAGTGCTGCGTCTCTCCTGTTTGAGCGTGCACTGGGACAGATGGTGTTCAGCTGAGACCACAACGCGACAAGGTAATTTAATTAAGCATTGACTTAAGTAGGGTGCCGTCCTCTGGACAAACATGGTACTAAAAATATTTCTGCAGCAGACCACTACTTCAGTTTAATGTAAAAGAGTTCCAGTATTGTAATTCCATCAGTTCATTATTTTGATAGAAAACACAGGACGAGAACTGTCAGCTGGTTGATGCACAGAGGCTGGTCCCTGGACTCAGCATTACTCTCACAAACAGCAACAGCTTGTTTTTATCCTGAGGTGCCCTGGCGGAGCTGACAGGCATATATGCACAGTCTGCACCAACAGCTGATAGAAAGTGCACTCAGAATACATTTTAAAGTTTTAAAAAGTCAAAAACTATTTTATTTTGTAACATGGCAAAAACAGTTGATAAACAACAATTTATATATATTTCATCATTGTTTTCAATACCTGACTGCATACATTTTGTAACATTTTATAATAACTACACTTTTAATAACCTTAACAAATTGTTTATTAAAGGTCCTAAAAAAAAGGTCCTAAAAAAATTGACTCCTTTAAACAATGAGTGTTGTTACATCATCAAAAATGTACCTGAGGTTTTGTTTTGTTTCTTTCACACGTTTGTGTAACACTTTATCTCCAAAGCTCAAAGTGCTCTGCTCCACCTAATGATGTCACGTAGTGGGAGTTTTCAAGTTAACAGCTCATTTTTAAGATGCGTGAAAAGTCCCTCAGTCGTCCAGGTAGAATCCATGATAAAAGGAGAAGTTCAATTTGTCAACTGGACAAAGTTTGTTTGGTTGAAAACGTTTCGCCGCTCATCCGAGAGGCTTCGTCAGCTCTAATAAGAATACTGGTAAGACATTTGCTTATATCTTGCTGTAGGGAGGAGCTACCTAGCTAACTACTTTCCGGAACAAAAGACGGAAACCAATGAGATAGTTCCGGAAAGTAGTTAGCTAGGTAGCTCCTCCCTACAGCAAGATATAAGCAAATGTCTTACCAGTATTCTTATTAGAGCTGACGAAGCCTCTCGGATGAGCGGCGAAACGTTTTCAACCAAACAAACTTTGTCCAGTTGACAAATTGAACTTCTCCTTTTATCACAGCTCATTTTTAACTTTAGTTCAGTAGAGCAATACCAGGGCTGAAATGATCCAAATGATTCTAGTGAAGGTGTATGGAGTTTAAAACACAGTGAAGCACTTCCTGTATTACCACATGACATCACAAGGTGGAACAAAGTGTTTTTGTTTGAGAGAAGAACTAAAACTAAAAACCTAAATCTGCAGGGTTTGTGTAGTCGAAAACATTTTAGTTACACTTTCAAGTATTTTATACATTTTATACATAACATGGTGTTACTGACCATTAATAACCGGTCTCCAACTTGTAGTCGTCCATCTTTCTGAGCTGCTCCTCCGTCAATGATTTTTGTCACATAAATACTGTTATCTCCAGGAATGTGCTGGTTCCCCACTCCACCTGCAATACTGAAGCCGAGCCCTGTGTGGGGAATGTAAGCTTTGTTAGATATAAAATGGCATCCACCAGCTTTGGAGAGAACAAGCTGTATTTGCTCCCAAATGCTGTGATGTCTTTTAATATTAGTAGTAAGATGTTGTGCATGAAAATGAAGCTTTCTGTTTACAACTGATTAATAATTGTGATTGAAATGGAATGTATTGATGAAATGTTTTATAGTCACTATCAGTGTTAATGTATTGTCTGGAAAAGGGAAGAAGGGGGCAGATAGCATAAGATTACTCTTGTTTCTGCTCCCTTTCATTCAATTTTGTATTGTTATCACACTGTTGATGTCTTTTTATACTTTATGAATGAAATATACAAACAAAAAATAAATAAATAAATGGCACAAGATCACGTGGAACAAGACATAACAGCCACAAGACAGGTACACATGAGAAATATGAGCTTGTGAGATTTTTTTCCCCATGAGTTTACATTTGGATTAGGCAAAAAGGGTTAAATGTTGGTGAGTTACATCTCTGATCCAAAAGCACTATTAGAATGGAAACAGGCCAAAATTCAAAACTGAAGCACACAGTTTGTATATTAGGATGTTAAAATTTCATATCGTCTCGTTCTCATGTTCTCATGTGCCCAAGCTTGTATCTCGTCTCATGGAAATTACTCCTATTTAACATCATTTTAAATCTATTCCTAAGTATGTATTTAATGGAGTAGCTGGTGTGATACCTTTTGGTCCTTTGACGAGTTTGATTTCGAGGATGGTCTCAAGCATCGGCCTGCGTCTCCTCACATACAGCCTCACGATGGAGCCTGCCACCTTCAGGGCCTCCACGGCTTTACTGTGGGACACTTCAGACACATCCGCGTCATTTACCCGCAGGATGCAGTCATTTACCCTGAAGAGGAAGAGGAGATGAGCTGATGAGGATAATTACTCATCATTAAGTGCGGCGCTGATCTCCCACTGTTTCACTTTCTCTAAATCTGCAACTGATTTTTTACGTCACATTATGTTAGAGACACTCGACTTTTATTTGGACTGAAAATACAATTATTGCGATTTCATCATGGTGCGGTCATAAAAATATATGCTTTTGACTGGAGCTATACACTTTTAAGTCATTAAGCCAGTTTGTTGGTTGATGGAGTCTTAGTCAACCACATTTTTTATTAGTCGACAAATTATTTTATTATGCAAGGCAAGTTTATTAGCTAGCTTAAAGGAAAAGTAACGTGATTTTACAATCTGAGCCTTCTTTCGGTAATAAAACAAGTCGTTTGACTCACCCATAGCACGTTCGTGTCATTTGGAGCTGTTTGGTGAAAGTTATGTTGTAGCGTATCCGTTAACATGAGTATTCGGGGCATTACTTTGCGGTCTCCAAATAACACAAACTTTAGCACTTTTCAAATCATAGAAGCCCGATGTCTTAATCTACGATTTCGTTTGAAGCAAAAGTGGCCTGTAATCCGAGATTTATCCATAGTTTTCAGCTTTGCGTTTCATGTTTGGGTCCCGGGAGCTGATAGCACAGTCCGCGCATGCGCACTGGCGTCCTCATCTACTCGAAACTATGGCTAAATCTCGGATTACAGGCCACTTTTGCTTCAAACGAAATCGTAGATTAAGACATCGGGCTTCTATGATTTGAAAAGTGCTAAAGTTTGTGTTATTTGGAGACCGCAAAGTAATGCCCCGAATACTCATGTTAACGGATACGCTACAACATAACTTTCACCAAACAGCTCCAAATGACACCAACGTGCTATGGGTGAGTCAAACGACTTGTTTTATTACCGAAAGAAGGCTCAGATTGTAAAATAACGTTACTTTTCCTTTAAGACTGTAATGATATTTGAGAGGGACTTTTTTAACGGTACAAGTCATCTCACTTGTTGTTAAACTCTAACTTGAATAACAAAGTTTCAAACAGAGCAGAGCCTACAAATATCACACCCAGGATATTTTGTTTTACATGGTTAATTTCTATGACAACCATCCTAATTTTTATCAGTTTGAACCCATGGATTGCACTACACAGGTTACAAACATAAGCACTCACAACATTGCGTGAATGTTTTATAATGTTCAGAGAGTAGTAGTGTTATGTTGCATAGCTTTGAATGTTATTTTTACTCTCCCTGTGGACATCTGCATATGTCACTGCGCAGACATCATCAGTGGACCATGTTTACACACAGTGGTGACCTGTGAATCGCGAGATCAGCATTTAGCGTGCTTTCAAAATAACATCTTAACATCTGTGCGAAAGAAAGATAGACTGTGTATGGCTGTAGATGAGCGAATACATGTGAGTACAAGGGGAAAAAAATAAAACCAGCTCAGTTTTAACCCCCCCGAGCAGAAGACCAAAACATCCCCGGCCTGGATCTGAAGGACGGTGGTCTCCGGGGGGCACGCAGGGACCAGCTGAGACTCTCACACTCATACAAGCTGCACTGTATTTAGAGGGAAGCAGAGCGCAAATCTGTGTATGACAAATAGTAGCACGAAGAAGACTTTTACCATATGTACTACTGTAGCAATGCAGCTATAGGGCTGTGACAATTAATCGAACACTGTATAGCCCGATAATATTTAAAGGGTCCATATTACACTATTTTCTGATCTATAGCTCTGGAAAAAAAATAACAGATCACTGCATTTTTTTCTGAAATCTGCATCTCTACATGTATTACAGCCATTCCATTCTAACTGTTGAATTCCAACACAAACACAAAGCTGAGCTACTTCAGTTCTTGCACCAGGAGTGGAATAAAGTCACCCAAGAGCAATGTGAAAGACTTGTGGAGAGTACGCCAAGACGCATGAAAGCTGTGATTAAAAATAAGGGTTATTATTGATTTCTGAACTCTTCTTAAGTGTAAACATTAGTATTATGTTGTTTTAAAATGAATTTGATCTTGTTTCTTTGCATTGTTTGAGGTCTGAAAACATGTATCTTTGTTGTTATTTTGACCATCATTTTCTGCAAATAAATGCTCTAAACGATAATATTTTTATTTAGAATTTGGGGGGAAAACAAAATTGTTCCTTTTGCCCAAACACATACCTATAAGTAGTAAAATCAGAAAAACTGATCATTTTGCAGTGGTCTCTTATTTTTCTTCCAGAGCTGTATGTTATAATGTGTTTCCTTATCAAAAACATACCTGGAGTTGTGTGGCGAAGTGTGAGTGTGTGAGTTTTGTGTGCTCCATTGTGTTTTTAAACTCCATACACGTTTGATCATTTGGATAATGTCAGCACTGGACTTTGCAATCTCGAATAAATAAAAGGTAAAAAGTAGCCGTTAATTTGAAAACTACCACTGCATGACATTACAAGGTGGAACAGAGCATTTTGAGCTTTGGAGATGCAGACAGACTGATAATAAAGGTTTACTCAGACATGTGTGAATGAAACAAAACAACTCCAGGTATATTTTCGAGGAGGCAACATCATTATAACATGTTTTAAAACTCCCCAAAACACATTTGACATGTTTTATTTGATATATGAAAACACAGCATTGCATAAGACACTAGACATTTCGTATTATTCTATAGACAACCTGCAGCTTTGAGAGCACTTAAAGCCCTGGAGTGGAGTGGGTACATTAAGTATTCTTAGAGCTTTTATTGTCCCAATGCTGAGACAGGAAGTGTGTCTGGCTCCATAATCCCCATCACACCTGCCCTGGTCCCTGCTCAGATTAGACCCCTCCATAAATAATGCATTAGCCCCATTGCCCACCTTGGACTGAGCAGCCATCGGTTAACTTAAGTGTGATTTAGGCTTGGTTCACTTCTCTGCAGTCTTGACAGATTGACAGTAATGCTCCCAACAGGAAAAAACAGGGGCTGGCTAGCTACCAAAACTAACATTACCCCATCACCAAGGCATAAAAGGGTTAGCGCGCCAAAGGGTAATGATATGAGGAAAAAATGTATTTAAAATCCTTTTACTTGACAAAGCAGTGGGGTATTTGGCTTCTGATTTCAATTAATAAACCATTTCCTGTCAATTAGAAATGGCCTGTCTGAAATTGGATGGCACTTTGTAATAACTACACCTTGATTAGCCTTAATTAGACTTAAAAGAACCCATGTTACGCTATTTTCTGATCTGTTATAATGTTGTTCCCTCATTACAAACATACCCGGAGTTGTGTTTAGTTTCATTCACACATGGTTAACGCACAAACCCTGTTTATTTAGGCTGAGTGGTTGTCTCAAACTGAAAACACTCAGTTCCACCTTGTGATGTCATGTGGTAATACAGAAGGTGTTCCACTGTGTTTTTAAACTTCATACTAGTATCATTTTAGATGAGTTCAGCCCTGAAATTGCTGAAATTGCTGAGTTCAGCCCTGAAATTGCCCACTCAACAAAATGTAAAAAGTTGATGTTAACTTGAAAAGTACCATTTGATGGCATCATAAGGTGGGGCAAAAATAAAACAAAACAAAACTCTAGGTATATTTTTGAGGAGGTAACATGGCTTAATGCTCACAAGAGTCAACTGTGTAATATACAGTAGGACCTTTAATAATAAACAAAATGTCCATGAAGAATGATTCAAGCTTAGAAAGATGTGTGAAGAGTCCCTCAGTCGTCCCGGTAGAATCCATGATAAAAGGAGAAATTCAATTTGTCAACTGGACAAAGTTTGTTTGGTCGAAAACGTTTCGCCACTCATCCGAGAGGCTTCGTCAGCTCTGGTTAGAGTGCTGGCTAGACCCTGTTTATATCTAGCTGCAGGGAGGAGCTACCTACACTGAAAAAAAGCTCTGAAAACTATCCCAGCTCCTCTGTCTCTTTTGTTTTACGAATTCCGCTGGCGTCTAGTATTAGCATATCTATAAGCCCTAGGAGGCGCTCACTACACTGAAATAGCTCTGAAACTATCAACTAATCTGTCTCTTTGTATTTCAAATTTCTCTGGCGTCCATTTTCGTCTCCCTATTCAAGACCAAACGACCCTCTCCACCCCTCTGCAATGGCTTGTCTGTCCTAATGTTTCTTTGTCTGTTTTTGACTTGGTTTGAGAATCGAATTATAGATGGGAGACAAGTTGTGTCTAACTCCCCCATTTCTGTTTAAGGACGGATTCTCTTTTTTGACAAAAATAGCCTCTTTAACTCCCCTCTCAAACCAGTTCTTTTCCCTGGCTAAGATCTGAACCTCACTGTCCTCAAATGAATGGCCCGCGGCTTCTAGGTGAAGATGTACGGCAGATGACGGCCCACTCTGGCACGCCCGCCTGTGTTGCTACATCCTCTTGTGAAGTGGCTGCTTGGTTTCCCCAATATAGCGCTCACTGCAGTCTTCACTACACTGAATGGAGTAGACCACATTGCTTTGTTTGTGGCTCGGTGTTTTGTCCTTTGGGTGGACGAGTTTTTGTCTTAAAGTGTTTGTGGGTTTGAAATAAACTGGAATTTCATATTGTCTGAAAATCCTCTGTAGTTTTTCCGAAACACCAGCCAGGTACGGAATTGCTACCCCTTTCCTCCTGGGTTCGGATTCTCTGTTGTCTTGTCTTTGGACTTCGGACATTACTACACAGGGCCCAAGTGGTTCCCACAAGCAGAGGGTAAGTAGAAAGAAGAACAACATGTGCAGGAAGCCCTCTCTGTTTGTGGTTATCCTAAATGGGCTGTCAACAAAACCAAAAGAGACAAGGGCAAGAAACAAGACAACAGAGAATCCGAACCCAGGAGGAAAGGGGTAGCAATTCCGTACCTGGCTGGTGTTTCGGAAAAACTACAGAGGATTTTCAGACAATATGAAATTCCAGTTTTTTTCAAACCCACAAACACTTTAAGACAAAAACTCGTCCACCCAAAGGACAAAACACCGAGCCACAAACAAAGCAATGTGGTCTACTCCATTCAGTGTAGTGAAGACTGCAGTGAGCGCTATATTGGGGAAACCAAGCAGCCACTTCACAAGAGGATGTGCCAACACAGGTGGGCGTGCCAGAGTGGGCCGTCATCTGCCGTACATCTTCACCTAGAAGCCGCGGGCCATTCATTTGAGGACAATGAGGTTCAGATCTTAGCCAGGGAAAAGAACTGGTTTGAGAGGGGAGTTAAAGAGGCTATTTTTGTCAAAAAGGAGAATCCGTCGTTAAACAGAAATGGGGGAGTTAGACACAACTTGTCTCCCATCTATAATTCGATTCTCAAACCAAGTCAAAAACAGACAAAGAAACATTAGGACAGACAAGCCATTGCAGAGGGGTGGAGAGGGTCGTTTGGTCTTGAATAGGGAGACGAAAATGGACGCCAGAGAAATTTGAAATACAAAGAGACAGATTAGTTGATAGTTTCAGAGCTATTTCAGTGTAGTGAGCGCCTCCTAGGGCTTATAGATATGCTAATACTAGACGCCAGAGGAATTCGTAAAACAAAAGAGACAGAGGGGATAGTTTTCAGAGCTTTTTTTCAGTGTAGGTAGCTCCTCCCTGCAGCTAGATATAAACAGGGTCTAACCAGCATGAGAACCAGAGCTGACGAAGCCTCTCGGATGAGTGGCGAAACGTTTTCGACCAAACAAACTTTGTCCAGTTGACAAATTGAATTTCTCCTTTTATCAAGCTTAGAAACCTAACCTAACCTAACCGTTTAGTTAAGTAGTTACTAAGCCTGAGTAATTTGCAATAAATTATTAGTGCATTATGAATTAAGTCTATATTCATTTTTTATTTAAGTGGCTGTACCTGTTGCTTTCAATATAGTTGAGCATATATTGTATTAGCATGCAAGCTGGTGTTAGTTTTACAGTGCTGGCCTCAGAAAGTTGTGAAATGTGTTTATAAACTCTTTGCAGTAAGTTGGATGCTCAGAATGCATAAGGTAAGTGAGCAATAACTTTAGCCATGTTCATACTCAATTATCAAAATCATACTCAACTATCAACCCCTAACCCAAACCTTAACCTTAACCAACTTAACAATATTAAAAATGTAGTTCTTTGACACTGGATACTTGGCTGCAGCTAGATGCTCTTGTAAAAATCAGGTACAGTGTCTGTGTATGAAGTGGTATGTAAAAATTGGTATGTAAAATTCATATACCTCTTCATCCTAGTCTAAATCCTGCTAATAAACTCTGCACTCTAAACATTACATAAGAAACTATATTCATTATTCATGATGTACAGATGCATGGCCATTTTCACCTGTGTTTTCCATTTAAAGCTTGGGGAAAAACAGAGCCTTTCTCTGTTTTATTGGTTCAATGTTGACAGGCACTGCTGACTAGTAATGACTGATGAAGTTATATGGCTGTGTTTGCTAATATGTGCACTGTGTCTCTGTAATAACTGCTGATCATTCCACCATGTAGAACACCCCATTGCAAAGTATCAATACAGTTTAGGCAAAAGCAAAACTTGTTTTTCAGCTGCTTGACCAAATTCCCATATAGGGCTGGGCAATAATGACCAAAATCGATACCTTGATATTCTTATATTCCGACAATATTATGTCAATCCAACCAAACTGTGTTAAAACATGATTTCAAAAGCATTATTTGCAGTTTAAGTATCAGACAAATGTGAAATTACTGAAAAATCACCAACAAAAAAGCATATATAGAAATATACCCTTATTCAGATTATTTAAATGTTTTATCAGCCGTTTTAAGATAAGATAAGATAAGATAAGATAAGATAAGACTTTATTGATCTCACACAGGAGAAATTTACTTGTCACAGTAGCTCCAGGTAGGGACAGTTTGAACAAGAAGACAAGTGCATGCAGGCAAAAAAAAAAAAAAGGCATAAAGATAGGTGATAATAATAATTAAAAAATAAGTAATAAATCGAATAATAATAATAGTAGTGATAATAATAAAACACAGTGACAGGGAGAGTATTGAAAAAAAATTGGAAAAACGATATTGCACGATAGGAGTATTGAAAAAAAACAACAACAATATTGCACATTGGGAAAGCGATATTGCACGGTAGGACTATACAGTAGAATTATACAGTCTGATGGCGGTGGGGATGAAGGATCTGCGGTAGCGCTCCTTCTTGCACTGGGGGTGCCTCAGTCGGCTGCTAAAGGAGCTGCTCAGCTCCTCTACAGTCCGGTGCAGAGGGTGAGAGGTGTCGTCCTTAATGGACATGAATTTGGCCAGTACCCTCCTCTCAGCCACCTCCTCTACACGGTCCAGAGGACAGCCCAGGACAGAGCTGGCCCTCTTAACCAGCTTATTCAGTCTTTTTCTGTCCCGTTCTGTGCTGCTCGGGGCCCAGCAGACGACAGCATAGAGGAGAGCAGAGGCCACCACAGAGTCATAAAAAGTCTTGAGCAGAGGCCTGCTCACTCCAAAGGAACTCAGTCTCCTCAGGAGGTGGAGGCGACTTTGGCCCTTCTTGTACAGGGCGTCAGTGTTGTGGGACCAGTCCAGTTTATTGTTGAGGTGAACACCCAGGTACTTGAAACTGTCCACGGTCTCTATGTCCTGCCCCTGGATGTTCACCGGTGAGTGAGGTAGTGGTCTCCTCCTGAAGTCGATCACCAGCTCCTTTGTCTTACTGGTGTTAAGGCTCAGGTGGTTGCGCCCACACCAGTCCACAAAGTCACTGATGACCGAGCGGTACTCCAGCTCGTTCCCCTCTGACACACAGCCCACAATGGCCGAGTCGTCAGAGAACTTCTGGAGATGGCAGCTGTCCATGTTATATGTGAAGTCCGAGGTGTATATGGTGAAGAGGAAGGGTGAGAGGACAGTTCCCTGGGGAGCCCCAGTGCTGCAGACTACCACCTCTGACTCACAGCCGCGCAGCCGCACGTACTGTGGACGGTCAGTGAGGTAGTCGATGGTCCAGGCAGCGAGATGTCCATCAACTCCCGCATCCTCTAGCTTCCCCCGCAGCAGCGCCGGCCTGATGGTGTTGAAGGCGCTGGAGAAGTCAAAGAACATGACTCTCACAGCACTCCCGGCGGTCTCTAGGTGGGTGAGCGCCCGCTGCAGCAAGTAGATGACGGCGTCCTCTACTCCTACGTTTGGCTTGTAGGCAAACTGCAGCGGGTCCAGGGTGGGGCTCACCACAGAGCGGAGGTGGCTAAGGATCACCCTCTCCATGGTCTTCATGAGGTGGGAGGTCAAGGCGACTGGTCTGTAGTGGGCCGGTTCCCTGGCGTTTGTTGTTTTGGGAACCGGGACCACACAGGAGGTCTTCCACAGGACGGGGACCTTCTCCAGGCTGAGGCTCAGGTTGAACATGTAGCAGAGAACCTCACAGAGCTGGTCTGCACAGGTTCTCAGCAGCCTGGGGCAGATACCATCAGGACCTGTGGACTTCCTCTGGTTGAGCCGCCTAAGTTCCCTCCTCACCTCGTCTGGTGTGATGGAGAGGGGGGAGAGGGGGGGGGACTGGGGTGGACTGCAGGGGCTGGTGGAGGTGGGGGGTGGAGGGGGGCTGGTGCTGGGTTGGGTCCGTGTGAGGGGGAAGGGGGATGTGGCCACTGGCCCGGGGAGGTGTGAAGAGGAGGAGGGGGAGTCGGCAGAGGGGCAAAGGGGGTGGGGGCGAGTCAAACCTGTTGAAGTAACGGTTTAATTCGTCCGCCCAGCGCTGATCACCATCAGCTGTCCCTCTGCCACTCTGTCCAAAACCAGACATGTTCCTCAGTCCTCTCCACACGCCCCGTACGTTGTTTTGGGCCAGCTGCTCCTCCATCTTCCTCCCATAGTCCTTTTTGGCCCGTCGGATCCTCCATTGAAGCTCCCTCTGGACCCTTTTCTGCTCCTCTCTGTCCCCTGAGTTGAAAGCCCTCTTCTTCTGGTTCAGGAGGGCTTTAAGCTCAGGGGTGACCCAGGGGTGGTTGTTGGAGAAGCACCGTACCCTCCTGGTTGGTACAGTGTTCTCCACGCAGAAGTTAATGTAGTCCGTAATGCAATGGGTCAGGCCGTTGATGTCATCTCCGTAAGAGCCGCTGAACATGTCCCAGTCAGTGTTCTGGAAACAGTCCCTCAGACTCTCACAGGCCTCCTGGGTCCAAAGCTTCACAGACCGCTTCTGCACAGGTTGTCTTCGCACCCTGGGTGTGTATTGCGGGAGCAGGTAAACCAGACAGTGGTCTGAGCGTCCGAGCGGGGGGAGGGGGGCGGAGGTGTAAGCGTCCTTGACATTTGCGTAAAAAAGGTCCAGAGTCTTATTGTCTCTCGTGGGGCACGTGATGTATTGCGTGAATGTAGGGAGAGTAGTGGATAGGGAAGTGTGGTTAAAGTCCCCCGTGATTAGAACGAGAGCACGCGGGTGGTCTGTCTGCAGTCTCGTCACTACAGTATGGAGCTGCTCGCATGCAGCCCCACCATCCGCCGATGGAGGAATATAAACACAAAGTACGATGACATGTGAATATTCTCGTGGCAAATAGTAGGGCCGCATACCCACAGCAAGAAGTTCGATGTCCCGGGAGCACAGCTGATCTTTCACATGTACGTTCCCGGGGGTGACACCAGCGTTCATTAATAAAAACAAGCAGGCCACCTCCTCTTGTTTTTCCGCTTCCCAACACCGTCCGGTCCGCGCGCTTTGTGGTAAATCCATTCAGTGAAATGATATTGTCCGGTATATTCCCATTCAACCACGTCTCCGTAAAACATATGATGCTGCAGCTCCGGTATTCCCTCTGCTGCCGAGTCAGCGCAATCAGCTCCTCCGTCTTGTTGCAGATGGACCGCACATTCCCCGTGATTACCGCAGGTAGATTCGGTAAACCCGGTCCTCGTTTCTTTCGTCCACCTCTGCATCCTCTTCTCTTCCTTCTCTGTATCTCCGCTGGTACTTCAGGTTTCCCGGCGTAGAGTAGAGAAGGCCCGCGTAGACTGAGCAGCTGATCGCGTGCATATGTGATGCGCTCCGTGGTTGAGTGTGATAGTCCCTTGCACATTTCCTTGTACGGATTTACAAAGTGCAGAAAAACAAAGTGCAGAAAAACACTACAGCTGACGGTAAAGCTGTAGTAAGAGTAGGATTCCCAGGTGCACAACTGCACCAGGTTTTACCTACTCTAAAGAAAAAACGAGAAAAACGCCTATTTACAGGTAAAAAGAGGAAAAAAAGGTAAGGTAGGGTCGGAGCTCTGTAACAGGCAGCCAGCCTCTCTGGCGCCATCTTGGAGACAAGCATATTCAAATTTTGCACATCTTTAAAACAGCATTCAACAATATTAACAATATTAACATTTTTCTATAATCTGCCCCCCTGCCCCCCTGCTTCCCTTGAGAAAGCCCTTCACTGCTCTGTGATAAACGAGCCCACATTGTGTCCTTGTTCCTTGATAAACTGCATGTGACGCTGTATCCACACATCTGTGCGTTTAAGAAAGACTTACAGGCTGAGGCCCACATTAGGCTGGGAGCTGCTGCTATCAGGGCATCAGCACACAATGAAGTCCTATACTGTAGAGGGCATCTGGGCTAGAGCATTCAAGCAGGATTATAATTGAAGAGGAATCCTCGAGAAATTAAAATATGAATTTACATGATACTGAGGTTTTATTTGTTTAACTGACTGAAAATAAGGTTTACAAGGTCAAATCAACTTCCATACTTGTCAATACTGTATTCACGTCTGCTGATGAAGTTTCATGATAAAGTTTCACTAGCGTATTGATACTTTACAGCTGTCATCAGTATTCCATGGAGGTGTGATGCCAACTGTAGGCTCTGCTCTGTCTGAGGCTTTGTTAGACTTAATCTGATCTTTATTTTAACATAATCTGACCAGAAAGAACTAACTTGGCTGGAACAGCAACAGGTAAGCTGATTTGTGCTGTTAAACAAGCCCTCCTTAAATAACATTAAATAACAGTCACAAGCTAGCTAAATTAGCCAACAGTTTTTTTGTCACTCTCACCTTTTTTGTTGAACATCTAAACAGGACCATGAACGCTCATAATGATCACAGACCACCCTAAAATGTGTTGCATAAATCAATTTTGTATTTTTTCTCACCATCTTAAACGTATTTAGTTGTGTTTGCTAATGCGTGCATTGTGTCTCCATAGTATCTGGTGAACATTAGTTCATTAATGCCCTGTTTAAAAATGCAGAGCTGAAAAGCCCTGTAAATTTCATGGCGGAAATTTACCATGGGCTAACTAAAAGCAATGCTTTGTCTGAAACTGTCACTCAAGTCTGACCGTAAAGAACAAAGTTTCTTGGAACTACAACAGGTGAACTGATTTGTGCTGTTAAAAAAGTTAGTCGCATTCATATTTTTTTACTAAAATTCAACACCTAAACTGGACTACAAATGCTTGTATTAATCACATGCTCCATAAAATGCATTGTTTAAAATCACTTTGTATATAGTTAAAATAATGTAAGGCAATCAGAGATAGTCATTGCTACTTATTTAGAATTTATTATTGCCATTTAGATATTTTTTTCTCTATTAATATAATATATTGTGATGTGTGAGCTACTGTGTTCAAATAATTTCCCTTGTGGACCAATACAGTTTTGAATTAATAGTAAAATATTCAGTTAATCATTTAGAATATTCAGCTGAAGTTCTTAAAACCACAGTGGGCACATGGACCAACCTGAGCCGCCCGTCCTCAGCTGCTGCTCCTCCAGGAATGATCTTTGTGATGAAGATTCCCGGGTCGTCTCCGATGTGAGGGTTATCTGTTCCCCCAGCGATACTGAAGCCAAGCCCTGAATTCCCCTACAGACAGAGGATAAACAGTACTTTAAAGTACCCATATTATCCATATTACCCTATTTTCTGATCCATGTTATAATGTTATTTCCTCATCCAAAACATAGCTGAAGTTGTGTTTTGTTTCACCTGCACATATTAAAGACAGAAACCCTGTATATCTTCTCTCAAACTGAAAACACTCTGTTCCACCTTGTGATGTGAGGAAGTGCTCGACTGTCTTTCTAACTTCCATGATTTCAGCCCTGGAATTTCCAAACTTTACTGAGGTAAAAGGTAGCCGTTAACACCACAAGGTGAAACAGAGCATTTGTGCTTTTGGAGATGTTGCCAGCCTAATAATAAATAAATACATAAAATAATACTCAAACATGTGTGAATGAAACAAAACACAACTCCAGGTATGTTTTTGATGAGGGAACATCATTATATATTAAATAATTTGCCATTTTTAGCATATCAGCTATTGGCCTTAAATCTCCAGCATAGGCTGATATTGTTTTGGTTACCTTGGTGCCAAAAGAATATACATAAAGTTTATTTGAACACTTAAATGCAAAGAGATAACTGCAACAAACATGACTATACAGCTTTCTTGTAAAATTGTGGTAAAAAAGGGCTGTGGGTGATTTGGTAGTAAATTTAAATCATAAGAATATAATATAATATCATATATATCATATATATCATATATATCATATATATAATATAATATAATATAATATAATATAATATAATATAATATAATATAATATAATATAATAAGAATATAATCAACCAGAGCTTATCGGCCACTGGTTTCTCTGGATTCAAAACAATCATATCAGCACCAGCCATAAAAAGTCCCATATTTGATCTCTAATTTATGACTATCACAGTATACAGACATATTAACTGTAGGCTTTTGCCCTAATAGTTGTTAAACATGAGAAAATACATCACATGGTATACTGTCAGATTTTAGTATTGTTGGTTTATCCATCATATTGTAGAAATGTCACACCGTCCCATTGCCAGAACTGTCCAATGTCAAATACTGCACTACATCAGTATTTTTAGGGAATTTTTTGGCATCAGCAAATTGGTAATGTATTCTAATGTATTCTTCCACTTGCAATTACCAAAGTGCACTGTACCTGGAATAGAGGCTTGTGTTTGTGGATTTTACTTAGAGGAAACTTTTTTAGGTCAGAAACAGCCACTGCTCTTTAAGGCATATATAATCCTCTCTCCAAATGAAAGCTTCGCCCCGATGAAGCTGTTAGCTGATAGGAACTGCAGCTGCGCCTGTTTTTAAGCATGCAATAGATCCATTATGATTTTCATGGGATCTCATTCAGTTGGGATTTAATGTAATGGAGATATTGATTGTCTGCTTAAAGGTGCACTATGTAACTTTGTCGTATAGGGGTCTGGCACGAGCTTGTCTCTATGCAGATTTATGTACAGATTTGCCTGGAATGTTCCACAGTAAATCATTAGATGTGCAGTATCTGTCTTGAACTGATTGAATTCCACGTGTTTTTATTGCAATACCTTGAAAAACATTCTTAGTCTGTCCACAGATCTGACCTGTGACTTGGTCTAATAATACCTGGCTGTCTCCACAAGGATAGATACGTTTAATGCCATATTGTGGAGCATTATAGGCAATAACAGAATAGAGGCTAATTTGATCTTATATTTGTGAATTTGATTTTTACTCAGAGAAAACTTTTCCAGGTCAGAAATGTCCATTGTCCTTTAAGGCAAATATAATCCCCTCTCTCTTTTCTTCAAATGCAAACTGGGCCCTGATGAAGTCTTCGGATGTGATCCACAGCTCTGCCTGATTACAAAGTCTAGCGAGCTTCCCTCTGGCTCTTCACTGCCTCGAACATCATATTGAAAATTGCTCCTCTCTCTGGAGATGGTGAAGACACTGCGCCGGCCTGTCTGTGTTTCCAGGCTACACAAAATGGCTGTGATCATATTTTATCAGGCTCTAAGGAATTCAGAACTTTAGGAGACTAGTAGTAAATGCAGAGGTGGGTGAATTTTCTTATTGTTTATTAACTAGAACAATGGGGTGCCAAGCTAACAATCAAAATTAGTTGTTAGCTTGGCAAAGGGTGCATTCCAATCCCACCAAGATATTTTCTTTAGATTGAAATTGGAAAAAAAAAGTTCTAGAATAAATACAAGTAAACAAATAGATATAATCAGGGAGGGCTTTGTGGTTAATACATGAATTGTCAGTGAAGCTTATGGCAGTAAAATAATGTGGTTTGGAGAGGATTTCATATTTTGGTGGAATATTTTTTTCTCTGTATTCAATGGCAATGATTAAAGGTGCACTACATAACTTTTTGGTTGGTCTGGTTGGTTTGGTTGGCCTGTCATCTGCTTGTTTCTACAGGTATGTCACCGCTTTCCCTGGAATGTTCCACAATGACATTAAACAGCTCTACCTTACATTTATGAAATTATTCAACGGTTTTATAGCTAAAAAATACTTAGAAAAACATTCATTTTGTGAGCGGGGTTGCCTCTCTACAGATTTGACTTGTAACTTAGTCTGGTTTGGTCTCCATGGAGATATACAGGTTTAATACCATACTGTGAAACATTCAAAAGCAATAACATCTAACATAACAGACAAAGCAATAACATCTCCATGGAGAAAAGCATTTGACAGACCCTCTACCAGAAAAGTTGCACAATGCACCTTTAAAATATTGTAACTGTACAATGTCATGATGTACAATAGCAGCCCTTTTGCTGAGCTGACACTTCCTGTAACCCTCTCTGGGGCAGTGAAGGTCCAAACATCGCGGCTTTGCATTGGATTTTAGGGCTCTCAGCGGACGTGCAGTTATCACACATTATGAACACACGTTTGTTAAATCAGCAGTACTCACCCTCTCAAGAGTGATTTCCTCAAATTCATATTCAATTTCAGTCCCGTTGACCTGAGGAAAATAAAAAAAACACACAAAACAGTAAGTCAGCACATTAAGTACACTTTTGTCCTCTACCACTCCACAAACAGCTAAATCTAAAGTACATTTATTTTTAATGATATTAGAGCTGCTGTTAATTGGAATAATAATGATTAGTTGACTATTATACTAAATGTAATCCCCTGTTCCCCCTTCTCAATCTGGATTATATTAAAGACATGCCAAAATATAAAATAAACCCATGATTTTGTAATGCTTTGTTGGTATGTGTGGTTGTATTGTACACGTGTGATGTGTGAATGTGTGTGAATCAGAGAGTGGACAGTGTGAATTGTTCTTCTTCTTGTTGACTATAACTGCAGTATAATAGTATAATAGTATAATTATTTCTGTAAATCAGGGACTGCAGATGGAAACTAGCTGTTTAGCTTTAATCTGGTGCAGAACATCTGTTTTATGAGGTTAATGCAGGACTCTCAAACTCAATTGGAGCAGGGGCCAAAGTTATAAAATGAGTGTTGGTCTGGGGGTGCATATTATATAACATATTATATATGACCACCAAACTATCACATATTCTTCACATAGAATAAACTTGAATGAATATTTGCAATATCAATTATGTTTAAAATATATTGTTCAGCTGTACCTCTCTGAGCACAGTATGCTACGTGGCTGGCATGTGAGTTAAACAATGAAGAAAAAACAAAACAAAACAATAAAACATGAATAAGTACTAAGTAAAGGCCAATGCACATGTAAAAAAAAAAAATATATATATCTAGTGTGTGTGTGTATGTCCGTTTCTTGGTTGGAGTAAGTTTGAAAGTCTGCATAGTGTCTGCCCCTTCTCACTCTATCTGCCCCTCTGACTCCGTCTGCCACTCTCACTGTGTCTGCCCCTCTGATTCAGTCTACCCCTCTCACTCTGTCCTCCTGTTTGTTTTCTGCCACTGTTGCCCCGGTAGAAGGGAAGTGACAGAATTGGCGCTACAGGCATCAGAGAACTGTAGTTCAAATTGTCTTATTCATTTTCATCTGCGGGCCACTATTATCAGAAATTAGAAATCATCTTGTGGGCCAGTAGAAATGATCTCGAGTGCCGCATTTGGCCTGCGGGCTGCAAGTTTGAGACCCCTGGGTTATGTCTCTGTACATTGTCCCTTCAAATAAAGACTAAACTAAACTATATGACATTATTATTTCAAAATTAAAAAAATAAATCAGATCCTCATTAATAATGCACTTTATTAAAAATATTCTCTATCTAGAAGTCTTCGGTCAACACAGTTCAATGCAAAAAAAAACAAAAAAACGCAAAGTACTAGATATAGTAGAATTTATTGTAAGAAAAGAATCATAAATTGCAGCCCTAAATATCACAGTAGCTATTCTTTCTAAATAAATCCATTGAGAGTAGAATTGATCAACACTGGTGCCACAGGACGCTGAGAGACACACTTTCCTGTATGCTGACTGAGAAGATTAATCATCATCAAGCACTTCCTCCATTATATATTCATACAGAAATAGCACAGAGCACATGCAATGAGACCACCAAACTCCCAGGTGGGCTTCACTATGAGTGGCACTGTTATTATTACCTAAACATGAAATCCCATGCCAATGAAAGAACAGAAAAAACAGATACACTCTTTAAAAGTTTCTAAACAAAATTCTACATGTAAATTTCATCAGAAACTAGAGGCAAAAGAGAAACGAGACATAATGCAGTTTCAATTAACACGTTTAACTTCACAATGTAATAAAATATAAAAGTCAGGGTTTTGGAACACTAGTCAACTACTACAAATACAAACAAATTAAAATTTAAATAAAAGGGTCATTCCAGAATTGGAGGACATTTTGGCTTTAAAATTCTTGAAAAATAAACCTTCACTTTTCAGATTTTCTGCTACATATTCATCAATAATAGGTAATAAACTATCAAATGCTTGATTAGCTCTGCTGACGGTCAATGGTAAAATTTTTATTATATGATTTATATGGTTTATTTATTTATTTATTTACTCTAATCGCAGTAACAGGGTTGAAGGTAACAGGGTTGCAAAATCACGCTAATGTTAGCTTTATCTCAGGAATAGAAGCTAGCTGTTTAGCTAGCTGTTATTACTAATCAAGAGGAAAAACTTATTTATGCAAATACGTAAAGGAAAAAAAAAAGGTCTTATTCTGATCATTTGCATAACAGGGTTGCATGAGGTAGAGTGAGACATTCAATCAAGGTTAACGATGTTATAAAAATATGAAAAATAGAAGAAAAGATAAACCGTTGCTCTACCTATTCTTTTGGAAAACTGTTTGATGGTGTCAAGGGGATCATGTGGTTTACTGCTTTCTTCTTCTTTTACCAGGCTAAAAATGTTATGGTAACAGGGTTGCGTGCATGTTGTGGGACACATGTTCCATGAATAATAATTATTATTTGAAATATTATGTCTATTAAAACAAATGTTCCCACAGTTACAAGAGATGGCAATGAAACAAATTATAGAAAAAACAAGAAATTTCAATTCAATTTTAACTGTTTTATTTCAGATTCAATTTGGCCATTAGAGGGGTGGGACAAGAGGAAAATGGCATTTTGGGGGGTACCCCAGACTTATTTGGTATTTTAAAAACTATTTTCAAGCATTCTTTTCTCTTAGTTTTTTTTAGATTTGGTCTCAGGACAAGTAAATTCACTCAGAAACTGTATGTTTTAGTATTTTGTATATGGATTATTTAATATTTGATGCGTGGGACGAAAAATGTCCTCCAATTCTGGAATGACCCAAAACTGATTTATTACACAAAGTTATTCTTTAGTTAAGCTCATCAAATACAAAAAAGCTAGAAGACAGTGTTTGTAAAGGTCCTTTATTACACTAAACTGACCCTTGTGGGCTTTAAGTCATGTTTTTACCTCATTAAAAACACATCCAAAGTTGTGTTTTGTTTCATTCACATATGTTTGAGTGTTTGATGTAGGGAGAAAAATATTTTCAAAGCTCAAAATGCTGTGTTCCACCTTGTGATGTCAAGAAGCAGTAGTTTTCAGGTTAACAGCTACTTTTACCTTTTGCACTACGGATGTAATTAGGATAATTATTATCCTAATACTAGTGAAAGTGTATGGATAGAATTTAAAAACACAATGGAGCACTTCCTGTATTACCTCATGACATCACAAGGAGGAACAGAGACTTATTATGCAAGGATTCTGTGTTAAACATGTGTGAATGAAACAAAAGTTGTTTTTGATGAGGAAACATTACAACATAGATCAGGAAATAGCGTAATATGGGCCCTCTGCGTTTCTTGTAATAAAAAACAAAACATATATAAACCAAAATATTGAAATTGTGACTTAAAATTACTTAAAATTCTTATCATGTAGATTTTACATCATTTCTGTAATCACTGAAAATGTGTTATAATATTTGAAGGGGTTTATTTTTTACTAACAGAAACTCTTAGCCCACAATAATATGTAATGATTATTTTGACCATAGTAGCACTATTTCATCCTTATTTATTTCACTGCAGTTTGCAAAACAGTGGACTCTGCTTGTACAAAACTACCTTTCTCTGCAGATGTTCTTGTCTTTATCCACATTATCCAGAATTCAAATCTTACTTTTTGTGAACAGAACCAACCACAGTGCAACATCACACAAGTATAAACCCCGAACCTCCCCATGGCCTCCTCCCTCTTCTACAAAAACTCATATTTATTCACGTCATCGTTTGTTATGATGAGAAACGCTGCCTGCGATAAAGATTTTCATAATTTGCAGTTTTTTATTCATGACAAAAATCAATAATTCAACACCTCGACCTCATTTGTTTAACAGAGATAAGTTGTGCTTTGAAACATTTCACATAATATTTCACTCGCAGCATGTGCTAAGCCCATTACTCTTTTAATGGGGTCTCATTCAGGTGGGATTTAATGTGGTGGAAATATTGATCGTCTGTTTAAATATGCACTATGGAACTTTTCTGTAGTTTCCGTGAAGATGTTTATACTTCTTCCTGCTTCTTGTGATGTTATTTTCTTTTATGTTTTAAGTGAATGAAACAAAAAACAAAAATGAAAATTAAATATGTTGATGTTTGGCCTAAAATGTTCCTCAGTAGGACATTATATGCAGTCTTCTTGTATTTATTTAATTCTGGGTGTTTTTAATGCTCAAAAATACATTGATTCTTAATATGAGTGGGAACTTCTTTCTACAGATCTGACCTGTCACTTGGTCAAGTAGTGGCATATTAATCTTCTCTCCAATGGGATAAACAATTTTAATGCCATGCTTTGGAACTTTCTAAAAAGCAAAGAAAGAAAATAACCCTACACCTCTACCACGCTACATCACAGGTCATATCTGTGGAGAGTTCCCCCATTCACAGAAGAAATTTGTGCGTTTTTGAGCAAAAGAAACACCGTAATGAATAAATGCTGGATGGATATGTTTAATGTCCATGGAACATTCCAAAATGTTGGAATGTCATAACATCTCCATGAAGGCAAGAAGGTAGGGGGTTCTCCACCAGAAAAGTTACGCAGTGCAACTTTAAAAAGACTAACAGATAAAAGATAAAGTAAGACACTGGACTTACGTAAGGTACAGATTCCAATGTGTCTGTGTTGACAATTATGGGCGCGGGACTGGCCTGAAACACACAAACAAAGCAGGGTTAGGTTTAAGTTTTTAACATCACATCGCCCGTCCTACTTTCTATAAAAGGATCCAGGAGACAAGCCGTGGATTTCTGTATCATCAACAATTTATTAGTCTTCCATTTGCTGTGATGGGACTATAAAGCACCGGGTTTCACAGCACAGCACTATAATACCGCTATTGTCGGCGTACATCTTTAGATTGGAGAATGAGAAGTGGGTTTCAATGAGTGAGAGGAATGCATTTGTGGCATACATTTGTAGATACACACTTTAGACCCTTCTGAGACACAAAGTGGCTTCATTTGGGGATAAAGGCGATAGAAATATTGCACTAAGATAAAATGAGAGAACCTTCATTTTGTTCCACAATAGGGAAATTTCAGTGTTGCGAAGCGAAGTAAGGAGAAGAAGAAATATATGCAGTCAAAAATCAAGATGTATAACTATCTAAAAACAGACCTTAAGTATAACAATTCAACTAGAAGCTTTGAAAAATATGAAAGGTGCATTGTGTAACTTTTATGGTGCGAGGTCTGTCGTTTTTCTTCATAAAGATGTTATTTCTTTGTCTGGAATGTTTCACAATATGGTATTAAACCTTTTTATCTTCATAAACACCAAAACCAGACCAAATAACAGGTCAGATCTGTGGAGAGAGAGCAATGCCACTCACAGTCAGAATGCTTTTTTTTGCCCTATAAACCCACCTGTAATTTCATAAATGTAAGGTAGAGCTGTTTAATGTCATACTGTGGAACATTCCTGGCAGAGCAATGACATCTCCATAGAAACAGGCAGGTGACAGACCCCCAACCAAAAAGTTACATAATGCACCTTTAAGATACAAAATGTAGCAAAATACTCAAGACAGTGGTACCTCACCTTACAAAATTAATTCGTTCCAGAAGTGGTTTCGTAACGTGAATTTTTCGTAAGTTGAGTAGCTATTTCAATGGAAAAGGCCTGATTCGTTCCAAGGTTTTTTTTTTATATTGTAACTTTTTTTTTATAGTGTAACATTGGTTCTGCGTCCTGATTGGCTAAGAGACTAGACAGTTAGACTAGACAGTGAGAAAAGTTTAAATCCAGTCTGAGAAAAGCGTATAATGTGTGTGGCTGAGCGTGCATTAATAGAATTTTTTAGATTTCGCGTTTCGTAACTTGAATTTTCTTTCGTATCTAGAGACCAAAATTTACCGTGAAGGCGTTTCGTAACTTGAAATTTTCGTTTGTTGGGTCATTCGTAAAGTGAGGTACTACTGTATCGTGATGCATCGTGATAGTATCGCATCGTGGCATATGAATCGTGATTCAAATTGAATCGTGACTTCTTTGCCAATACCCACCCCTAAATAAGTGCCCATGTTTATGAACAGTATATTGACAACAGCAACAGGAGGTCGTGCCTCCGTGTACTGGACCAGCCGTGATTCACATACAATATTATACAATACAGTAAACCCTCGCTCTATCGCGGTTCACTGTTCGCGGCCTCGCTGTTTCGCGGATTTTTTTTCCAATCTTTTTTTTTTTTTCCCCAATTTTTTTTATAGTGTAACTTTTTTTTTACAGTGTAACATTGTGTCGTGCGTCCTGATTGGCTAAGAGACTAGACCAGGACTAAACCAGGTCTAAACCAGGACTAAACCAGGTCTAAACCTGGACTAAACCAGGTCTAGACCAGGGATGGTCACGCAGGGTGGTAGGGACAGAGTCTCTGATGTCCTTCACGAGAGCGCCTGGGTGACAGGAGGTGTGGCCTTTGTTTACTTGCACGAGCCGGACCATGGAAGAGCCAAGAATCAACACGGACGGGCCTGGCCCGGACGCCGCGCGGGAGCCGGGGAGAGCCGCATTCGAGGGAGCCGCAATGGAGGGAGCTGCATTCGAGGGAGCCGCAGCGGGGGAGGACACTCGCGCGCAGAAAGGAGACAGTGGGTCTTCCCCCCTCATGCCTAGCGGACGAACCCGACCCCGTCCTAGAGAGCTGTGGAGTATTGGCAAGCCATGCCCCGAACTCCGGGGCGGTCTGATTTTGGAGCCGGGGTGAAATGCAACCTACCCTTGTGAGCGCGGGTTAGTGGGGGAAAATCCTCATGGTAGAGCTGATTGGGGCTTTAGACCTAGCCCCTTGCTGAAGTGTTCGTACCTGGTCGGGTGGTGAGGGCTGGTGCTCAGAGGCCTGTTAGCGGTTCGGCACTGTTAGCAGTGGCTTGAGTCTTGCCCAAAATGATATCCAGGTCGCTTTCCACTCGACTTTCGCACATGGCATGGATATGTTGTTCCAAAACAAACGTGTCCGCGCGCACGTGTCAGCGCGTACGTGTCCGCCCCCCCCCACGCTTCACTATTAATACATTTTTTTATAAATCTACGAAGGTTGGAGTGTTTAAACTAGAGAGAAATGTGAGAAAATGTTAATACCAGTCTGAGAAAAGTGTATAATGTGTGTGGTGAGGCATTTACAGCCTTAAAACATGTGTAATAATTGTAAAATATAAAGTTGTCCTACTTCGCGGATTTCACGTATTGCGGGTTATTTCTGGAACCTAACCCCCTCGATAAACGAGGGATTACTGTATTGCATATCTAGCCTAGACTGGAATTCCATTTCTTTAAGTTAGGTTTGCAAAAAAAACAACATTCTGAACAAAGCCTGATAAACAACAAACACAATTCACTTCACAGTTTTGCTCATATTGCATGTATCTACCACAGCTCACCTCAAAATTGAGAAATACAAACTCAAATGGAATTTACTCTATAGGATACTTTTTTAATTGCCTCTGTTTGCAACAAAAAATCGGGTATTTCACCTGATTACGTCTACAGAGATGTTATTGCTTTGTCTGGAATGTTCCACAGTACTGCATTAAAGTTTAAAGTTAATAATGCCTTTACTCAAGTTGTTTTATTGCTCAGCATCCACTGAAAAACATATTGAGCAGGGTTGCCTCTCCATAGATGATGATCGGCGGCAGTAGCTCAGTTGGTAGAGCTATTGGTAGAGCTATATAAAGATGTGACCATTTACCATCTTCGTCTTATAGTGTCATAAGTTTAGTGCCAGGCTGTGGAACATTACAGACAAAGGTAAAACATTAAAAACCAGGTTAAATATACCCACTGCACCTTTAAGATAAAATAATCAGACCACTTTGCAGACTAAGCACATCAAAAGACAATACACAAGGACATGTTTGTGTAACCTTTTGAAATGTGCTTTGAGGTTATACTGAGAACATGAATAACAAACAAGGACAAAGACAGAATCATGTAGTTTTAACAATTAAGATCAAATTCTTAGTGAGGATTAATGAGAACACTGTTACCTAATCCTAATCCAATCAAATTAATATTCCATTTAAGAGGATATACCTTACCAGGGCTGCACAATATGGTATTTGATTTGATTGAACGAATTATGAATGATACTTTACTAGGGCCTGCAAGGAGATTTAGAAGTACATTGACAGCAAAAGCATTTGGTGAGGTAATAGAGAAGATTTGTAAGGATTCACACAGACATTTTTGTGAGCGAATATGATTTAATAGCATTCAAAGTATTGCTTTCACACTTGCCCTTGTTTGATCCTGGTTTGATATTAGTTTGGTCCTGATGTAGACCAAACCAAGTCTACATCAGGTTTAGTATTGGTTTAGTCCTGGTTTAGATCTGGGTAAGACCTGGTTAAGACCTGGTTTAGACCTGGTTTTGTACTGGTTTTGTCCTGGTTCAGTCCTGCTTTAGTCTTGGTTTAGTCTTAGTTTAGTCCTGGTTTAGTCCTGGTTTAGATCTGGTTAAGACTTGGTTTAGACCGGGTTTTGTCCTGTTTCAGTCCTGGTTTAGGCCTGATTTAGACCTGTCTTTGTCCTGATTTTGTCCTGGTTTAGATCTGGTTTAGACTTGGCTTTGTACTGGTTCAGTCCTGGTTCAGTCCTGGTTAAGTCCTGGTTTAGTCTTGGTTTAGTCTTGGTTTAGTCCTGGTTTAGACCTGGTTTAGACCTGGTTTAGTCCTGGTTTAGACCTGGTTTTGTCCTGGTTTTGTCCTGGTTTAGTCCTGGTTTAGACCTCATTTAGACCTGGTTTAGATCTGGTTTAGACCTGGCTTTGTACTGGTTTTGTCCTGTTTAATCCTGGTTTAGACCTCATTTAGACCTGGTTTAGACCTGGTTTTGTACTGGTTTAGTCCTGGTTTAGTCCTGGTTTAGACCTGGTTTTGTCCTGGTTTTGTCCTGGTTTAGTCCTGGTTTAGACCTCATTTAGACCTGGTTTAGATCTGGTTTAGACCTGGCTTTGTACTGGTTTTGTCCTGGTTTAATCCTGGTTTAGACCTCATTTAGACCTGGTTTAGACCTGGTTTTGTACTGGTTTAGTCCTGGTTTAGTCCTGGTTTAGACCTGGTTTTGTCCTGGTTTTGTCCTGGTTTAGTCCTGGTTTAGACCTCATTTAGACCTGGTTTAGATCTGGTTTAGACCTGGCTTTGTACTGGTTTTGTCCTGTTTAATCCTGGTTTAGACCTCATTTAGACCTGGTTTAGACCTGGTTTTGTACTGGTTTTGTCCTGATTTTGTCCTGGTTTAGTCTTTCTTTTTTCCAGAATTAGTCTGAGTTTACTCCTAATACTGATGCAGCATTGGTGAATGAACCATTAGTTTACGCGTGAACTGCATTTGATTTTTAACATCTTGCAACATAATGATGTTTCCCAGGTTTGATGATTTTCCTGTGTGTCTAAAATGATGTTGTGCGCAGGTTGAGTTGAGCTCCATATGTAACAGTAATAGAGCTGGTGCTGCAGAGAGGCTGAGAGGTGCTTGGTCATCAGTCCAGTGACAGCTCGTGTCATCAGCGTGAGACTCAAGACAGGCCCCTGGTGCTTACATCACAGTGACCACAGTAACACCGGAGAGACGGGGCAGTGCAGGCAACACGGGGCTTCTGCAAACAGGCTCCACTGGCACATAAGTTTATTCTCTGCTCTCAAACTGGGCAATGGGAAGAAGCTGTTTTGCGCAACCAATTGATACACTGTAGCTGATGTCATTAACATTCCCTGGGGGTGTGATGCTAACTGTAGACACTGCTCTATCTGAAGCTCTGTTACTCAAGACTTTAATCTGAGCTTTATTTTAACACAATCTGACCAGAAATAAATGACTTAGTATGAACACGGGAGATGATTTGTGCTGTTAAATAAGTCTTAAACATTAGCCAACAGTTTTTCAGTTAGTCACTCTCTATTCTCTTCTATTCAGTCTTTTTTGTTGAAAATCAAACACCTAAACTGAATCATGAGCTCTTGTATAGATCGCAGATACAGGAGGGTGATGCTGACAAAGGCTTCAGAATGAACTAATTTTCTGACTACATTTGAATGATGTAATAGCAGTAATTTCACATTTGCATCCCTCCGCACTGTTCAATTGAATAAAAAGTGTTTGATTAATTTGTTCAAGACATAAAAAGCCTGAAAGTACAAAGGAACAAAGTGCGCTTCATCAGTGCTTTGTCTTGAAACTAAATAATTCCCATGAAGTAACGTCACTGTTTGGGAAGAATTACCCATGCAAGCCAAAAGGTTAATTAACCAAAAAAAAAAAAAAACCTAATCACCAAAGTTAATGAATAATACATGTCAATCAGTACATTTATTAAATGAAAATGTCACAGTGCCACCCAAGAGCGCAAATCAATGTTTCAGTTTGTAAAGTTGCACTAAATAATCATAATCCACCCATCCCCCCCATCACTTTAAAGAACACATATTATGTATTCTTATCGCTTTAAAGGGCCCAATCTCCAAAAATGGAATTGCCAATCTCTTCTGCTCTTAATTACCACTACAAGACATCATAACGTGGAACAGGGCATTTTGAGCTTTGGGGATGTAGACATACTAATAAGGGTTACTCAAACATGTGAATGAAACAAAACACAACTTTGGGTATGTTTTGAAAAGGTAACAACATTCTAACTTAATCAATAATCAATAATCAATTTTGTGTAATATAGGATGTTTAATTCTCTTTCAAACATACTTTTGGGGTAAGTTTTTCATATTTTCTAAATAAAAACAGCAGGGGGATATGGGAATTAACATTTAAAACATGAACATTTTAAGTCCTTATACCAGATGAATGCTATACTAATAGAGCTGTGAACACAATATGACAATTGAATAAGTCCGGTGAAGGTTTAAGGACTTTAATACTGCATAGGAGAAGTCTCGAGTTTAATCTATGACACAGCTAAATGGCCAATATGCGAATGCAGCTTTTGTGAGTGCCCAGAGAAGACAACTTTGAATTAGTGGATTCATGAAACAAGCATGAATGAAACAAAATACAACTACAGTTAAGTTTTTGATGTGGGGACAATATAACATGGTTTACGGATAATGTGTTCTTTAAAGAAACTACAGTGGTACCTCACCTTACGAAATTAATTCGTTCCAGAAGTGGTTTCGTAACGTGAATTTTTCGTAAGTTGAGTAGCTATTTCAATGGAAAAAGCCTGATTCATTCCAAGGCCCTGATCCAAGTTTTTTTTTTTTATAGTGTAACTTTTTTTATAGTGTAACATTGTGTTCTGCGTGTTTCTCACATTTGTCTCTCGTTTAAACACTCAAACTTTCATAGATTTTCAACAAAATGTATTAACAGTGAAGTGTGGAACCTAAACACAGCTCAAAGCTGTCTGTCTCTTCCGGGGGCGCTCCACAGCGTGCGACCCGGGTAGCTCCTCGAGCAGTTTGGTGCGTTTAAGCCAGTGCTTCTCAATTATTTTCTGTGACGCCCCCCCTAGGAAGAAGAAAAAATGTCACGCCCCCCTCCTTACGTGCGACTAGGCTATAAATAGTAGTATTTGTCTAGAAAATTGTTATTAGTACATCTCTGCATAAGATTGTATCCTTTTATTAACATTAAAAACAAAAAAAGAAAGAAACAAAGACCGCACTGTCTTTTTTGCACTGAGGACTCAAATATTAATGTGTTTTTAATGCAGCTTTGCACACATTTGTTTACGTTTTACAGAAACGAAACTTAAAACCGCATGGCTTATTTGCATAAACTAAAAGCTCTGAAAAAACAACAACAAAATAAAACGCTCTGTCCTTGTGCCGCTGATGCATCAGCTTCTGTCTGACTAAAGTACATGATGCAGTAGGATATACATGTTTTTTCTGTGACAGAGGATGTTCTGCTGATGGGGAGCCTGTTCTGTATATTGCATATTTAAAGTTGCCGACCCCCTGCCCCAGAGCAACAATGAGAGCGCCACTGCCAACTACAGTTGTTGATGTGCAATTACACTTAGTTCTAGTACAGTACGGCAAAAAAGCATGTTTCCCAGGGTCACACACGCCCCTCCTGGCAACACACCGCGCCCCCCCAGGGGGGCCCGCCCCACTATTTGAGAAGCACTGGTTTAAGCAAAGTTTATCCGTGTGTTTGGTGTGTCATCCCTTATTTTTGATCAACAATGTGGTTACTCAACCTGGACTACTTGTTGCTGTTGTGCGGACTCTCTCTCGCGTACTCTTTGAGTCATGAGACAAATGAACCAATTTTGCTCCGGGGAGGAGCCCTCCCGTGGATTACCTTTAGCCGGGAGTCTTTACTTCAACTCCGGTTCTCCACGAATGTCGTGCCTCCTCCAGACATTCCACCGGAGCTCCGCAAGACGACTGCCAGACCGGGGCGCCGCAAACGGGGAAAACGAGGCGGAATACACCGGAGACTCAAACACTTGTCTCTACAGGACCGCTGCAGGCTACCTGCCCTGCCTTCCATCCTGCTGGGGAACGCACAGTCCATCCGCAACAAGCTCGATGAGCTGGAAGCTTGGGTCACGGTCAGGCAGGAGATTAAGAATGCCTGTTTACTTGTCTTCACAGAATCCTGGCTCAACGAATCGGACCAAGATGAGGATCTGTCTCTGAGCGGCTTTGGAACTCCGCTCAGACTGGACCGCGACAGGGAAGTAACCAGCAAGACTCGCGGTGGTGGAATGTGCTGCTACATCAATGAAAGGTACTGTAAAACTGTTGTTGTGCGGGAGAGGATCTGTACTCCAGACATTGAACTTTTATCAGTCTCTCTTCGGCCCTTTTACCTGCCACGTGAGTTCCAGCAGCTGTTTTTTACTATTGTGTACGTGCACCCCCGAGCTGCCGCTGCTGCCGCTGCACAGCTGATTGGTGACGTCACGCACCGGCTCGACACAATCTGCCCCGACGCCCCAAAGTTTATTCTGGGGGACTTCAATCCCACGAACGCATGCTAGAGCAGGTCTAGACCTGGTCTAGACCTGGTCTAGACCTGACACACGTGTCAGAGCGCAGTCTTCTCCCCCCTCCCCCTTCCCCCCACACTTCACTATTAATAATTTTGTTGAAAATCTATGAAAGTTTGAGTGTTTAAACGAGAGACAAATGTGAGAAAAGTTTAAATTCAGTCTGAGAAAAGCGTATGTGTGTGGCTGAGCGCGCATTATTAGAATTTTTGAGATTTCGCGTTTCGTAACTTGAATTTTCTTTCGTATCTAGAGACAAAAATTTACCGTGAAGGCGTTTCGTAACTTGAAATTTTCGTTTGTTGGGACATTCGTAAGGTGAGGTACCACTGTATATTCATTTGGCTTGGCTTGTTCTCATGTAGTCAAAGCTAGTTAGTTTTGAGTGAAGAAAGCAATTCATTGACCAAAGGGAATAACACGGTTCACAACATCTCTCTACTCCCCTGCCCCCACTGCTTCACAGTATTTATGAAATGCTGTTGGACCATAATTAATTTAACATAAATCAATAATAAATATCTCTTTATAGTGATGAGGTTTGATTTTACTCTGACATTTCTTAGATCCACAAAGCATGGATCTAGAATGCATCAAGTCAATACATACTGTGATAAAGGATGGGCGAGAGAGTGACAATCTCGATAAATATATTCAAATAATATTCTGTCAGACAGTCCAACGGAAATTAATTGAAACTCTTATTAAAAACTTCACCTGACAAAGTCCATCTCATAATACTTCAAACAAATGACTAAAATACAGTTTGATGCTGATGTGAACTTTTTAACACCAGTGCGTAACTCGAAACATTGACAAATGAGGATAATTACGTTGAACTAAAATGACAAAAATACTGTAATATCTGAAAGAAACGACATTTACAACCAATAAGTTATAAGTTATTGTATGCAGTAGTAATATAGAAACACAATCTATTCAAATATTTATTGATATTAATGTGAAGTGTTATAGTAAAGACCTGAGTGCTTGGGACAGTGACAACAGACAGAGAAAAATTATAGAAATGGCTCTTTCTTCAAAACTAAAATGACAAAAACAGTTTAATATTTGAAAAAACTTTACAACTACTAACAGAATTTAATTGTACACAGTAATAGAAACACAACAAAGCCAAATACACTCAACAAAAATATAAACGCAACACTTTTGTTTTTGCTCCCATTTTTCATGAGATGGACTTAAAGATCTAAAATTTATTCCAGATACACAATATTACCATTTCTCTCAAACACTGTTCACAAATCTGTCTAAATGTGTGATAGTGAGCACTTCTGCTTGGCTGAGACAATCCATCCCACCTCACAGGTGTGCCACATCAAGATGCTGATCTGACATCATGATTAGTGCACAGGTGTGCCTTAGACTGCCCACAATAAAAGGCCACCCTGAAATGTGCTTTTTTTTTTTTGCTTTATTGGGGGTCTGGGGACTCAGAACCAGTCAGTATCTGGTGTGACCACCATTTGCCTCATGCAGTGCAACACATCTTCTTCGCATAGTGTTTATCAGATTGTCAATTGTGGCCTGTGGAATGTTGGTCCACTCCTCTTCAATGGCTGTGCGAAGTTGCTGGATATTAGTGGGAGCTGGTACACGCTGTCGTATACGCCGGTCAAGCACATCCCAAACATGCTCAATGGGTGACATGTCCGGTGACTATGCTGGCCATGCAAGAACTGGGACATTTTCAGCTTCCAAGAATTGTGTACAGATCCTTGCAACATGGGGCCGTGCATTATCTTGCTGAAACATGAGGTGATGTTCATGGATGTATGGCACAACAATGGGCCTCAGGATCTCATCACGGTATCTCTGTGCATTCAAAATGCCATCAATAAAATGCACCTGTGTTCTTCGTCCATAACAGATGCCTGCCCATACCATAACCCCACCACCACGGGCCACTCGATCCACAACATTGACATCAGCAAAGCGCTCACCCACACGACGCCACACACGCTGTCTGCCATCTGCCCTGAACAATGTAAACCGAGATTCATCCGTGAAGAGAACACCTCTCCAACGTGCCAGACGCCATCGAATGTGAGCATTTGCCCACTCAGGTCTGTTACGGCGACGATCTGGAGTCAGGTTAAGACCCCGATGAGGACGACGAGCATGCAGTTGAGCTTCCCTGAGACGGTCTCTGACAGTTTGTGCAGAAATTGTTTGGTTATGCAAACCAATTGTTTCAGCAGTTGTCCGAGTGGCTGGTCTCAGACGATCTTGGAGGTGAACCTGCTGGATGTGGAGGTCCTGGGCTGGTGTGGTTACACGTGGTCTGCGGTTGTGAGGCCGGTTGGATGTACTGCCATATTCTCTGAAACGCCTTTAGAGACGGCTTATGGTGGAGAAATGAACATTCAATTCACGAGCAGCAGATCTGGTTGACATTCCTGCTGTCAGCATGCCAATTGCACGCTCCCTCAATGCTTGTGACATCTGTGGCATTTTGCTGTGAGACAAAACTGCACATTTCAGAGTGGCCTTTTATTGTGGGCAGTATAAGGTACACCTGTGCACTAATCATGATGTCAGATCAGCATCTTGATGTGGCACACCTGTGAGGTGGGATGGATTATCTCAGCAAAGCAGAAGTGCTCACTATCACACATTTAGACAGATTTGTGAACAATGTTTGAGAGAAATGGTAATATTGTGTATCTGGAATGAATTTGAGATCTTTAAGTCCATCTCATGAAAAATGGGAGCAAAAACAAAAGTGTTGCGTTTATATTTTTGTTGAGTATATTTCCTGATGTTGGAGTGAACTGTTTTTTGTAAAGACCAGGTTTCAAATACTATGACACGTAGTATTTGAAACCTTTTTCAACCACTATCAGAAAGTTACTGCACACAGCTCTGGAAAAAAAAAAAGACCACTGAATTTTTTTCTGAAATCAGCATCTGTACATGTATTACAGCCATTCCATTCCAGCGTCTGTTGAATTCCAACACAAACACAAAGGTGAGCTACTTCAGCTCTTGCGCCAGGAGTGGAATAAAGTCACCCAAGAACATTGTGAAAGACTTGTGGAGAGCATGCCAAGACGCGTGAAAGCTGTGATTAAAAATAAGGGTTACTGCACCAAATATTGATTTCTGAACTCTTCTTAAGTAAACATTAGAATTATGTTGTTTTAAAATGAATTTGATCTTGTTTCTTCGCATTGTTTGAGGTCTGAAAACATGTATCCTTTTTATTATTTTGACCATTTGTCATTTTCTGCAAATAAATGTTCTAAACGATAATATTTTATTTGTAATTTGGGGGAAATGTTGTCAGTAGTTTATAGACTCAAACAAAAATGTTCTTTTTGCCCAAACACATACTTATAAGTAGTAATATCAGAAAAACTGATAATTTTGTAGTGGTCTCTTATTTTCTTTCCAGAGCTCTATGTACACAACATATAAAATATTTCTTGATGTTGATGTGACCAGTGCGTCAGTGACAAAGTGAGTCAGAAGTGCCTGAGAAGATCCCCACTCTGCACTCACCACACAGAGACTCTGCGACCAAGTCTGTTTGTGACACAGATCTAGAGTGAGAATAACACTCAGCACCCACCCACGGCCACAAATCGACTTACTGCTATTGTGCAAAGTGAAATATTTAACTGAATGACAAGTAGGTCAGAATAATTACTCCACTTATCATTCAATATATGAAAGCTGGGGTCAGTATTTATAATGGGGACTTTTTCTTTTCACAACTGGGTAATTTTTGGTTATATGATAAGATTACGCACTAAAAGTTTGAATTAATAACTTCTCTGACTCACTACAAATGCAAGCTAAGTATTAAAGTGGTTCAGTCTGCCGTTTATTTATTGCAGCTCATGATTTTTTAACGATATTGTAGATTTAGAATAGTTTTTGTGGTTTAATTCTGCTCTTATTAATATGTTATTTTGTCAGTGGAATAAATTTGTTTAAATATGATCATTTATCATCTATATTTACTAAAGCTTCAAAATTTGTTATGACTAAGAAAACCCACAAATTTACAGTTCATTTCTGTTCCATTTAATTTAAAAGTGCTGTATCTGATTCTTAAAAACATGACCACAGAGCAATTTTTAAAAGCTTTCACTGGTCCAAAGTTATTCCTCACTTGTCTTTGTGAGCATCGTAATTATTCACCACAATGAGTTTATAAGCTTTGTGCAACTCCCAGAGACCAGAGGAGTTTTGCCATGATGGTAAAGATAACAACAACTAGCAGCCTACTGTGCACTTTCTTGATATTTTTTCTGTACTGGGGCAAGACAAATTTTGCTTAAATACATGGAGGGAAACAATCAGGTACAGATGCTTCAGTAGTATAGTGTAGTACTTTTATACTCTGTTTATAATGTACTGAACAGAAGACAGTTTTTTGTACAGTCAGAGAAGAGGAATTTCAGTTAATCTAATTGTAGAAGAGGCTTTGACATTTATATTACAGGGATGAAAGTGGCCAATCATGAAAAAAGCGGAAAGTCACGGTGCACCCCCCCACTGTACATAAAAGTACAAAAAAAACCCACATTTTATTAACAGGTAGGCCTACTAGTAGTATATATTGGATTTGTTTTTGCTTTGCACTTTGTCTAATCAGACCGCCTTGAGGAGGAGCTTATGCGCGCTAAAAGGCGCAGGTGAAAAAGCGAGGAGCGATGCGTTAATTGAGGCACGGGCAGGTAGGATGAGGTATAGGATGTTTTATAAAGTTTAACCTGTGTACACGCAATGGTACACGCTGTTGCGAAAGAGCTGCTCTCACTCGCTCGGTCCGCGGCTCCAGACACGGGCTCGCGCGGCCCGCAGTTTAATACGAAGTTTAATACGAGATACACGTACTTTTGTTCTGAATACGGGACGATTCTCTTTTTCAAGGGACGGTTGGCGACCCTAAACACAACTATACATATATACACACCCAAAATCTTTCTCGACGAATTTGCACAGATATTTAAAAAAAATAAAAAATTGCCCCGTGGCTGAAAAAAAAGCGGAGATCCGCTAAAAGACAGAACTCTTTCATCCCTGATATTACTTCTAGAACTGGAACTTTCTGGGATATGGGCTGGGAAAATATCGAATAGGTAATTTTCTGACAAGCATTGCAATTGCGATTAGATTTGCAATTTAGGGTTTCATTTGAAGTTCACATTTTAAATGTTGTCCAGGAGAGTTGACAAAGAGACTGAGACAGTGAACTAACGTGTGTGGATGAAAATTATAGTATTTTAATAACTGCAGACTTTTGAGATCCAAAAGTTTCAATACTAAGGAATCGATTCTATACTCAATACAGATTCTAACCTCCTCTTTATATTGATAAAATAACATGATTTTCAACTTTAAATTCTAGTACTTTTCTTCTTATTATTATTATTACTATGTATATCTGTGTAATCCATCAGTCGTCCAGGTTCCATAGTGGTCCTTGGGCGTATACTCGTCTATGTGCTCTTATACTTGTTCTGATACAACTCAAGATCGTTCTAAAGCTATTCAGGAAAGGTTCATTTCTGTCCTGTGAATGTGTCTTTTTAGTATTGATACCTGGTCAAATGAGTATCTAGTTTCAATATCAGTTTTAGTATCGATTAGAATCTGATTTTCAATGCTTTTGACAACCGTAGATGTAACTGAACAGACTCATATGTGCAGGAGTTTGTCTGCAGCCTCACACGGAGTCCACACACAGTGACACATGTGCACAGAGCCCCCTGAGATGTAATGGTCACTCCACTGAGCACATAAAGAGAACAGAAATGAGATGCTTAGCTGCACTTAGACTCAGTGCTCTGCTTCATGCTCCCCTCATGGACACGTGACATGTTCCAACTGCACATGAAACCACTGGTCCAGCAGCAAAAGCTCAGCTCGTTTGGTACAACGCTCTGGGCAGTTTTAAACAAGAGATAAGATCACCATAACAAATGCTGTATTTAACAGTGGAAGTGTTTCAGAACAGTACAAATGCATGTCTAATACAGATATATTCATAAGCCCCATTCACACATACATAAATCAAACAAAAAGTTATTATTAACAAAAACTGTCCTACTTTACCTGAATTTGCATTATTAGCACATAGTGTACCTTCAATAATCTGCACTAAAAATATAAGTTTAAGTTTCAACATCCATTAGACCAATAATATTTAATACAGATGTGGGTACTGCTAACTATAATGATATTAACAATAAAAATGCTGATTTGTGTCAGGATACAGTGAGTTTTGTGGTTTAGTCACTAATAGAAAAGATAAACATTTGTGAAAATACCATAAAATCAGTATGGAAAACCGGCCCCATCTCGAAGTATGACATCACCACAAAGTGCAGTTGTAGTGTTGTGGGTGCAGCTTGGGTCAAATATACATTATAGTTTAGTGAGTTTTTGCCACACCCTCTTTTTAGTCACTAATCGATCAGCACAACTTGTCTTTAGTCGACCAAAAGGTTCTTTAGTGGACTCCAGCCCAAATAAACACTATACATGTAAGTACCATATAACCATTTAACTGAAGAGGAGTGATATAAGGGAGTGGAGAGGTGTGTGGGTTTGTTTTCACACCCAAAGGTCGCACACAGTATGTTACATTTGTGTAATACAGATTTTTAGTCTGACCTATGAGCATCACTTGGCTTGTACGTTGGTGTGTTCAAAATCAGCAGAAACATCGACAAATCATCCTTTTAATAACTAAAGCTCACCTGCTGTTTGGACTAATACTGAGAGGGATGTCACGATGTCAAATTTTAAAGCCTCTACTACTGTGAGAAGAAACATTACAGTTTAAAGGTACATTGTGTTGCTTTCTGGAGGTGGAACGTCATGCATGAATACATGGAAAAAGTTTTTACCATACTTTTGAATATTCCCCATGGAGATAGAGACGTTTTATAGCACACTGTGGAAGATTACAGTAAAAGGAACAACAACAAACGGGAAGAGTCAGGTTTATGGAGATACATGCCTGCTCAGACTAACAACACGTGTTTTTCAGTGCAGTAAACATAAAAAACACAAGTCTATTTTTTGGCTAAAAGCATTGCATAATGTGGCTTTAACAGTTTATCATTTATTGAGACCACCACCAAACAATAGTGAAATCTATCAATTTCTGTTTCACATTGTCTAATAGAATACAATTTGTATAGTAAGTGACAGCTTTGTGAAATCAAACTTTCTGAATAAAGTTAATGGGACATAAACAGCCAAAGAATTTTACATTTTGATTTATTTTTTGTTGTTACTATTCTATTACGACCTGAGTGATCATGAATATTGACTAACCATCACCACAGACACTTACACAGACACCGCCACACACTGGAGACTTGACATTCAGAGTTGCTTGTGCTTCTTGAGTGGATTCTCAGACTTCTGCCGAGTTTTGCTCAATAATTTAGGGGACCACTATGTATGGTGGCTCAAGAAAACAGGAGAATCTATGAATAATTGACTCAATCCTGTGTAAAAATAGTCAACAACAGTGAAATGTGAAGAGAGGAAGGCACAAGCCAAGATGGATGTTATGTGACTGAAACTGGTCTATCTCCATCTACACAATTCACATGTAATGGTGACCAAATCCCACGGACTCAACGAAAGTAAAGTGAGTCCTATGCCACTGCCAATGTTGTATTTAAAGCCACAGTATGTCACTTTTTATGGCGGCACGGTAGCTGAGTGGCTAGCGCTCTTGCTTCACAGCATAAAGGTTCCGGGTTCGATCCCCGGGTCGCCCAGGCCTTTCCATGTGTGATCTGTGTGGAGTTTGCATGCATGGTCTGGGTTCGATCCCCGGGTCACCTGGGCCTTTCTGTGTGGAGTTTGCATGTTCTCCCCGTGTCTGGGTGGGTTTCCCCATCAACCCAAAACATGCACCATAGGTAAAATCCTCCAGCTTAGGTCCTGACCAAACCGAAGCAACAAGATCATGGAGATGGTCCCCGGGCGCAGTAATGTGTGCTGCCCACTGCTCCTAATATATATATATATATATATATATATATATATATATATACACACAGTGGTACCTCACCTTACGAATGACCCAACAAACGAAAATTTCAAGTTACGAAACGCCTTCACGCCAAATTTTGGTCTCTAGATACGAATTAAATTTCCTGAGTTGGACGAAACGATCCAAAATTCACTCCAGATACACAACACTACCATTTATTTATAAAGCACTGTTAAAAACAACAAATCTGTCCAAATGTGTGACAGCGAGCACCTCTGCCCCGCCGAGGCAATCCACCCCACCTCACAGGTGCGCCACATCAAGATGCCGATCCGACATCATGACCAGTGCACAGGTGCACCCCAGACTGCCCATAATAAAAGGCCACCCCGAAATGTGCATTTTTTTTTTCTTTATTGGGGGGGTCTGGGGACTCAGAACCAGTCAGTATCTGGTGTGACCACCATTTGCCTCATGCAGTGCAACACAACTCTTCGCATAGAGTTTATCAGATTGTCAATTGTGGCCTGTGGAATGTTGGTCCACTCCTCTTCAATGGCTGTGCGAAGTTGCTGGATATTAGTGGGAGCTGGTACACGCTGTCGTATACGCCGGTCAAGCATATCCCAAACATGCTCAATGGGTGACATGTCCGGTGAGTATGCTGGCCATGCAAGAACTGGGACATTTTCAGCTTCCAAGAATTGTGTACAGATCCTTGCAACATGGGGCCGTGCATTATCTTGCTGAAACATGAGGTGATGTTCATGGATGTATGGCACAACAATGGGCCTCAGGATCTCATCACGGTATCTCTGTGCATTCAAAATGCCATCAATAAAATGCACCTGTGTTCTTCGTCCATAACAGCCTTTGAAGAGGAGTGGACCAACATTCCACAGGCCACAATTGACAATCTGATAAACTCTATGCGATTTTGGATCTTTGGGTCCATCTCAGGAAAAATGGGAGCAAAAACAAAAGTGTTGCGTTTATATTTTTGTTGAGCGTGTATATATATATATATATATATATATATATATATATAGGATGGGTTAAAATGCAGAGAAGTATTTCTCCAGTGTGAGATCAATAAAGTCACTTCTTCTTTTCAGACATTTTGGTTGTGTTTATTACACTAAAAGACTAAGCAGACTTGCAGACTTGCATCTCCACAAACCTGACCCTGACTTGGCCTGGAGAGGAGCCATCACTTGCTTGCTTCCATGGAAATGTGATGTTTCTTTGGCAATAATATTCCACAGTATCTCCATGGAGAATGTTCCCAAGTATGGTTTTAACTTTCTATTTCCACAGAATCATGACGCAGGTGACATGCCACTTTCAGAAAGTTACATACTTTACCTTTAAGTTACATCATCCTTTTCCTACCAACCACACAAAACCTACCAACCACACACAGACTATTACAATATTAACAATATCTCTCTGTCTATCTCCTAAATTATAGGACAACCTGAGACCTCCTGAGTCTAAATTTGTTGCTCTTTTTATTTATTTCAAAAAGCAAAACTATAATACTTTTGCTTTTATTTTTTCTACAACCTCCACGAGATTTAAGCAGGCAGAGACAGAGCACTTTCCCACAGTAAAATCAATGCCCATATCTTCATTAGCCCCCTGCAGTGAGTCTAATTCCCCATATTATAAAGACCCCTCATATCTCTGGAGCAGGTTAACACACAGTGCGCACTATCTCTCTGCGTGATGGATGGCCTCCCATTACTTCCCTCTGGCCATGCCTTCGGATATTCAGCTTCTGTTATAATTGCACAAGTAATGCACATCACAGCATTTACAGCATAATTAGATTTGGCTTGTGCGTTATATAGCGTTGGAAATACTGAAATTCTCCCCAGTGTTTGTATAATATTGGACATAAAAACATTACACAACAATTATTTATGGATAATATACACTGCCTACTCCTTAATTGTCCAGGTGGAGCTCTATAAGACAAGACTAAATAATCACCTCCCAAAGCATTTAAGGTCCTATACTGCACAGAATTGACTGTTGTGAGCTTTTAGCCATGTTATAATGTTGTTTCCTTATCAAAAACATACCTGGAGTTGTATTTTGTTTCATTCACACATGTTTGAGTAATCCTGCATTATTAGTGTTTCTGATGTCATGTAGTGGTAGTTTTCAAGTTAACAGCTACCTTTAACTTTTTGTTCAGTAAATACTGGCAAATCCAGGGCAGAAATCATGCTAGTGAAGGTGTATGAAGTTTAAAAACACAGTGAAGCACTTTCTGCCTTACTGCATGGCATCACAAGGTGGAATAGAGTGTTTTTAGTTTGGGAAAAGTACTCAAAAATATTACTGTATCTGTAGTTTAAACCGCTACAAACATGTTATGAAACACATGGGATTCTTGTATTAGTTTATCAATTCATATTTCAGTGTTCTCTCAAATGTTAATGTTCCTGGATGTGTTATATATATTAATATGCACTCTGAAGAGAATTCTTTTAAAACACAAACATAATCATGAACAGATTAAACCCAATAATTAGATTCATTTCCAAAATCGTACAGCCCTAATTTGCACTAATGAAGATGAACCAGTCCTTAAAACCGGTTATGACCAAATTTCAAATCACAGCAGTAAGCACACTTTTCACCAACACTACAGAATATCACTGCCTCCTCCAGAAATGCTTTGTGAAGTGAAAATTCGGTCAGTTCATTCATCCTTGAAATCCATTTCATCAGAGGCCGCCTTTTGCAGTAATCCCATGTCTTTTACACCACAGTGCAAGTACAATGTGTAAAGAAACGAAAACAACATGTGAAAGTATAGTGTCTCTCACAAGCATGCATGGTTGTATACGTACTACACAGTACACATGGCTAGCAACATGACCTCCATTAGAACTGACATATGCTACTAATTGGAATTCTTCAATATGGCATTCCCTATATACTTTTCTTACCCTGATAGCTGTACCTGTTTTGCTTCGAGTCTTTACGAGAGGAAAATTGAAGTCAAACTAAGTGTCATGGCAATTAGCATCCATAAGACTGCAAAAAAGTTCAATATGACGAAAAGTTATAATAATAATTTGCACATCTCTAGCCAGGCTGTATTCCTTATATCATTTCTACTCTATCCCAATTGTGACAAACAATGTAAACAGGCATGGCAAAATCACGAAATGATCACGCAAGCCTCAATGTTAAAGTATTCATTGGAACGTTCAGCTAATAACTTCAGTAACACTATATAACATTTCTAGCAGAGGGTCCTACACCTGAAAAAATCTTAAAAAATAAAATAAAATCTATCACAGGAGAGACAAGCAGGTTACAGCACTAAATTACAATTCATATCTGTGGAGAGTTGTCCCTATTCACAGAAGAATTATTGTATTTTTGAGCAATAGAAACAGCCATAATGAATAAATGCTAGACGGATGTTTCAAGTCATACCATGGAACATTCCAGGCAAAGCAATAATCTCTATGGAGACAAGCAGGTGTCAGACCCTCCACCAGAAAAGTTGAGCAGTGCAGGGGGTCCAAAGGGTCAGATGACCCCTCTGTGGGTCTTTTAGGTAAAAAGGTCAATTGACCCCTCCGCGGGACTTCTAGTGTTAAATAGATTTTTAGATACATATAGTGAAAAGGAGCTGAAAAGATCATGCAGGCCTCAATGCTGAAGTATTCATTTAACCTTTTAGCCCACAGTTAGTGTATAAAGAGTCCTATGTCCTCTGATAATTGGAAACTCCAGAGTTGAGGGGTAAAATGGATACTTTGTACAAATGACAGATGTCGTGTGCAATCATCTGAAATGCTCATCTCTCCATTAGTTCATTACAAATCATGTGAAGAGGTTTAACCTTATTAAGAAAGAAATGCTGTGGTTTAAAATTCCTGACATTTGCATCAGTGTAATTAACCGGTGGCAATATGAAGTTAAGTTTTATCAGCATCTTGTTATCAGAAATGTCCCATCAGCAGCATTAAAAATTAGGATTATGATTTAGCTGAAGGGAGAAAAGCATTTCAATTAGCAATACAGTATTACTGCAACTCTGGCTCTCTGGGTGAGACATTTACCCACATATAGGGCAAATATGCATGACAGATTCACCCTGACAAGTCCCATAAAAACAGAGCCCACTGAACTGTGCAATTATTACGTAATTGTTGTGAGCATTTTTTCCACAATGATTCACAATCAAATGACAATAAATAAATATGGACTATAGTGTGCAGAGTTACCACACAGAGCTAGTAGTCTATAGTTAACATTCTCCAGTATCTATGAGTTTGTTTTCCATGACCAGAGGTTTTACCTGATAGGGCTCGTGCCAGTGGTGATGGTACCCACACTCAGAGGGCCATAGGTCACAGCTCCCCCCTTTGGCCCTCACTGATCCAAAGTGACTGGGACTTCTATGGGAGAAGCTGTCCGAGGAATGCCAGGCGCCCGGGCGACCCGCCCTCCTGGGCAGGGTGGCACCTCCCGGCACTGAGGCATAATGGTAGCGCTGGCTGGGCTGTTGGTGCTGCTGCTGCTGCTGCTGCTGCTGTTGATGATAGTGGTAGTAGTGATGAAGAGTGCCAGGCTGCTGTGAGTGCCAGCTGTACGAGCTGGGCAACTCTCTCTGCTCTCGGCCGTCCAGCTCAGAGAAGCAACTGTGCTGTTTGCTCAGGTACGCAGTCATGCTGCCGACACGCTACGCTAACCTCCGCTCACTTCAGCACTTGGCTTCTTTCTCTGGCTCCGCTCCTGTCACTGCTACAGTCAAACAAAACGCGCTCCTGCCTGATGTACGACTGCTCGCACAATGAATGATGAATGAAGGGTTGGCTGTTGGAGCAGAGCTGGTGTACTGAGAGGGAGTGAGCGAGTGGATAAACAGGGAAGAGAGGGAGAGGAGAGAGAGGAGAGGGAGGAGGAAAGAAGAGGGGGTAGAGGGGGACAGAGTAAGAGTGAGTAAGAGGAGGTAGGACGAGAGCTGAGAGAAATGACGGAAGGAGAAAAAGCTTGACTAGCAGGCAGTGAAGGGATGGAGAGAGGCAGATAAGAACAGACGGGGGGAGAGAGAGAGTTGTTGGAGTGCTGGCTCGGAGCCCCGTGTCAATAAATGAGTCAACTGACAGCATCCGCACCTCCAGGCAGGCAATTGATGGACCCTGCTGCTGGGAAAGCCGTGATTTAAATTACAAATCCCAGGTTTTTCTGCAGAAGAGGCAGTTGCGTTCTAGGGGTCAAATTAAGGCTATACACAATAAATAAAATCACATTATAGGTGGTTTTCAGTTTCTAAAATGTAATGATGTCATGCTCTCAGATGGGGGCAAGAGACAGTTTTCCTTATTGATTTACACTGACTTTGCCATGAAATATCCAAAAGGTAAATTCAGAATTGTTGAACATGATCATGTATATTAGTGACTAGATCCAAGAACACATTGTATTGCCACAAAAATGTATAAGAATAATAATTTTAGCTGTCTCCCATCTGTATTAAATATTACTGACCTACAGAATGTTGTGGGGTCATCTGAAACCCAGCGAAAGTCCAGGAATTTTAAGTATGGTCCTGAATTAAATGCTGTTTGTTTAGTCATTTAATTATTTCCTACATGAGCATCAAAATGAGTTTGTGTTTGTGTAAACTGTGCAACTTGATATTATTATACTAAGTTAATGTATAGTTGTGTGTATGTGTATACACTGTGGTGAAGGTAGACTTATTGATGTGGAAACTCAATATCTTAGCAAGTCAATATAGTCTCTTTCTTGACCCCTGCAGGCCAGTGTGGGTGATGTTCATGCATAAAAAACTGTTATTATTTATTCTCAGCTTGTCCATTAGATACAACATCCTTTTCCGTTTTCTTCCCAATTATAGTCACAGAAAACCATCAAAGATTATGTGAAAGTGATCATGAAAAGACACTTTCACTATACTAGACACTATATCTCTCTTTGATGCAGAAATAATATGACCAGACTAAAGCTGAATTATTTCAACATGTCCTAAAGTCTGTAGTGTCAAAGTTTAGAGACACTTTACTCACCACATAAGATTATTCATGTATCCACGGTCTTTCGGCAGCTAAAGTATCCAATCGTATTCTGTACATGAGCTCCGGAGAAACGGACGTGTCCCGAACGTGTCCCGAGGAGAGACTTCTCCTTCCTTCTTACGGACCATTTACAGTCAAAGTTACGGATTTTCTCCATTTTCACTGTTCTTATCCTGTTGAAATGCAGCGTAAATATTCACAGGCTGCTCACAGCTGATAGGCGGAAAAAGAAAAAAAAAAGAGCGCTAATGTCACGTGATTTAATTGTTATTTACACACACCCCGATTCTTTCTGAAAAGAAAGCCAATTTCAAAGACCAAATGTATGCTTTAAAGCAGCCAATGCTGTCATCTGAAACATGGAGTGGCTTCTCCATGATCTCAACTAGCACATTTTGCAAAAAAAAAAAAATACAAAAATCACAAATTCTGGAAAAAAAACAACAACTTCTAACACAATTTTTTCGTGTTCAACAATCCTGAGTTGTGCTGGCTTTTTCCGTGGCGGGTCACATTTAAAAGGTGCACTATGCAACTTTTCTGGTAAGAGCACCTGGTTGCATCCATGGAGATATACTAGGGAGATTTCTTTGCCTGGAATGTGCCACTGTAAGGCATTACACTTGCAAAACCACCTATGATTATTTCATCATAGGTGTGTGTGTTTTTTTTTTTTTACAATACAACAAGTTTTGAGTGACAGAACATGAGCACACATATTGCTACCTGAAGTTAATGAATTGTATTTTCAATTGCACAGCCCTACTATAACTGGTCATGACAGTCACTGCACAGCTCTCCTTCTGTTCTAGTTTAAAAGAATGATACACTAAAACAGTCCTATAAGAGCATAAAGTTTATCACAAGAGAACTCCTTCAGTCCCTCCTGGATCAGGTAGTTCATATTCTGAGGAAACTGTAAAAACACCATCACAACTAATCTCATGAGCCACTGATCCTGAGCCTGAAAATACCCAGACCTTCAGAGCCAATGTCACAGCTGATGAGCAGGGAGCGGAATGTGCCTGTGCCTGTTGTGAGACTGACATTCCCAAATTTTAGTCAAAACCGAATCAGTCCAAATTTGATCTGTACCTGCCCAGATGCATTATGGTCACTTACTACGGTAACACATACAGAGGCAACAGCTAATATGCCATCATTTGTGTTTTACCCCACTAAAAATAGATTGTATAAGTAGCCACCAGTGTCCTTCCTTCAAAAATCAGAAAGTGCGTTAACATGCTAGTTGTTGTTAGCATTACCAGAGCTCAGAGCTGGCCTCTGAAATTTGTGAAATGTGCTTATAAACTCATCACAGTGGATAATTAGGATGCTATAGGAATGCATAAAGTAAGTGAGGAAGAACTCTGAAATTTGAAAATTATTTGTTGATTCTGCTATTTATTTGTTGCAGCTCATGCTTTATAATGATACTGTCTCTTTAAATTATGTTTGCTTTATTTTAATCTTAATCAGTGGCATAAAGTAGTTTCAATATGGTCTGTAGCATTATATCGCACTTCAAGATGTGTTATCATGACAGGCCTATCGACAAAAGGTTTTTTTCACGTTTCTGTAGAGTAAGATAATGAAACTATACAGTAAAACTAACAACTAGCATGATTGCACGATTGACGCAAAGTGGGTAAATGACTCAAACTGAGCACTGACAGGGCCTTCTAAATCAGTGGGATCAGATAGTGTGGTTCTTGGTCCCACCTCCTCCTCCTCAGTTCCAGGCGTATAGAATCAGGATCAAGGGGCTTTTGGCGGCACGGTAGCAGAGTGGTTAGCGCTCTTGCTTCACAGCAAGAAGGTTCCGGGTTCGATCCCCGGGTCGCCCAGACCTTTCCGTGTGTGTTCTGTGTGGAGTTTGCATGCATGGTCTGGATTCGATCCCCGGGTCGCCTGAGCCTTTCTGTGTGGAGTTTGCATGTTCTCCCCGTGTCTGGGTGGGTTTCCTCCGGGCACTCCGGTTTCCCCCACCAACCCAAAACATGCACCATAGGTACTCCAGCTTAGGTCCTGACCAAACCGAAGCAAGAAGATCATGGAGATGGTCCCCGGGCGCCCTAATGTGTGCTGCCCACTGCTCCTAATATATGTATATATATATAGGATGGGTTAAAATGCAGAGAAGAATTTCTCCAGTGTGAGATCAATAAAAGTTCACTTCCTTCCTTCCTTCCTTTAAGTTACAAATAATGCCACAGAACATCCGGCCATTTCAGCATCAACATGGAGCATGCCTCACTGTGCTGCTAGCAAACATGCACAGAGGTACTGTGCTAACACAGTGATTCTGTATTAATAGAAAAAAAAAAGTTGAAGACAAACAAATACTCATACAACTACTACTCATAAGAAAGTCTATCCAAGATGTGCATAACAACTCAACAGAGAAATGTGTGTAGAATCCCTCAGTCGTCCAGGTAGAATCCATGGCCAAAGGAGAAATTAAATTTGTTAACTGGACAAAAGTTTATTTGGTTGACCAAATAAATTTTGTCCAGTTGACAAATTGAATTTCTGCTTTTGCCATCAACTGAGAAATGGCAATAAATGTATTTAGTATTGGTTTAGTTTCTTTAAAGTCCTGTATTGCACAAAATTGATTCTTTTGAGCTTCAAGCCATGTTCTAATATAGTGTCCTCCTAAAAAACATACCCAAAGTTTTGTTTCATTCACATGTAACCCTTTATTAGTCTGTCTACAGCTCCAAAGTGTAAAATGCTCTGTTCCACCTTGTCATAAAGATGTACTTTTCAATTTAAGCGCTACCTTTAACCTCTTGTTCAGCAGAGACTGACAATTCCAGGACTGAAAATATTATCAAACCAGAAAGATAGGCTGATACAGTGGTACCTCACCTTACGAAATTAATTCGTTCCAGAAGTGGTTTCGTAACGTGAAAAATTCGTAAGTTGAGTAGCTATTTCAATGGAAAAAGCCTGATCCGTTCCAAGGTTTTTTTTTATAGTGTAACATTTTTTTTTATAGTGTAACGTTGTGTACTGCATCCTCACGGGCTAAGAGACTAGACCTGGACTAAAAGAACGTGGAATAAACCAGGTCTGGCCAGAACTAAACCTGGATTGGACCTGTTATCATTATAACATGGCAGTGCCGCGGGAGGAGCGCGGTGCTCGGTGCTCGTGTCTCCGCACCTTTAAGAGGCCGAGAAAGACCCTCTTTCAGCGGGAATAAGAGCAGGCGGGGCAAGCTCTGCTTCTATCTGACCTCCAGAGCCGGGGCGCTGACACTGTGAGCTAACATGCCGAGGAAGGTGCTCTATCAGCGGTGTTGTGAGATGTGTCTATCTTGTGTCTATAGCTCAGTGCAGAGAGTCTGCGAGTGTGTGCGCGCGCGCCGTGTGCGCGTGCTGGATGAATGTCTCCTCCGTAGAGAAGACAATAAAGGAGAGGAGACAATAAAGTTCCACTCTGCAGCAAAACTGCCTTTTTTTACTTGCATTCTCCACCACTGTAAGCGCGCAATGTCCACAAGGGAGTTAACCCCGGAGGGAAAGCTATCTCCGGCCCTGGAGAAGACGATCTCCCCTGTGTCTCCCAACCACGGTTAGGAGATGAGAGCAGGAATGGATAACAGCGGGCAAGACCGCGGGGTCTCGCTCGGGTCGGGCGCTGGTTCTATGTGACTTCCACGTCTAGACCAGAACTAAACCAGGTCTAAACCAGGACCGGAGCAGGAATAAATCACCCCGTGCTCGGCCCGCGCCTGCTCTGCCCCGAGGAGGAGGCACGGCTGCATCCCGCAGCCCCGGTGTAGCGCGGCCTTGCGCCGTGTCGACGTGATCCTTCGATGTCGGCTCTTCCTATCACTGTGAAGCAGAATTCACCAATTGTTGCATTGTTCACTCACTAAGGGAACGTGAGCTGGGTTTAGACCGTCGTGAGACAGGTGAGTTTTACCATACTGATTATGTGTTGTTGTTGCTCCCCTCGTTTCGGGCGTGCATCTGAGCGCGCATTAATTGAATTTTTGAGATTTGTCGTTTTTAAAGTGCTTTATAAATTAAGTTGGATTGGATTGGAGATTTCGCGTTTCGTAACTTGAAATTTCATTCGTATCTAGAGACCAAAATTTGACGTGAAGGTGTTTCGTAACTTGAAATGTTCGTTTGTTGGGTCATTCGTAAGGTGAGGTACCACTGTACTCTGTTAGCATGCTAATTATTGTTAGCATTACTGTGACGGCAAAACTCCACTCTGGTCTTTGAAATGAAAGCAATTATAAACTCATCACGGTGAATAATTAGGATGCTGGAAACACGTTAGGTAAGTGAGGAATAACATAAATGGCTGCAAACAGTTTAAAACACACTAGTTTCGTTTTTCACGCTTTTAAATAAAATCAGAATCTTTTAAATAGAAATCAGGTATAATTATTATAATATTATTAGATGAGTAGCAAATTTTGAAGTGCGATATTTTGCTGAAGTAAATCTAGACGATAAACGATAATAATGAAACTCATTTATGCCACACACAAAAAAAGGTTCCAGTTTTCATATATTGAATAGTTATGATTTGACTAATACAATTAAATGAAATCACTTTTGTTAATGAGAAGGTTTAAAGGACAGGTAAAGTTTTTACAATCTGGACTTTATTTCGGTGATAAAACAACGTCATTTACTCACCCATTGTACTTTGGTGTCATTTGGAGTATTTCCGGAGATTTCGGAGTTGGGCTATATCCATTTAACGTGAGTGGTTAGGGCAGTCACCAAATAACACAAACTTTATCACTTTTCAATGAGTTAGTTTACACTTTCGTTTGAGTCAAAAGTGGCCTGTAACCAGAGATCCAGTCATGGTTCCGATTGGATTACATCATCAACAAGGACCGCACGCAGGCATTCATTCCGCTACTTTGCTTAGAAGACGCTCAGAACTTTTCTGTTGCAAGTGAGACATGGCTAAAGATTCGGACTTCAAGACTGAGGAGGACTTATTTGAGTATGATGGCCGTCCCTATCGTTTTGAGCCCGAGTATACGGATGAGGAGGTATTAGAAAGAAGGAAGCAGAGACAGTTTGAGAAGCAGCGCACCAGAGAACAGCAAGCGACAGTCAGTACCTGGTGGTGTTTATGTGGACATTGTATGTCGATGGCAACAGAGGAAGAATGCCTTTTGCTGCTGCAGATGAACGTCTGGGTGATGATAACAGAAATCTCTGTCAACTCTGGAGGATATTGCTGCCATGATGAACTGTGGTGTAATAGAAACATTTTTTCATGTTCCGAAACTCAAATGAAAGTGTAAACTAACACATTGAACTTTTGTCATTTGAAAAGTGATAAAGTTTGTTATTTGGTGACTGCAACATTGTGCCCCGACAACTCACGTTAAATGGATATAGCCCAGCTCCGAAATCTCCGGAAATACGTTACTTGTCCTTTAAACTGCCAGAAAAAGGCCTTCCATGCAGGTTGATACAATCATTTTTCATGACAGACCTAGGTACAGGTATTTTATTTCCAATATTCAAGAGTAAAATAGAGAATATTGAAAATGAGAAATTGTTTATTATTTTTCTATCATTTTAATTTAATAATACCACTGTCTATTATAAAACATCTTTTAGTGTTGTCTCATGTCTTATAACACCCCTGAAACTATAATAAATCATGATTTTACAGTTCAGCGATGTACAACTTTGTATTTTCCAAAGCACATAAGCTGACACACACATGGAGTGTTGCATGATGCTAGTGTACTGTTTGCGTGGGTGTTAGCATCATCCACAAACAGTCCATGATAGAGAATAATAGCTCATCTGAAAACAGCGCTGGCCCTGTAGAAGAGAGACTGTGTGGGCAGACGGAGCACGGATAGATAGATGGACGTGCACTTTAAAAGATTACAAGCAACCTTTTGGACCAGATGTCATTTTTCACAACAACTCTCTCTCCTCTATGTAATGTAAAGACAAGGAGCAAGTGTTAGAACAGAGCAAAGAGAAAACTGTATTCCACAAAACATGGTCAGAGGCTAAGTTATGACAAAATTGACCTTTAAGAGTTTTAAAATGCAAAGGTGGACAAAGAGGAGAGGAAAGAGGTCTTTGATAATGTTAATGCTTTGTCTGAAATGTTCCACAACATGACATATAATTTATCTAATCACTATGGAGACAAGCAGATGATGGGAACAGGCAAAGTTACGGGTCAGATCTTGGGAAAGGCACACCTACTCTTGGTAAGAATTCTAGGGCTTTGACGTATTTTTGAGCAATAGAAACAACAAAGCAATAACATCTCCATGGAGACAAGCAGGTGGCATACCCTCCGCCAGAAAGTTACGCAGTGCTCCTTTAGATCTTGATTTATTTGCCATTTTCTAGTTATTGGAGGTAACAGAAATAGCCACTAGAATACCAGAAGACCACTGAAATTAATAATAAAAAGTACATAATTGATACTTGTGTTCTACATGTATTTCTATGGCAGCATGTTTCTGTAGTTACCATGGTGACACAATGCATACATTAACAAACACAGCCAAAAAAGAAAGAAAATACAAAATGGATTGGAACACAATTTCAGGAGCCAGGAGATCAATATGAGTGATAATGGTCCGGATTAGGTGTTTTCAACAAAAAAGTGAAAGTGACCAACTGAAAAACTGCTGGCTAATGCTAGCTAGCCTGTGTCTGTTATTTTTGAAAGACTTGTTTAACAGCACAAATCAGCTCACCTGTTGTAATTCCAACTAATTCAATTTCTTAAAATCAGATGGTGCGAAAACAAAGCTCAGATTTAAGTCTAATAGAGCCTCAGACAGAGACATGCCTAAAGTTGTCATCAACATTCACTGGGGGTGTGATGCTATCAGCAAAGTATCAATACTTAATCTAGCTGCAGGAGATGAGGTGCAATGACTGAACTTTAATGTAAAAGAAATCCAACTACCAATCAATTATGAAACCATGTGATTAGTTCTAATGAACAAAGGTACAAAGTATATTCTCCACACAATATCCACACAGTACATGTACTCATCTAATCCCTTCTCGTTTATATAATATAGCATACATTATTACAGTATCGTCACATAGGAGGGACTAGAGAGTGTGTCTTCAGTGACTCATGCACCAATCTGTGAGCTGTGTTTACGAGTGCACTGTGCTCTGTGTCAGTCTCATATGTGTGTATATAAAGTGTACAGTGACTCTGAAGAAGGGAAATTTATAATCTAATTTAAGGCTAATACAGTGATGGTACCCATCTATTCTTCAATAACATTTCTGTATTGTTCAGCAGTAACAACAACTACAAATAGCAACAAACAGAAAGAAAAATTGTATTTTGAAGGTGCCTTAACTCGCACTGGCATAAAAGAGATGGAAATGAAAAGTACAAGAGGTCAAAACAAATCTAAGGTTAAAAAAGAAAGAGTACTTCAATATATATTGTATAAATGTTTTGGGTAAATACAGTATAAACACATTATTTATACGATATTAGATATACTGCTATAAAATCCTGTTATACTTTCTATTTCCTATTACTGACACAGCTGATTTGGTCCATTTGGGATTTCCAGCTTGTTCCCAATTCTTCCCCATAATTACATTTTGAATTACAAATGTCTCTCTCTGAAAATAACTGACAGAAAATCTTTAGTGCATTATTATTTCTGCTGACTCACGGTGCTCCTTTCACTACTTACATAATATTAAGTCCATCTCTCCCTTTGGTCATAAAACAAACAAATTAAACAAGGCGAGGGGCAGTCACATCATGCTGGGGTCATGTCACGTTTTTCAGGGTTGTCTATGGCAGAATGTTCAGCAGTTAGGGTTAGGGTTAGGGTTACGATGCGACACAATGCATACAGTAGCAAAAAAAAAAAAAAAAGACAAGAAAAAATACAAAATGCATTTAAAGAACACATCTTCAGAACCCTGTGATCAAAGCAAGCCTTTATGACCTCATTTAAGAGTTTGATTTACAACAAAAAGGTGACAGTGAGTAACTAAAAAACTGTTTTGTGACTGTAGTGTAACTTGAGAAGGACATGTTTAAAAGTACAAAATCACTAGCTGTAGTTCCAATTAGGTCAGTACTTTGTGGTCAGGTTGTGTTAAAACAAAGCTCAGATTAAAGTCTAATTTGAAATAACTGAGCTTCAGGCAGAGTGGTGCCTACAGTTAGCTTCACCCCCTAGGGAATGTTGATGATGTCATCTGCAAAGTATCTACCCATGGGTTTGAATGATGAAAAGTTAGGACTGTTATCATAGCAATTTACAATCTACTTACCTGGGAAAACATAGTCAAATGTGCTCATCTGTGTCTCATATATAAAATCATTCATGGCTTGTCATCTCCTCCACTCACACAGTTTATCCACGTCAAGACCTCTGAACACAGCAGAACCAGAGGGGCATCGAGAGGGGACTGTATCATCTCCCTCAGAAAAAGTCTTTTTGGCCAAACCACCTTCTCTGTGCAAGCTGCCCATGACTGGAACACCACCCCCACCACAATCAGAAGCCTCCCCACTTACATCTCATTTAAATTCCACTTTTAAAAAATAGTTAATTGAGAATCAGTCCTGTCACCACTAACATCCACCTCCCGACGCCCCTGTCGTCATCCTGCCTCTTGTGTGTTACTGTTGTGCGACTTTTTTTATGGGTTTGTATGTGTCTGTATGTGACTGCACACAACGGTACATGATGTTTGTGACTGAAAATGAATGTATGTGCCTGAATGTGGCTTTATGACTGTATATATGCATGGAGCTCTATGCGACTGTATGTAAGAATGATTTTAGAGGGTAAATAATAACCTTGTTTTTATTCTATTGTATTTTACTTCCTGCAGGTTGACACTTTACACCTGTCCAGGGACTACAGATGAAAAATAGCCCTCGGGCTAATTCTGGCACATTTACATGTAGATGTTTATTAATGTGCATTGTCCCTGAAACAAACAAATAAGTAAATAAATAAATAAAATTGCAATGAACAATTAAAACAAACTAAAAACTAAATACAAAATATTACATCTATTCAATGACCAACTGTGCTCAAGATGGCACCAGATAACAGGAAGCTGAGACTATGAATAGGACCAGAGCGCTGTAGTTTCTCACTAGAGGTAATGGTACACAGACAGTACGGCATTATCCACATTCAGCCACTCCTATCACTGCATAGTGCCACTTACAGGGACTTATACATCAGCAGCTGAGCGCACTAACAGTCTATAAATACACTGCAAATTTATCTGATCTGGCCAACATTTTAAAATTTATATCAGGTTTTCAGATTATTATTATTATATACTTACTAGTTCTGAGGCTGCTTAATTCTAGTCTAGAGGCTGTTATTTTAAGCTTGTCAAGTAAAATGATCTTTCTGCATGGGCAGATAATTTGACTACTTTTAAATAATTTTCTTATAGATTTAAGTGTTTATATCTTAAATTTTAGCCCAGCATTTTGGCAGTGTAGGATAAGGGTATATACAATAAGTTACATAGTTAGTTTTCACATGTACTGTAGTTTTTATTATCTTATATTTTAGCCTTGCCTTTTTAATTCATTCAGATTTTATGGCCATTTTGATGTAGTGCCGCAATTAACATTTTAGTAATAAAAAAAAACAGCAATTATTTTTTTGATTAGTCCATTATTTCTGTTGCGCATAGAAATTGGTTGAAAGTTGAAATACGGTGACTGGAGGCTTCTGGCTAGAGAATATTTTCAAACTAAGTGTAATGTTGATGAAAATGAGAAACTGTTCATCATTTTTCGATCAATTTAATTTAATAAGTCCACTGTCTATTATAAAACGTCTTTTAGCTGTATCGTCCAAATAACATTTACATTTATTATCGCCGAATAGTCACAGCCATTAGTTGCAGCCATTTTGAAGATATCTCATCATTTAAAATTTATGAAAGGCAATTTTTTTAATGAATTATTATTTGCTATGGCCAGTGTCCTCGTTTGTCCTCACTCTGAAACCAATGAACCTTCTACCTATGCAGCATCCTCCACTGTTGTAGCCTTTTTAACAGCAATAAAACCTGACATTCAAGCTTCTATTTTCATCCGGTTGATTTATTACAGGCATTTCAGCACAAACCCAATCTGTCCCTTAACGGCACTAGTAAAATCGTATCTGTAATAGTTGAGAGACAGTCTAGTTTTATTAAAGCCAAGTTTATAGGAGCCTGTATCTGCTCTGTTCCGCACTATTCTATGTCATTGTCAGTCTGCTCAGGTAGGCTACCATTTGACCCCCCAACTATCTGGGGATGAGCCAATCAAATGGTGACAGGCCATTTAAACTGCAGCAGCCTTTAACAGTCTCCCCTTTAATGAGGTATAAAGTAGGGTCTGGGTGCATGGACAATTAATACTGACTTTGGGGTAGATAACATTGGGAGATGTAGAGCTCAAGAAAATCAGAAGGGAAGACAAAGGACAGATACGTGGATGCTATAAACAGACAAAAGGCGCCTAACAAATAAAATGTATTATTATTTAATGTGCTTAAAGGCGCAACGCGTAACTTTTCTGGAGGAGGATCCGTCACCTGCTTGTGTCATCCACTTGGTTACACTGGTCTAAAAAATTTTTGACTCGATCTGCTTCCGAGATAAAAGTAGCTAAAGCTCATTTATATTGATAAGATGAACTGAAAATCAATTGATAAGTGTGCTGGTTAGCTAATGTATCCAAGATATTTAATGATATTGTTTTACATCAAAATCGCATCTGTTTATACAATAGATTTAGGCATTTTTGCTTAAAAATAATATTTATATTTTGAAAACATTTAACTTGCACTTCTTTATCCATCAAGAAATAAACAAGAAATATCTTAAGACATCAGGTGTACACAATTTGAGGCATCTCTCACACCATGCTGCGAAACAGGGGAACTGCCTTCCTGGTGCGTAACAGGGATTCCCCTGTCAGCGTGGTGTGTGCTTCGGCTATGTTTTTCCGCACTGAAAAATAGTTCCCACCCAAAATGACCAAGTCAAGCTCTCCGTGTTGATTTGCACATTTATTTGCACTTGATATGAATGCGCACTACACAGAAAGTAATTGGGAAAAGCATCGAGCAAATTAATTCCTTTTGGCCGAAATCTTTCTCTGGCGGAGTAGCTGCAGATACCGTGGCGGTCAGTGCTGACAGACCTGGACAATGGCTGGGTCACCAGAAAAACGCTTTCCACCACTTATTTTAGTCTCTGGACTGTGGGGAGATGCCCAAGTTTGACCTGGGGGTGGCATATCCCTTTAAAACTTTAGACATATTAAAATGAATGTATTGGAATGTGCAGACAGGCTTTCAGATAGAACTGGTTGCTTGTAGACACACTGTACATTCTGATAAACTACCGTTTTTGCCTTATATTGCATAAATGTCCTATTTTGACCCAATACTATATTTTGGAAACTATAGCCAATCAGCACTTCTGACTTACTTTTTCTTTATTAGTGACCTAAACCAAGAAAAATTTAACTAATTTTGTTCCAGAAGCATTTTGCTTGTAGACCAGTGTTATACAAACAAAAAGCTGTGGCGTTGCCTGTCATTATGGAGATGAATAACTTTAATGCCATACTGTGGAACATTTCTGGCAAAGCAATAACTTCTCCATGGTGACAGACTCCAGAAAGGTTACATATATGTGCGCTGGACTGCCTTTTATAGAAAAAAATGCGGTTGTATTTATCTAAGGGTCAGTAAACAATGAAACAGATGATGTGGCAGTGCTGTGTTTAATGTAATGTCTGTAATTTGCCACATGGGGGCACTTACTGTTCAGTTTCAATCTGAACGTCTGACTAAACAAGCGTGATCAGGTGAATAAGCTGCAGTCCACCTTTCAGAGCATAAATAGGATCAAACAATAAAGTATTATGTTGATTCATTATTATATATTAAATAAATACATACATAAGTAAATAAATACATTATTAATAAAGGTATGGATGAGGTGCCAAGTCACTTCAAGTCAATTTCTGAAATAAAATCATTTCAGTATACTATAAAATAAATCTTCCAGTGCTGTTCATTTTCAGACTTTAAGGGCACACTATCATATTTCTGGTGAAGGACGCGCCACCTACTTTGCTTAGAATGTTTCACAGTACGGCATTAATCAAACCTACCTATCATTTAGAGTGCACTCACCACTCCATAGACATAATCTGTGACTAAGCTGATGACGTCTGTTCGTGTCCAAGAAAGAGTCTGTTATCTTGGCTACACGAGTTATCATAAATACTACTATAATTAAAAGATCAGAATAGACAGTATAAAACGTGGCCCAAATTACTTTCTTCCCCTGCAAATGTAAGTAATTCTACCACTAAAATCTCAGTAACACCACGCTGCATCATGATACAGATCTAAACTGTTCTAAGCCTTATTAAAGGTATAGTGGCTCTGGCAAAACTATGAAAACCATCATATTAATCTGGTCCTCCACTACAAATGTGTTTCAATATGTGGGACTTGGTGGAAATAAGTTTGGCCACCCCCAATATAAAAATTAATTGGTGCATAATATTTACACAGAAAATTTGACATGACGTTGATACAGAGATACTATTGCTTTCATTCACATTAATTAAAGGGCATATCTTACACAAAATGGATTACTTTGATCTTAAGCCATGTTATAATGTTATCTCATCAACAACATACCTTGTTGTGTTTTGTTTCATTCATACATGTTTGAGTAATTTTTTTATTAGTCCGTCTACGTCACCAAGCTCAAAATGCTCAAAAAGCTCTGTTCCACCTTGTGATGTCATGTAGTGGTAGTTTTCAAGTTAACTTTTTACCTTTTATTCTGTAGAGATTGGTCATTCCAGGGCTAAAATCATCCAAATGATTCTAGTGAAGGTCTATGGAGTTTAAAAACACAGTGGAGTACTTCCTATAATACCACATGGCATCCAAAAGTTGGAACAGAGAGCTTTTTTTGACTGAACTAAATATGCAGAGGTTGTGTCAAACATGTGCAAATCAATCAAACAAAACACAACTTCAGGTTTGTTTGTGATGAGGAAAGTCAAAGATCAGAAAATAGAGTAATATGGGTCCTTTAACATAATACAGTTATATCATATCATATGTTGTTTTCCATCCTGACAAAAGCATCTTGTTAGTCTGGGCACTTTCAGTCTATCGAGTGGTAAGTTTGTGCAGCTTTAGGACAGAATTGATTTGTACATTGCAAAAACTCTCTGTACTAAACACTGTGGCAAAGTCAAAAGTGACTCTGGGAGGGGCAGGCCATCTGGAGCAGCAGGCATTACCCCGGTGGAGCGGTCAAACTGTGTCAGACAGAAAGACAAGCAAACTGCCCTGTGTGATCTCGCATTCTCCCAGATACACGTTTGTGTGTGTGTGTGCATGTATGAGTGTGTACAACAGTTTAAATTTCAGATATGGATTAAAATAGGTAGGGTTACAGGGTTTAGGTTAAGGTTAGGCAAGCAGTGAGTATGGTATGGTACAAAAAACTGATTCATTACTATTATTTATCATTATCTGTCTACAGGAAATGAATGCAAGTCATTGTAATGTCCCTAAGAAGAACTCAATATGTGTGTATGTTCATCATATCCTTTAAGATTAGATCAAAAACATTTCATTTAATAAAATTTCACATATGGGTTAAAAATTGGTCAATGTAATGTTGAAGAAGCATGGAAAATTAAAACGTGTCAAAAACATGTAAATAATATGGTTTAGATATGGATTAAAAAGGGTTTAGGTTGGGATGGTAGTGACAAATGTTAGGATCCATCTCCAGGAAATGAATCCAAAAGTCAATCACAAAAGCACTGAAACCCAATGGGTATCATAATTAGTCTCCCGCTGGACTTTGGAGGATTTGGCCTGGTTATGGCGACAGACTGACTGCATTGGACATGCTGGATGAGTCAAGTCAATAATATTACGGAACACCATGGTATTCGAAAAAGCACAAGCGAACAGGTGCATAAACAATAACATTTTTTCCACAGTATGGCATTAATCTTTCAACAATGAGACAATCAGTGGATGAAACAAGCTCACAGTAAAAAAGCAAGGTTTTTCAAGGTATTTTATAACGATAAAACACCTACAATAGAATAAATGCAACATGGATTTAACGCCATACTGTGGAATATTCCAGGCAAAGCCATAGCATAACATTTGTTAGTTAGATAATTTTCTTTGGTGAAGTGGCATAATCATTAATCATGTTATAATGGTTGATAAATAACACAAAAACTATGCATAACACTTAAGTTATTCTTCAGACCGAAGGGGTTTTAGCTAAAGTTTAACACTTATTTTGCCTACCAATATACAAGATGGCAGACACAAATAGAATATAGAACACATAGAATACGCGATGGCAGAATATCTATATACCATGAAGATAGGCAGTTGGTGGACTCCCTATATGAAAGGTTACAGAAAATCATTATTAGAAATATTAGAAAAGTTAGGGCATCTTTAGTTAGTGGATTTTTAGACACATTAGTTTGCCCTTCTTGCATAATTGTCCTTGTCAAAACCTGAACAGGTATAAACAATCAGAAAAAAATCTGATTACTCACACCAGATGTAACTGTTCATATGACATTTCAATAATAACTCCCGAAAACAGATAAAGATCAGATTTTTGGTGTCCGTGTACACAAAGCCACTGTTAGCACCAACCTGAGAAAACAATTCCATTATATTATCTGAGGCATACACGCAGTCCTTTGCACCTCATTAAATAGGAGTATGTAATTGGATGTTTTTAATAAGCTATTACCAGACTAGCAACGAGGCGTGAAAAACCAAAAAGCGCAATATACATAATAACCAGCATTCAGGTAGGATGTTTATCTCATACAAGAATAAAAATAGTGCTTAGATCCTCTAGTTCAGTTAGGTGTGTCAAAAGTATCAAATATCAGATACTAATCATGACTAAAACTTGTATTGAAATATGATACTAATCAATTTGATTCTGAAAAGAAAAAAAACACATAATAACAGGATAATACATGAGCTCTTGAACAGTTTTAGAAATATTCAAACATTTTCTCTTCTTTACTGGTTTGTTTAGACTTGGTTTAGACCTGGTTTAAACCTAGTTTAAGTCTGGGTTACTCCTGGCCATGGATCCCCAAAAAATTTGGCCCTCAAGAAAATTGTTGAAAACTTGAACAGGCCTGCCATATGGTATAATAAAGAAAGTTCTATTGTATTTTGTTGAAAATTACTTCTTCTTTTTTTTGCCATTACAGTATCAAAATAAGTATTGAATATACAGACTATTCCTTAGTATTGAAATCATGATTGAAATTTACTCCGGTCTTTGCGTGAGTGTAAGCATGGGGCGTGAAGCCCAAAAAAAGACCGTGTGCCGTGCCTGAACATCAGGTGAATTGGAGCACACTGAGGGCAGGGTGTGGCATGTTCAGTGAATTGATAGAATTGTAAAAATAAATATCAAACTTGTTCAATGAAAAACATTCCGTGTAACATATTCAAGACATAAAAAGCCCTCTTTTATTTTTAAATATATGATAAATGCATAACATTCACATCTTCATGTGCTGTCCAGATGTTCGTCCAGATGCACAGCCCCGCGCCCGCTCCCTGTATGGGCTCAGCCCTGCTCTAGAGTTTGGTTTGATCACGATCTGTACCACAAAGACCAGTGACAAGATAAGCCCCTAAAAGTTCAGACTCTATCTTTCAATACTAAGGAATAGACTCGATACTCAATACCAATTCCAATAGCACAATGATAATTAACATTAAATCATACTTTCTTTTATATTTCCATGTGGTGTTAGTCTGTGTGCTCTTATACTTGTTCTGATACAGCTCAAGATCATTCTAAAGCTATTCAGGAAAGGTTTATTTCTGGCCTGGGAATGTGACGTTTTTAGTATCAATACCTGCTAAAATGAGTATTTACTTTCGATATTAGTTTTAGTATCTCTCACCCACTCACACACACACACACACACACACACACACACTCACACACTCACACACTCACACACTCACACACACACACACACACACATAAACATTGTTTAGAATTTCATTACAAAATGAGTGACAGTGCAATGAGATGGTAGAATGTGTTGCCAGGAGTTAATCTGGCCATCAGGTTTCCAACGCATCAAACACTCCTTTTTTGCGATTCATTCTAATTAACTTCAGTCAGTTTCAAAGACATCTGCACACTCTAGAAAACAAATGGGGCTGCAGATTAAGTTCTTTATAACTCATCTTTTCTTTTATAATTCACCAAGTCAAATCTAACATAAATCTCAAATTAAAACATTTAGAATTGGGTTGCCAATTGTTATTTTAGTCACACAGCGTTTTGAATCTTAAATTTTTAATCATCATAAGTTTGTTGAGCTCAGTTATGTAAAAAAGCTATTGTACAAATGTATCTGCTGGCACTGACATCATTTGCCAGACTGATCCAGGACCATAGCAGCAGCGAGTGAGATTTACAAGTTACTTTGGACAAAGTACAAGGTTTGTTTGAGGTGCTTTTATATTTTATATTCATGGCCGCTTTCAAAAAGACAAAAGTTAATAACGCAATACAACTGGCTACATATTTAGCCAAACACCACTGTTTAGAATTTGTTTTATTCCTATAAGTATCTATCTCATACTATAATGGTGGTAAATTACTATTGCAGCCACAGCTGCCCTGGGACAGACAAATGGAAGTGACGCTACAGCGTCTGCCCCTCCAACACCGCCACCACTAACATTCACAAACACTCAAAAACACTCACAAACACACCACTTTCAGGCTAGGCAATGTGAGTGAAGGACAAAACGACAGAACTTGGTCAGAGAGAGAAATGATCATGTGACTTTTAGGTTGGGGGACCACTGCTCTAACCACTAAGCCAAAATTGGAGTCACACCAATAATAACATTTCTGGGTAAACACTTAAAACCACTGAGCCAATGCCCAGTTTGTAAACAACAATCTTAATATGGTGCTCTTACAACACATTCTGAGTATCATGATTATTCACCCTGATGAGTTATGAGTTTATAAGCAAGCTCACAACTTTCAGAGGCCAGAGTAACAATAATGCTAACAACAGCTAGTGTGCTAACAGCTCACCAATTGTACTTCCCAGTTCACGGACAATAAACATGCTTTGTAATTAAATGGAGACACAGCAGTCTCATTTTGACTTTAAGATCTGCTTTTACACAACATCTGTACTACTGGGGCAAAACAAATGTTTGTTTATTACATGGAAAAAGAATCAAGATGCTTTAAAAATCTGATGATTTTATAATAATAAAAATAGTTTCATATAGTGCTTTTCTGGACACTCAAAGACGCTTTACAGAGCATTATTCATTCATTCCAGACTTGGTGGTGGTAAGCTACTATTGTAGCCACAGCTGCCCTGGGGCGGACTGATGGAAGTGAGGTTGCCAATCTCTGCCATCAACCAAGAAGTGCCTTGCCTAAGGACAGAACAACAGTTTTTAGGACTGGCACCCCCCTGTGGCACCTGATTTTCCCAGTGGTCCCCCATCCAAGTACTAATCAGGCCCGGCCTTGCTTAGCTTCTGAGATTTGAGGGGATCAGCCCTTGACAAGCCGGTATGGCCACATTTAATTTCTAAATATTACAAAAGATGTTCGTGAAAAGAAAATCACACTAAAGTGACATCTGTGAACAAGTCCTAAAGTTTTGAAGTGCTTGGAATCACAAAATAACAAGAACACTCTTAGCACTTAAATGAATAAAGTGTTGACTAATTATCAAAAACAGTTCTTAAATGTCCTCTATTGTGGAAAATTCACTCTTGTGAGCTTCAAGTCATGTTATAACGCTGTTTCCTCATCAAAAACATACCTGGAGATGTGCTTTGTTTCATTCACACATTTGAATAACCCTGGATTATTAGTCTGTCTACATCTCCAAAGCTCGAAATGATCTGTTCCATCTTGCAATGTCATGAAGTGATAGTTTTCAAATTGACAGCTACATTCACCTTTAGTTCAGTAGTGAATGGCAATTCCAGGTCTGAAATTATCCAAATTGTACTGACGGTGTATAAAGTTTAAAAACACAGTGGATTCGTGTATTACCACTTGACCTCATAAGGTGGGACACAAGTGTTTTCAGTTTGAGAGAAGAACACAGCCTAAATATGTAGGATTTGTGTATTAAATATGTGAATGAAACAAAACACAACTCCAGTTATGTTTTTGATGAGGAAAAAACATTATAACATAGATCAGAAAATAGTCTTTTAGAGCAAACAGAAAACTGGCCACCTACATTCACAAACACTGTCAATGGCTGATTAAACGATCTCCACTAGCCTCATATAAATGCACAACCATGATTAATTACATGTTTGTAAAATGTCAGGAGGATAAAAAATTCATACAGTAATCTGCTTTGTCAGGTGAATTATTTATCTCAAACCTCATCATGTGATGGGGAGATAAGACACTAGGCAAGATAATCAAGATATCCAATTTTTGTATCACGATAATGGTGTCAATTACAATTAACAATATTTTAAATTTTCTGGCATTTTAAAAATGTTATAATATATAATATTATATAAAATGATATATAATATTCTAAAAATGTGATACTTTGCAGCTGATGTCATCAACATTCCCTATAATAATAATAATTAATAATTCTTTGCATTTATATAGCGCCTTTTCATGACACCCAAAGCGCGTTACAGTTCATTGTTCATTCACTCCACACTTGGTGGTGGTAAGCTACTTTCTGTAGCCACAGTTGCCCTGGGGCAGACTGACGGAAGCGAGGCTGCCAATCTGCGCCATCGGCCCCTCCGACCACCTCCAACACTCATGCACACTCCACTTTCATACTAGGGGTGTGAAGCGAACTGTAAGCACTGCTCTGTCTGAAGCTCTGTTATTAAATTAGACTTTAATCATTTATTTTTGTTTTATTTGAACACAATCTGACCAGAAAGAGATAATTTAGATGGAACTACAATAGATGATTTGATTTGTGCTGTTAAAAATACCTCTCAAATAACATTAGAGTCACATTACAATTACAACATTACAGCCATTAGCCAACCGTTTTTCAGTTAGTCACTCTCACTTTTTTGTTGAAAATCAAACACCATGAATGACCATGAATTAATTGTATTGATCACAGGCTCCTGATGCGTTATTTAAATACATTTAGCGTTATTTAAATACATTTAACATTTTTTCTTGAAATTTCAGACAATTTTCCATGAACATTCCACAAATACACACATGTAGAACACCCCCAGAGTGATGTCACTACAAAGTAGCAAGACTCAAATGACAATTCTCATTATGCACTTTGTTATTATGAAGTTTCAGTTTATAACTATAATAGCATTGTACTTTGTTATAAATGAAAACAACAATGATCTAGAAGAGAACATCATGGATAATAGCTTTTTCTGCACAGTGTGGGCATATAATGGTTATTATATCTTCTGCTGTGTTTCAGAAGACATCACAACATTCTATAGGCCATTAATGTTTCAAATAGATGGGGGCAGTAAAAATAAAAAATAAAAAAAACAATACAGATTTGTGTTGTAATACAGTGAGTTCTTGGGTCTAGTAACCAATAGTATGATCAGGCTCAGCATACCTTTTGGATAAAAAGTACAATGTAATCAATAGGAAAAACTGGCTCATGCCCCCCATCTAAGACTCCCATTTGGGGACTTTCATTATTATACAAAATGTACCACAAATAATTACAGTCTTTTTTCTTCATCACAGTTAAGAATATTATTGTTAATTTCCCCAACCCTCAAGGAGACAAATCCAGTTATTTTCTATTTATTTAGAAATGACCTATACTTCGATTGGCATTAATAAAACCTTTTTTCAGTAATTACCTCAGTACCTCAGTAGTTTATGAGGTTTTAATGACATGCATCAGCTGGCAACAGAATTACAGTCAAAGCAGAGTTTATAAAGCTAATACGAGTTGATGTGACAGATAAAGTGCCCGCTTTTTCCATTAACCAAAGCGAGGAGAAGTTTTTAACTTGAATTATCCTGTTAATGATCTGTATAAATCTGAGTAAAATGCCATGGCTGGGACGCTGCATTTGTAATTAAATCTGGGTATGAGAAATGAAGAGGATAAACAAAACCAAAGAGAATGCACTCTATAATAATAAAAGGCTATGGAGCCATATTATATTACGTATACAGTACTGTAATTTGTGATGTATATGTGATGTTTTAGCCACTGTGTTTATTGTCTTGTACTTTTGCTATGGGTACATGTGATGTTTTAGTCATGGTGTTTATTGTCTTGTTTATCAGATGTTTTATGTTCACTGTGGGCCTAGGGAGCGCTGCAATTTAAAATCCTGTGCTTGCAACCTGTACATATGGTTTTTGATAATAAAGATAACTTTGAAATTTGAACTTTGACTGTACCAACCAATAGGATTGTAGGCCTTTAGTTTCTAATGTACTCAGTTAATAGGTTGACACTGTCTTAGTAGACCAAAATTTGTATTAGTAAAATGTTAGGACAACAGCTGCAGAAGTTAATGAGTGAGCTGAAGATTTGGTATTTTTTTATGTTAAATATTTGTATGTAAAAAGGCTGATTAAATTCATTCACACATTTTATCTGTCTTTATATAAATACATAGTTTCTTACTACTATTTCTTTCTGCATAAATAGTTGTTCTTGCATTTTGCAGGTGTAGTGAGAGTTGTTTGGGTTCAGATACATAGAGAACAGTAATCATTCCTCCACCTCCCTTTTAGTCGGCTAATCAATCAGCAGGACTTGTAACTTTTTGGTTGGAGGTCCGTCACCTGCTTGTTTCTATGGAGATGTCATTGCTCTGCCTGGAATGTTCCACAGTATGACATTAAACAGCTCTACCTTACATTTATTAAAATAGAGGTGGTTTAATAGCTCAAAAAATTCCTAGAAAAACAGGCATTCTGACTGTAGGCTGGGATGCCTTTCCACAGATCTGACCTGTAACTTGGTCTGGTTTGGTCTCCATGATAATAGAAAGGTTTAATGCCATACTGTGAAAGATTCCAGACAGAATAATAACATTTCCATGAAGCAAAACATTTGACAGACCCTCCACCAGAAAAATTACACAATGCACAAAATCTTTAGTTGATTGTAGCCCTGGCAACCAACAAGAGACCTCTTCTGACCTGCAGCCATTTACACTTTGAATAACGTTCTTCCGTGTTAATCTAATATAGTAAAATGTTTTGACTGGCCAGTAATTGCTCACATTTAATATGTTGTTAAAATGTTGTTCATCAAAAGTCAATTATCCAGTTTTTAGTTCTGCCCTGTTGGTTTGTGTTCTTAAAGTCATCCTCAACTAATATCTAATTTACAAGCTTCAAGAAATAATACTTGTTTTAGCACCTCACAGATGACTACTCAAGAATGTAATCCTAATTAATCTGAGCCAATAGCTGGATTAAGGGTTAGCAAATAGAGTGAGACAAAATTAAAGTGGCAAACTAGGGTTTAACAAATGCAATGCTGGCTAAAATATGTTATGTGATCTCAAAGCCTAAAATATTGACTGTATTATAGGTACTGTACCAGATTTTTACTGCCTTATAATATATGATAAACAGAGCTAGTTCATATTAAACAGTTTTCAGTGGTCCAAAATTATTCCATAATTTAAGGATTCCTAGCATTTTAATTATCCAACACAGGAAATTCCAAAGATGAAATGATCCCAAGGTGTATGGAGTTTTCTATTACCACATGACATCATATGGTGGACCAAACTGTTTTCTGTTTTAAAGAAGAACTCAGGCTAAATATGTAGGATTTGTGTGTGATTTGTGTGTTGAACATATGTCGATGAAACCAAACAAAATTCCTGGTATGTTTGCAATGAGGAAACAACACTATAACATGGATCAGAAATGGCATAATATGGGCTCTTGAGGTTAATAAAAAGTATAAATTATGATAGACCTTTCAATAAGGTCACATTCTTTCACCTGTAATTCTCCCTCTGAGCTTGGCCTCCACTTCAGCTTATGAGCCAGGCTGTGCTTCCATTTGTACACACTGTTCACAGAGGGCCATTTCACTGGGCCCTTCAGGCTGCTCAGGTCTGGGGCCCAGCTCTTCAGAAGCTCCATGGACAGGTGCTTCTTCAGGGCGCCATGGCGACCAGTCCGGGGAGGGGCTAGCAGGTTTGGGACGCTGCCGCCATGGAGAGAAGGGCTGAGCGAAGAGCTACTGGTCAGGCTATCCCAACGCCGAGTAAGGATAAAGGTCATAGTTCCAATGCACACGTCAGGTTAAGGGTTTACTCTAGGTTTACTTCCAGGTTTAGTCCCAGTTTAGTCACAGTTTAGTCCCAATTTTGGTTTCAGAAGAGATATCCGTATAATCCCTCAGGTGTCCAGGTAGGTTCCATCGTAAAAGAAAATTGAATTCTGTAAACTGGATAAAGGTTTTGCCACTTAAACTACAGGGTTCTGATAAGTCACTGTCTTATATCAGGTTGAAGGGAGAAGCCAACTACACTGAACCATTCACTTTTGTCTTGGTTTGGTCCTGGTTTTGGTCCAGTTCTGGTCCTGGTTTAATTCCAGGTTTAGTTCCGTGTTTAATCTCAGTATAGTCCAAATTTTGAAGATTTTGAAGTAGAAACTCACCCTAAAAGACTTCAGGAGAGAGATTCATGTAATCCCTCAGTTGTCCAGGTAGGTTCTATTGCAAAAGAAAATTGAATTCTGGATTTTGGTCTAGTCTTTAAGAGTGAATACATTTCTCCAGTCATTCAAGTGGTTCCTTGAGTTCTGTCTGAATGGAGGAACTACTAGTAACTACACTGAAATGAACACACCCTATTTATTTACAGTAAACTGGATCTGGCACTGTTCAAATCGAGGCTAAATCAGTTCTGTTTAGCTGTACATATGATTGAAAGAATTTCATTTTCATGTTTGTCTTCTCTTTTAAAGTAAATTGTATGGATGCATTGTTTTAATTTGTTTGTATTGTGATTTTAATGCCTTTCTTATTCTGTAAAGCACTTAGAATTACTCTGTATACAAATTCTGCTATACAAATAAACTTGCCTCGCTCAGTTAAGTCCATTGATGCCCAGAGAATTGAATAAATGTAATCTCAGTGAAGCAAATTGCAAAAGATCTTCATGAATGAAATAATCCATGGATCAAAGTAAATCTGCAGTGGCCCACTGTAATCCAAAATCATCTTTCATCCAGGAGTAGAAAAGTTTGCATTTACTTGTCCCATACACCGGGCAGTACAAACTTTACTCAGGGGGGTAATGGAACACACTGTGGAGGGCAGATGGGTGATTTAGCTGTAGGGGGGTGTAAACCAGAGGAAGTACTTGCATCACGTACTCAATATATCTGATTGGGTGAGAGCAAAAGCACTGGGTCGCAGACGTGAAGCTGATTGGATTAAAGAGAGGACAGTGCTGTGAGCTGGAGCCACTGATATAAATCACATGGAGCCATAATTAATGCCTCAGGGAAGTGAGCTCTGTCAGGAAGCCAAAACTAGATTAGCGTCGGATCAATGGAGCACGTCAGAAAAGAGGAGGAGCCCATCCACAGATCTAACATAACACAACATAATAAGGTGAAACCATAATGGTACAGGGAGAGTCCGAGTAAATGAGATACAACTAGGGCTGGGAAACCCGGGGTCCCTCATGATTCAATACGATAAGTGATACATGGGTCACGATGAAATATGAAATATATATCGATATTTCAATATTTTTGTACACCCCTAGCTACAACAGAAGACTGACTGAAGCATACTGAAATTAGGCATCACAACTGTAGATTTTGAGCTATAGTTTTTGTCAGGTTCAACTGTCAATTATCTTTCAAATTTATGCTTAACCACAAATTGTATCAGATACGTAAATATTCTATCATTACATTGGATTATAATTATGTGTTTATCTCATTAACTGCCGATCACAGCTACCATAACCTAGCGTCGTACCTCAACCTCCAACAATTTCTGCAACACATAAGACCTTCTTTGCATTAAACAACTGTAATCCCTTTTCAATGTGAGATGTGTCGTTGAAAAAAAAAAGAAAAGAGAGACAGAGAGTTCAGTTTAGATCTACAAGTAAGGGCTGTCATGATAAATACTACTACCAACCATACTACCATCATTTTTGGGGTTAATATTTATACTTAATATTTAACAATTTTACATTTAGAATGATTTTTGTGGGGTAATTCTACCTCATGCTTTGCTTTTAATATTATCGTTTATCGTCTATCTTTACTTCAAAATGTGCTATTGTGACAGGCTTGCTGGAAGTGACATCACACTTAAAAATAGGCCCCTCCCATCTAAAATTCTCACCATTATGATCATCAAATGGTAGAACATACAAAACCTACAGAAAGAAGTCTGAAAAGAGCCACTTTAACCTTTGGAGTTAGTGACAGCAGAGCACAGAGGAGCAGACAGCTTTGATCTCCTCTGTCTGAGGCTTTCACTTTGTGTTTTCTGTCTCTTCACTGGCTCATTTGTCACTGACCCTCACAGCCCCTAACTACCTCTGGCTCACATCATCAGAGCACATACACGTACACCTGGGCTGCAGGATGAATAGAAATCAAAACAAAATTGCATTTTGAATAGACACAATTAGCAAATGCTGCTATTTTTGAAGTACCATATGTTCTGGAAGAACTGAAGAAGTAGCTTGGATGAGCTGCGAAACGTATTCAAACAAATAAACTTTGTCCAGTTAACAAACTGAATTTCTCCTTTTGCCATTATAATATACTGTGAGCTACTGTGTCCAAATAATTTCCTTGTGGATAAATTACCATCAGTTTATTTTATCTATTTTAGTTACCAGAAAACCTGGACATCGGAGGTCTTCGAAGGTCTATTAGCACAATTAACTGCCCGACAAGCTATGACGAACTGAATAGAACAAATTAAAAAGTACAACAGCCTGAAAAAATGTTGTCTAACAAGTTGTTAGATGTACTCGTCCCAACACAGTTAAATCCACAAACAAAATGGCAGAGGTCCATTGTTTGTTTTACTAAATGCCTCGATCCACTTGTTAAAAGCCCAGAAAAGTTGGGCCATCATTGGAGAGGTAGCTAATGCTAGCGGGAGTGACCACAGGGAGTGAAGGCATCTGATTGGTCCGTTATTTATGTTCATATCTTGATTTAGGGACAAACTAGAAAAAGTAAAAATTCAGGATCATGTATAGCAGCTTAATACGAACATTTTAAGAGCAAAATTACGAGGCTCACTGCAGCAGTTAAAGAGCGAGGGGTGACAAGATCCCAATTAAGTCAATTGGAGCCAGGGTCAGAAGGAGCTGGAAGAGCCCTCTGATGCACTTCCTATTTGGTACACAATGAATAGCAGTTTAGCTATCCATTCAAATATATGACCTATGATTTTGACTGTTGGCACTGGCCTTGGAAACCACAGTTTGTGGAGTGCAAATCCATTATAGAGAAGAGCCTGTTCCCATGCAGCAAATGGCTGGTTTACCATAGGGACACACTTAGAGATGCTACTGCCAGAGAGACAGTGATGGAATGAACCGGGCACACGCAACCCTATCTGTACCATCTTTGTAATGTCTCAGATGTGTTATGTTATGAGTCTGTTGGCTATTAAATTTAATGTTTAAAGTGCTCATGCAAAATGGGAATAAAAATGTGAATAAAAATCTTTAGCAAAATCTTAAAGGTCCCATGGCATGAAATTTTCACTTTCTGAGGTTTTTGAATGTTAATGTGAGCTCCCCTACCCTGTTTAGGCGAAATGTGTAAACTGAGCAATTGCGATCCTTTTCCGTGTTTGAAAGAAAGACAGCCCTCACACTCGGGGAAAGGTTTCCACCCCCTGTCTGGATGTCCACCCCCTGTCTGTGGAAATCATTTTTGCCTGGAGAGACATGAGAGTCTCTCCAGGCCACACCCCCACCCGCCTGCACTGGCCTGTCTCTGTCCTCCTCATTTGCATTCAAGCAACACGCCCAGAATAATGTGTTCGGAACCACATTTCTGAATAGGACTGCCTTCAAGAGGCTCTCTCATGCACTGAGGCTTAATTTTGGAGAAGGATTCATTTACAGTATTAGGGAACCACAAAGGCGCTATATAAAAGCATCAAGAATTACCATGTCATGGGATCTTTAAAGAGCGTATATTAGGCTATTTTCTGATCTGTGTTCTAATGTTGTTTCCTCATCACAACCACACCCGGAGTTGTGTTTTGTTTCCTTCATACGTTTAACACACACATCCTGCATGTTTAGGCTGAGTTCTTCTCTCAAACTAAAAACACTCTGGTCCACCTTGTGATGTAATGTGGAAAACAGGAAGTGCTCCACTGTGTTTTTAAATTCCATACACCTTCACTAGAATCATGTGGATAATTTCAGCCTTATAATTGCCCATTTCTACTGAACAAACAGTAAAAGATAGCTGATAATGTGAAAACCACTGCATGATATCTCAAGGTGGAACAGAGCACCTTTGAGCTTTGAAGATACAGACAGACCAATATTAAAGGATTACACAAATGTGTGAATGAAACAAAACAACTTCAGGTATATTTTTAGTGAGGTACATTATAACATGGCTTAAAGCTCACTAGTTACTCAGTTACTGTAATGTAGGAAGTATAGTGATCTTAACTGTGTTTTAGTAAAACAAATAAATAAATAAACCCCACCCATATACTACTATAGTGTTTCTAATGCATATGGTTACAGTGGGTTTGGCTTTTGTTTGAAACTAATGCAAAAAGGTGTCAATGTAGCGGTCAATCACCTCTCAAACGTTAGCATACTAGCGGGATGCAAAATCAACGACAGTGAGTTATTGCGTATGGATTGGGTTCAGAGAAGGGCAATAACGGGTCTGATCCACAGCTGAAGTGGACACAGGGATAACAAAGACTGCAGCACAAATCACTTGAGTAAACAGACATCATTCAGGCTCGTTCACCCTCAGCCCTGCTTCATATGAACACCAGCGTACAAGTTTTATGTGAACAGAGGGCTGATCCTACCCACCAGACCATATAAGCTCCAACACATGTGCAGGTGAACTCTATGCAAAGATTAGTTATACTATAAAGGAATAATTCAGATGTACAAATAAAGCAGACATCATCATTAAAAACCTCCACAGTTCATTTGAACAGAGAATTATTACAATAGCGCAGTGGTGGAAAATAAGCTTTAAAGTACTTATACCTGATACCTACCTACCTATATAGATACATCCCTACATTTGACAGGAAGTATCTGTACAACTCCTCCACTACATATGAATAATACAGTAATACATGTATTCTTACTGTGAGTGGGCTTGCCTCTACAGTTCTGAACCTATAACTTGTCTCCTTGGAGATGAATGTGGAACATTACCGGCAAAGCAATAGCATCTCTTCATGGAGGCAAGCAGGTGGCCGGAAAAGTTACATAATGTGTTTTTAACAAATTTCAGTACTTCTTCCACCACTGCATTAGTCACTATGTTTACAGGTATGCCAGGAAAATTGGATAACTGGCATTTAAACTGATTTATCAAAATAGACCCAGGATGATTGAAGTGTCGTAGTTTCAATTTAAAAAATACCATTGTGTTGTAGACAGTATACAATGTTTGAGTAATAGAGTTTGTACCTGTTAGGGAAATACCATGCCTTGCTGTACTGAGGGCACACTGCCAACTCAACCCTCGTTATTTTAGTCTGCGTCATCAGAGGTATATATAATACTCCCTACCATAGCATAACCAGACTGGACTGGACAAGACTAGAGTGAGCAACACTATCACAATGTCTTGAGGACTGCTGGATCCTGTACTGATAGTAAATAAACATGTCCAGCCTTAGAAATGCAGCGTCATACCTCTTCTCTACAGCTCTCAGACTACTACAGTTTATTTTACAACAGTAGCATCTACAGTTGGTCTATTGGCAGTTTTCAGATTCTACAATGTGATGTCATTTTTTTCAGATTTTCCTATTGATTACACTGTACTTTGCCAAGAAATATTGGAAAGGTAAATTCCCAAATATAAAACCTGATCATTTCTATTACTGCCCTCCATCTGTTTTAAATAACACTGGCATATACAGCTCTGGAAAAAAGTAAGAGACCACTGCAAAATTACCAGTTTTTCTGATTTTACTACTTATAGGTATGTGTTTGGGCAAAAGGAACATTTTTGTTTGAGTCTACTGACAACTTTTCCCCCAAATTCCAAATAAAAATATTATCGTTTAGACTGCAGGGGTCACCAACGCCATAAAGGGGTCCTCGGGTCGTCCGCGGGCGCCCGCAAGGCATGCAGCAAAAATAGCAATGCTCATATTGCAACTCAATATACATATATATATATAAAAAGTTGCATTTTTTTAAATTAATGATTACATTATGCAGATTTTTAAAATTACGTTATATAAAATTAAAAAATTCAAGTAGAAATATTTGATATCAAACTCGCCTCTTTCTAAGTCAAAGGTCATTCGCGCGGCCGCCATGCCTCTTTCCTGACACGTTGACCAAGTGAAGTGATGATGAGGAGTTAGGCTACTTGTGCTTTTGCCCCAAAAATTATGGTAGAAAAGTGAAAAAGGACATACTGTTTTAACAATGATTGGGAAGAAGAGTTCTTTTTTACGTGATTTAAAGAGAAATGCCTGTGCCTTATTTGCAGGACGACTGTTGCAGTACCAAAGCGGCACAATGTGGAGAGGCACTTCAAAACCTGCCACAAAAACTTGGATGTGAACTACCCACCTGACAGCGCATTACAGACAGAAAAAGCTCGTGGGTTAAAGGCAGCTTTAGGCAAACAACTGACTTTTTTCACGAGGCTGGTGAAAAAAATCACAGAACGCATTGGGAAAATAATTATTATTGATATGTGAGCAATCACTTCACATAGTGTTATAACAACTACTGCTATTTTAATAACACTATTATAACGTTAGTTATCCATGCAGTTTTGTTATTTAGAAGTTTGTAGCAAACAGGTCCTGTGTAGCCCTTCATACTACTCAGTGCCCATGAAGTAGCCCTCAGCCTCAAAAAGGTTGGTGACCCCTGGTTTAGAGCATTTATTTGCAGAAAATGACAAATGGTCAAAATAACAAAAAGATGCATGTTTTCAGACCTCAAACAATGCAAAGAAACAAGATCAAATTCATTTTAAAGGTCCCATGGCATGAAATTTTCACTTTCTGAGGTTTTTGAACGTTAATGTGAGCTCCCCTACCGTGTTTAGGGCCCCCCCCCATGGTTAAAAGTTGCGAAATGTCTAAACTGAGCATTTGCGATCCTTTTCTGCGTTAGAAAAAATCAGAGCTCAAGCGGGCGATTTTGAACAAGGCACCTTATTGACGTCAGATCGAAAAAAGAAATGCAAATGCAGTTCCACCCCCGTCTGTCTGTACTCAGCATCTCTGTAAATCACGCCCAGAGAGTTTGGACTGCGGAGGAGCTACGCAATGCGAAATACGTTTTTTTATTTGCCTGGAGGAACTTGCGAGTGTTTCTAGGCTCGGAAGCAATGTTCCCCCTAATTTTTAATGTGTCTGAGCAAACACACTAACTCCCTGAGCATTCCTTGGACCCCTGTGAGTGACATCCGACATGCACACTGTGGCCACACCAGTATCACACCTGAGATCATCACAAGTTACAGCTTATTCATCAAATTACTGCAGTTATTTGCGTTAGATTACTTTTAATTTAACTGATTTTTTTTGGTCCACTTAGAATGACAAAGAGAAAAATCTGTTCATGAGCTTTGTATATGTTGTATGTCAGTGAAACATTAAACAGTACAATATTTTGAAAAATAACCTCAAATAATTAAAATAACTTCAAATTAAAAAAACTGTGGGCTACGGCCCATAAATGAGCAGTGTATAAATCTGTAAAATTACATTAAGAGATTTTTTTAGCTTGATAAATATAGCCTGCATATAGCTGCAGATTTTTTAATGGATTGTAGGACCTATAGGCCATAAGATGGGTAATCTTTCCCAAAATAATGATCACCAAAATAAGTATAAATTATTATCACTTTATATCTTGTTTTTTAATTATTAGCCTATTTCAGTAATTTTGCATGAGTGACAGCGCTCTGTGGTATAATGCTCTGGGGAGAGGATTCACACTTTGAGAAAGTCCCATCTTTTTGGCTCACAAAAAAACTATGAAAACAAAGTAAACAGGGGAAGATTACATTATGGCTCTACCTGTCTCCTCTTCCTGTGTTCTTCCCTCCATGATCTGCCGCTCTGACAGCGGAGATGTGCAACTACAACTACTGAAGGAAGCTAGAGAAACGCGGTCGAAATGTGTCTGTAGTTGGCTTCTCCCTGACGCGTGGTCAGATTGGTCGTTCCGTGCGTCTAACCAGCTCTTTGTTTGTCAGTTGAGGTTAGATTTAATTTTATGCGCTGCACGCACGCACCTAGAGGGAGCTCTAGTTAGCATTAGCGTATCTTAACTCCGCTGCACTGTTATTACTGTTATAGCGTGTATGGGCAGGGCACGTACACAAGTACTGTCAATGCCATGATTGGCTGCGTAGCGTAAGTGAATCGTACCGTATGATTGGCTGGGCACCTGTCACTCACTGAGTTACACAGCAAAATGATACAGAAAAAAATATAGATCTAATTCATTTACAGTGCGCTGCATAGGTTTTCTTGTGCGCTGAGAATGTGCGAGCAGCGCGCAATTGCGCAGGCGCGCAGCTTAGAGGGAACACTGCTCGGAAGTCCTTTATCTGAGCATGTGGATATCTGAAACAGGAGTGGTTTCATTTTATTTTCTGTGGAAATGTGTTTATTTTTCAATGGAAGGCTTCTCATCTCTCCCCCCGTGCAAATATAGGCCATCTCTGTCCACCTCATTTGCATTAAAGCAACAACGCCCATAATGGAGTGTTCCAGAGTGACATTTATGACTCTTTCTCATCTTATCTCTCTTTCTCATGCAGTGTTGATTTTGAAGAAGGATTCATTTACAGTATTAGGGAACCATTAAGGAGCCATATAAAAGCATCAAGAAGTACCATGTCATGGGATCTTTAAAACATTCAAAAGTTCAAAGTTCAAAGTCAAACATAATACTAATGTTTACTTACGAAGTGTTCAGAAATCAATATTTGTTCTAATAACCCTTATTTTTAATCACAACTTTCATGCGTCTTGGCATGCTCTCCACAAGTTCTTGGGTGACTTTATTCCACTCCTGGTGCAAGAACTGAAGTAGCTCAGCTTTATGTTTGTGTTGGAATTCAACAGACGCTGGAATGGAATGGCTGTAATACATGTAGAGATACTGATTTCAGAAAAAAAAATGCAGTGGTCTCTTATTTTTTTCCAGAGCTGTATAATGTAGTGACGTCATTTGAAACCCAGCAATCTCTTTCAACAGTGTGGTTATATGTATGATAGCTGTTTGATTAGCAATTATACTTACAAAGTTTTAGTGCTAAGGCAAAATTCCTAGATGCCCCTAAATGTCTCATAGCTTGGTTATGGGAAGGCACAATTTGAATTTTGGTTGTTTAGTGTTCATTGTGCATGTAAATATAGTGTAGTAGTCTAGATCTGCATCACTGCCCTTTGATTTCTTCTTCCTCTTCTCCTCCAAGTCTTTCAATACTTACATGTGTCTAATGAAAAAACAAACAAGCTGATCACAGAAAGATCACAAAGCTTTCATGTCTTGCATCTCTAACCGCTGACTCACTGTCCACCAAAGCACCGCTTCTTCCTCTGACCATACACCGCAAGTCTTTTGTTGTTATTGTGCTTGCCTCGGAGCTGTATAAAATAAGAGCTAGCAACTGTTTCTCCATTATAAAGCACTAATAACAAACAGAGGAGTAGTTTGTATGCATTAAATCATTAAACTAGTCTGAATGTACATGCTATGACACAATGTCATAGCATGGAATCGATTTGGTAATACACAAAAGGGTAAGATGATGAAAAAAGGAAACCAAAATTACATACATAGACTTAGACCTTAGACTTGGACAAACTTGATTCATCCACAAGGGAAATTATTTGGACAAAGTAGCTCACACATCACAAAAAATATAATAGTAAAGAGCAACATATATAAATGGTAATTATAAATTCAAAGTAACAAAAAATAAAAAGAGACTGTTGTCAATTAAGGCATAATTGTGTTAAATGTATACGTACAAGTAAAAATAATAGACTATAGAAAGATATTAATAGAAATACCTCAGCTACATGATGATGGGATGATGCAGAAAGTTGAGACGCTAAAAATAACTTCACTGCAGCTTATTTTATTCTGTTTAAAGCATTGGCTATTATTAAACAAAAATATAAAATAAAAACTAACCCTTACTTTCACAACAGACATTGCTATATTAAATAAATGCTGGAAAATGTCTGAAAATCTCCCAGAGCTCCAATTAGTTGCTTTCCAGCTGTGTCATGAAAGTCCAGGATATGAGCCCATTTCATTAATGCCCTGTATACATGCTGCTCATGCTTAAACTAATGATCTATTATCTTGTGTTTTTGAGTTAAAAATAACAGCAGCTATGTATTGATACTTTTCAGCTGACATTATCAACATTCTGTGAGACTGTGATGCTAACTGTAGGCACTGTTCTGTCTGAAGCTCTGTTACTCAAGTTAGACTTCTAACTCAGTCTCAATCTGACCCAAAGGAGCTGACTTAGCTGTAACTACAACAGGTGAGCTGTGCTCTTAAATAAGTCTCACAAATATCTAGCTAGCATTGCCCAACAGATCAATTTGTCACTCTCACCTTTTTTGGATGAAAATCAAACACCTAAACAGGTGCCCTAAAATGTGTTGTTTAAATCCATTTTGTATTCTTTCAGAGTTTTTAAACCATCTTAAAACATTTTGACAGTGTTTGCTAATGTGTACGTTTTATCTCCAACTGCTTAACATTCCACCATAGCAGATACATGTTGAACAGAGCATGATGTTACTGCAAAGTATACGCATTTGTATATGTGGGCCTGCTCAGGTTTGGTCCAAGTATTTATACATACTGTATATAGTGTAGATACCACAGCTTCCTTCCTTTTTTCTTCATGGGGAAAAGGCTCTTCACTCCACACTGTGCCAGCTTTGCGTTAGCTTATTCCACTGTCACTCTGACAATGCCAAAGGCTGGATACAAGCTCACTGACAGCAGCAGACCCTCACTGGCCACCAAGAACTATTGCTCAAAATACCACTCCAATTGTAAGAAAGTATGTGGTCATTAACAGTGTGAATACAGTGTTATATTTCGCTTTGTCAGTGTCACAAAAACAGCCAACTGTAAGATTGTATAATATGAAATTCAATCTTTTAAATGTTGTGTTTAAAATAATAGTAGACTATAAAGGTGTACTATGCAACATTTCTGGTGGGGGCTGTGTATTTTATTGCTCAAAAATACCTTGAGAAACATGTATTCTTACTGTGGGTGAGATCGTCTCTCTACAGATCTGACACATGTTTTTCTAATGTGATTTTTATTTACAAATGACAAATAAACTAACCTAACCATAATTTCCACACATTACAATATTCAGTGTGGCCTGTAGTCATCTTAGTCTATCCTCACATGTATTTGTTGCTATAGCAGCCCGTTGCTTTTTGTCCATGTGAGCGTGGCCTTGACACACACACTGCAGGAGGCCAGATTACGTACACAGAAACAGTATAATCAGGAGCATGACTGATGCTGCAATTAAGGCTGAGCTGGTTTGTGCTGGAGGTTCTACAGCCACATGTGAGAGCAGCAAGGGGGCAAGAATGGAGGTAGGGTGGTGGCGAATAGAAAGAAATATTTTAGTTTTGATGTATTTTAAAGTGCGAAGTGCGTATGACTGATGGGATAATACCTGTAATAAATTATAGTTTTACACTAATCAAGAAGTAATTTGATGGGCTAATACTTGTTGTAAATTATAATTTTACACTAATCAAGAAGTAATTTGCACACAAAAAAAGTTAGTTGGTAAAAAAAAAATTAAAATTACAGAAGGTGGAGAGTTTGATTTTAGAGAGTTCTATATTGATTGATTTTTAAATAAGTGTGTTTTCTTATAATTTTATTTGTTTTGAGTTCTGGCCCAATGTACAACATGGTTGCTAGGAAACAGCTATGCAATTCCTACCATGATTTCAACCAGGAAATACATAACGTAAAAATTGGCAAACTGGGAAAAAATTGTAAAATGTTTAGTAGATGTTTATACAGAAAGGTACTAGTAAACAGCAAAGGATTTGTAAAAAGCCAGAATAAACTCTGGCTAACTCACTCCATGCCCTTTTCTTTCTGTTGTGGTTCATAAAATCCTTGGAATAACAGTATATGTTGATTAATAAAAAGCTTGGTTTACTAAGACATATTAAATGACTAAGCGACTACAGGCCTATAAAAAAAGAGAAAAGAAATAACCAACACATAAAAGTGACCACAGCCAAAATGACTTACTATGTGCTCCCATTTCATCAACTCAGCCTTGGGCACGTCTGTTTCTCACCACAAATCTGAACAGCAATTGCAATGGGCAACAATAACCAGCTCCCTGTGCCCCTCCCATAGAAACTCCTCAGATATCAGATGACTCCTGAGGGGTTTTGCCAATGTCGGAAGTTGGCAGCAGTGATGGTTGATGGGAAAATGCCAGTGAGGGGAAAACTATTACAGATGAACTGAGATCGCTGAATGCTCTGGGTACTTTAAAGGTTCCATATTACACAAAATTTACTCTTGTGAGTTTTAAGACATATTAGAATGTTGTTACGTCCTCAAAAACATACCTGGAGTTGTGTTTTGTTTCATTCACACATGTTTGAATACTCCTGCGTTATTAGTCTGTCCACATCTCCAAAGCTCAAAATGATCTGTTGCACCTTATGATGTCATGAAGTGGTAGTTTTCAAGTTAACAGCTACCTTTTATCTTTTGTTCAGAAGAGATTGGCAATTCCAGAAACTGAAATTATCCAAATGATTCTAGTGAAGGTGGAATTGATAATCACAGTGGAGCACTTGTACCTGTATTACCACATGACATCACAAGGTGGAGCAGAGTGTTTTCTGTTTCAGAGAAGAACTCAGCCTAAATATGCATATGTTTCCGTGTTAAACATGTATGAATGAAACAAAACAAACTCAATTTTCTGATAACATAGATCAGAAAATAGAGTAATATGGTCCCTTTAATGAGAGCTGCCCTGTCTGATTGCGTAGGCAGAGTAAAAATGCAAGATTTAGTTTTCCAGCAGTAGCTTCTCTGTCCCTAAATACTCATTTTCACTGTCTGTAATGAGGTAGAAAGGAGGCAAATGAGCCAATTCAACTAATTAAACCCCAGTGTTAAACCAGTAAAACTAACATCAACAATGCAATTAATCAACAGGTGAATCTAACTGGAGCTATTCACCGCATGATACCAGTTTGTCTGTTATCCACCAATCACTATTTCTCTGTTTGAATTTCTAACTTTTGGTTGGTAAGATGAACAATTTTGTTAAGCCCCATGACACAATCACTGTTGGGATTTTGGGCAATACAAAAAACAAAAACAAAACAAATGAATGATCACTTCAAAAACAGATATGAATTAAGTATGAGCTCAAATACACTTTCTCTCAAACTATTTTCAAATTCAGATATTCCTACCTTTTCATCTTTGAGCATTTTAGCTTTCCGGCTATTCTGCACGAGTCTTCTCCCTAGCTTCTTGGCATACCAAATTGAAGCGAACATAGCGACAGGTAAAATGATTTGCTCTCTGAGTATCTCCGATGACAGCGCAAATGGCTCTAGCCGCTGCCCATCTGGACTGACTGCTCCTTATCAGCCAAATGTAGTGCACCAGCGAACGAGCAGAGGAGGCAGAGAGCAAGGGAGGGTGAGCTGGGGAGAGAGGGGAGCGTCTCGGAGATCGCGTGGAGGAGAGGAGAGAAAGAGGTTATGGTAAAGAGGAAGAGGAGGAGGAAGAGGAGAAGGAGGGGTCGGCTGGTTCCACGTGGATACAGCAATTGCAACCTGTGAGAAGAAGAAACTGGTAGATTCAAAAGGTGGGGGTGGATGTGGGTGGGCGGTGATGTCTAGTACCTACGCCAAAGACCACTCATCATCCCATAAAGGCGAGGCGTACAATGACACCACAATACGCAGTTTGATAGGTCTGTAAATCAATAAAACTAGTATCGGAACTCATTTGAGCAAGTATCGATTCTAAAAAAAAAATCACATTCACAGGACAGAAATGAATCTTTAGCTTTACAATCATCTTGAACAAGTAAAAAAGCACATAGACCAGTATATACCCACGGACCACGATGGAACCTTGGACGACTGAAGGATTACACAGATACAAGGCCACATAGTAATATAAAAGAAAGTACTATTATTTATGTTGAAAATCACATTCCGATGTCAAAATAAAGTGTTTTTATTGTCATTGTGGTATTGGAATTGGTATTGATTATGGAGTCTATTCCTTAAAGGTCCCATGGCATGAAATTTTCATGCCATGCCAAATTTTCGTTTTTGAACGTTAATGTGAGCTCCCCTACCCCGTTTAGCCCCCCCATGGCTAAAAGTTGCAAAATGTCTAAACTGAGCATTTGTGGTCCTTTTCTTCGTTAGAAAAAAACAGCTCAAACGGGCGATTCTCAACAAGGCACCTTATTGACGTCAGCTCGAAAAATGCAGCTCCACCCCCCGTCTGTGTCTACTCAGCGTCTCTGTAAATCACGCCCAGAGAGTTTGGACCGCGAATGTGCTAGGCAATGCGAAATGCGTTTTTTTATTTGCCTGGAGGCACGTCCGAGTGTTTCTAGGCTCGGAAGTCCTTTATCTGAGCCTCTGGACCTTTGAACAGCAGTGGTTTAATTTTATTTTCTGTGGAAATTTGTTTATTTTTCAATGGAACGCTTCTCATGGATCAGCTGAGAGCGGAGAGCTTGGCCACGCCCCCACCCTCTACTATAGGCCATCGCTGTCCTCCTCATTTGCATTCAAGCAACAATGCCCACAATGGCCTGTTCAGAGAGAGAAAAATTACTCTTTCTCATCTTATCTCTGTTTCTCATGCACTGAGTCTTGATTTTGAAGAAGGATTCATTTACAGTATTAGGGAACCATTAAGGAGCCATATAAAAGCATCAAGAAGTACCATGTCATGGGACCTTTAATATCAAAACTATTGACTGTATAAAGAATTGGACTAAGGCTACGTTTATACGGCGACGATCAAAACAGAAGACGCAAAAGTGGCGTCTCGTCTTCAATTTTTTATCCGCGTTTATACGAAGACGCAAAAGTGGACGCAAAAGCCAGCGAAGGGAGGCGCTGGACTGAAAAAAACAAAACAAAAAAAACACAAAAAAAACCCATCACAACAGCGTCAAGTTACATTTCTAACCACGACTGTACCGGCTGTGGGGTCCCCCCTTACACAAGTGTGGAAGTCTGAAAAATTGAACTCTGGTAATATCCACCACTTTTGAACAGGCTGGAGTCCTGGTTCTCCGGTGGCCGGTGACAGAGCCTCATGAGCGGGGAGAAGCCGCGGGGTTTCCCCTTACACAAGTGTGGAAGTCTAACGCATGACATTAGCGGACTATGTAGCCCGCTTAAAGAGCTCGAACGATGGGCATACGTGACCCGCCATCTCAGGGCCCCTGTCTGGTTCTACCCACGTCAGACGGCTCCTGGGCACTGCGGGTCCGAGTGCTGGTAGCTCGGTGTGGCGCGGGCCGCTCGCGCTTGACCCCTCGGAGGTGAGACCGAGACGAACCGTATCCTCCCCAGTGGCCTTATCACGGAGCCCCTCCGCGGGGGTACGGCAGGCGACCGTACCCCCTAATCCCACGGACCGAGCGGGGGCCGGCTATCGTCAGACACTATTTCTCAAAGCTGCCCGTAAGAGACTTCCCCCGCCCCGGGGTCTCGAACCAAGTATACCGGAGCCGGGGCAACTTCCCCGTCCGGTCCGTGCGCGAGGCGCGGCGGCACGCAACTACCGGTGCTCACGACTCGCTGGAGCCGGTAGTGGTGGTCCACCGGTGCTCAGGACCCGCTCCAGGACCCGCTGGAGCCGGCCCCTTATCCCGGCTCCAGCGGGTCCTGAGCACCGGTGGAGCCGCTGGAGCCGGGATAAGGGGCCGGCTCCAGCGGCTCCACCGGTGCTCAGGACCGGTGGAGCCACCGGTGCGCTGGAGCCGGGATAAGGGGCCGGTGGTGGTCCTCCTCATTGTATTGCCGCATCTATGTGACGTAAACGTGTACTGACGTGAGCAGATCTGACCAGTTTTGCGTCTTGGGCACTTTACACGGAGACGCTACAGCGGAGCGTGTTTAACTTTTCCACTCTGAAGGGTGGTTTCAGATTTTTGCGTTTTTAGGCCCCAAAAACGCCGTCACCGTCTAAACGAAAGGCACTTCCGATAAAATATTTTGTCGTTTTTACCCGTAAGCGTCCTCGTGTAAACGGGCCCTAAGGCTACATTCAGACTGCAGTGCTTAATGCTCAATTCAGATTTTCTTTGTGAAATCCGATTATTTTGCAAGGTCGTTCACATTTCCAATTAAATGTGACTTGTATGTGATCTCCAGTGTGAACTTTACACGCCCCAAAAGTGTCCCGCATGCGCATTGGAGGACACGACGACCTCACACTCAGCCATCGTGCTCAATATTTACGGAAGTAGCCTAAGGTTTCTGTCGTACCAGAGCGGCAACATGTACAGCTTATTTGTTTTAAGGAGGAGACGGAGAAAGAAAAGGACAAGGTTTTTGGCCATGGAGTTTTGTGGGGCAGTGGCAGCAACGTTCGTAGAAATGAACGTGTGGGTGCGGAGTCACAGCCAAGACTGGTGGGATTGTTATGTTATGGCTGCTTCACTGACACAGAGTTCATATACTATTTTCGCATGACGAGAAGAGCGCTTGTGTACATTTGTGAGCCCCTACTTGTACCACTCTCACTGGAGGAAACACACCCAGGTCGGATGAATGCGACCTGGCCGTTCATACTGAAGTCACATGTCAAAAGATTGGATATGTATCGGTTTTAGGACCACATATCCAAGTGGCCTGGGTCGCATTTGAAAAAATCTGATCTGTGTCGTGCAGACTGTCATTAGAAGATCAGATACAGGTCACATAGAGACGAAAAAAACGGATTTGGGTCACTTCAGGCTGCAGTGTGAACGTAGCGTTTGGCTCCAGTCAAATAAAGTTCACCGATGCGAGCACAGTTTTATATTAGGAATAGGAGTTGATTAACAGAGAAAATTACAAAATAAAAACACTAGGATTTTAAGACCAAAATGATGAGGCTTGATGCAGCAGTTACAGAGGGAGGGGTGAAAATTTTTCAATGATAAGTCAATTGGAAGCAGAGCCAGTGGAGCTGAAAGTGCTCCCATGCTCACTTGCAGTTTGGAATATAACGACTAGTGGGTTAGCTATGTCCATTTATATATACAGTATATGATCGAAACTGTAGCTTGACATTTTAGTATCATGACAACTTTAGTATCATGACAACACTAGTAAAGACAGATTGCTTATGCTGCACTTTAAATTTCACTTTTCTAAAGACCCGCCAGTCATAGGAGCTCATTTAAATAGTCCAGTTTTAACTATCGTATAACTTCTCTGTCATCCGTGATAAGGCAGTGATTTTCAAATTGGCTATTAAATAAAAAATGGCACACATTACCCTAGGGACTATGCAGCATTTCGCTCATTAGTTGTCATGGTTCTGGTCAGGGATAACTTAATTTTCAAGACGTATAAAAAGATATTAACAGTAACATTAGTCAAGACTAATCAGCAGTTGTATGATTTCTATGATTAAGAGCTTCTTGTTTCACTTACCAATCAAGACTCTGACACAATAAAAAAAAACTTCAAGGAAGTAATAAAATGCAGTTTTAATGTTTCCGGACATTGCAGAGTTTTAGAAGAAAGAAAGCTATACTAAAAGGCCTATATTATGCTATTTTCTGATCTATGCTCATCAAAAAACATACTGGAGATGTGTTTTGTTCCAGTCACACATGTTTAACACACAAACCCTGCATATTAAAGCTGAGTTCTTCACTCAAACAAAAAACACTAAACCTTGTGATGCTCCACTGTGTTTTTAAACTCTGTACGCCTTCACTAGAATCATTTGGATCATTTCAGCCATGGAACTCCCCATCTCTACTGAACAAAAGGTACAAGGTAGCTGTAACTACATGACATCACAAGGTTGAACAGAGCAGTCTGAGCTTTAAAGATGTAGACAGCCTAATAATGTAGGATTACTTAAACATCTGTGAATGAAACAAAACACAACTTCAGGTATAGTTTTGATGAGGTAACAACATTCTAACATGGCTTAAAGTTTACAAGATTTAATTTTGCCTAATATAGAACCTTTAAAAAGTTTGCAGTGTTATAATGTCATATTTGATACCAATTAAGCGAAAACTCCATGCCATATTGATCCTGTGGGACATTTCAGGCAAAATAATGGCATCTCCATAGAACAGGGAAATGGTTCCTCCACCTGAGAAGTTACATAACGTACCTTTGTAATAATGCGTCTTGTAATTTGACCACCAATCACTCCATAACCACTTTTAAGCAAGGTGAGTGAAGTGTCTTGCACCATGGCAGAACATGGCCTGAGAATCAACTCTGAACTACTGTCTTCATTTATACTTGCAACCTCAAAGTAATTTGACGCATGTATCTTTTTCAAAGATACAAAAACGTAATTGAAAGCGTCTTATTGTGGCCATGTCTATCTGGTGTGGCTGCCTGTGTGTGACATTACAACTTATAATGAGCCATATTTACACGATGTATCACCTTCTTCCCACTGTACAAAATCTGATTGTAATCTGATTTCAGAAGGTACTGGAATATATATATATTTTTTCTAAATTTAGTTTTTATTTCAAGAGACAATATAGAGACATTAAAGGTGCATTACGTGTCAGAAGAGAGATAGATTACATAATAAATTAGATAGATTTACAGAAAAATTACAGAAATAAATTAAATGCAATAACATCGGTCCTTGTACCATTCATTGTTTTGCATTTCAATTAACAACAAAAAACAACAATTTCATTATTCCATTTTAGTGTCAAACCAAAATTTTCTCCATTTCCAATATTCAAAACAAAATTTAATACAAAAAAAAAAAAAAAAAACAATTTCAATGTTTTGTTTTTTTAGAAGGTACTGGAATATTGAAATGCCATGTAAACAGTTATTTTAGATGTGAGTAATCAGATTTTTTTTTATGATTATCTTTTTTGTTGTTGTTTTTTTTTTTTTCTGCCATAAAAATAAATACTGTTAAACATGTTACTTTGGGTCTTACATTCAACCCACCCATACACATGTTTAACACACAAATCTTGCATATTTAGGCTGAGTTCTTCTCTCAAACAGAAAACATTCTGTTCCACCTTGTGATGTCATGAAATAATACAAGAATACAGGTGCTCCACTGTGTTTTTAAATTCCATACACCTTCACTAGAATCATTTGGATCATTTCAGCCAAGGAACTGCCAATCTCTTCTAACCATAAACGTGTGAACAAAATAAAACCCAACTCTATAACATTATAACATGGCTAAAATCTCACAAGAGTGTATTTTGTGTAATACTGTATAGGCCCTATAATCAGTGGTACATCTAAATAAGTGTGAGTAAGCCTGCGTCAGCCGATAGAACTATTCCGGACCACCCTCGTAATTATACAGTGTCCATCCATCACTTAAAGACTCTGAGCTAATGGCCATGAAAGATGACAAGAGTGGCTCCATAATAGTAGACTATAGGCTGTGGGGTGACGTGGCACTGACTCGCTTTGTACTCTGCCAAGGATTTCCACAGATGGTCATATGTGATCATCGCCAGTTATAGTGCGCTACACCAACTCAACACATGCACAAAGATCCAACTTATGGGCAGGCCTGTCACAATAACTTTTGAATCATGGTATATGGCTACAAGATATAGATATACTGTGATAAAAGAGGATACTGAAACTACTTTATGCCACTGACACAATTAAAATAAAGGAGTAAATAATTTTTAAATAGACAGTATCATTAAAAGACCTGAGCTGCAACAAATACAGTAAATTGAGCCAAAAATTAGCCATAAGAGTCACTTACTCAACCTTCTACAGCTCAATTATTATCATATGAAAAAAAGAATAATGAAAAATGTTACAAATACAACAAAAAATACCCCCAAAAAATACTGAGCTCCAAAATACTGTATATTGTTCCAGCTATAATTTACTGAACGGTAAGTGAATAGTAATTATCGTGAGAGGCCTCCTTATGGGTTCAAAAAAAAAAAAAAAAACTGAATTAGTCATATTAGATGAGAGATGTGGTAGTTAATGGTGTGTGTGTGTGTGTATGTGTGTGTGTGTGTGTGTGTGTGTGTGTGAAATTCAAACTACAAATTAAACATGATTATGGAAAATACAATTATGGATTCAAACCTAACTAAAATAAGTTTAGTTCATTTTTTCGTCTTTTTCATTGGAACTTAGCTTGGGTTAAGTTTGTACCTGTCATCATGCAAATAGTGCAATTACGACCCCATTGTTTTTTGTAGTTTTTTTTTTTTTTTTTTTACAATCAAAATGTTCACTCAGCATTAGCTTTTGAGATTATTGTTGATTACATCTAATTTCAAACGTCCTTGCTGTATGTTGCCTCATGAATGGTATGGCTAATCAAGGCCTTTGATTCAGTATTAAAATGACGTTGTGAAGTTGTTAAATCTGACCTTTACTTTACAAAACTTTCTTCTGATTATGTTACCACTTGATTATTAGTGACTCTTTATGATTCTCCATGAGGACAAAAGATGATTGAGCTAATGAGCAACACCATTTTACTAATAACACCTTTTTCATTCATAAAAGGTGACCATGCAGTAATCCCCAGCAGTAGTATCAGTGACAGGTGAAGTGAAAAATATAATTATGTGGTTGCCATGGCAGTGGGCTGTGGGTGGGATGCCACTGCACAGTGGCCATTTGGTGTGTGTTTTACACCAAGATAATGGGTAATCGGTTTCTAAATTGTATACTTTTTGGAAATGTGATATGCTAGTACAGTATATAATTTAGTTGATAAGTGAATCTATGTAAAAAGAAGGGACCATTCAGACATAGAAAATTGAGTTTAATAGGGTTGTCAAAAGTATCAAAAATGAAATACTAATTGACACTAAAACTATTTGAGGAGGTATCAATACTAAAAAAGGCAGATTCACAGGACAGAAATTAACCTTTTCTAAATAGCTTTAGAATGATTTTGAGCTCAGAACAAGTATAAGAGCACATAGACTAGTATATGCTCATGACCCACTATGGAACATACCTGGACATTGAAGGGATTACCCTGATACATGGAAATATAAAAGAAAGTACTCAGATTTAATGTTGAAAATCACTGTGACGGCAGGGTCTATTCTAATGTAATTACGATGGTGTAGTCAGAAGGATGTTTTGATTATTTAATTAAGGAAGTTCCTAAAAGAAGAAAGTTTGAAGAATGCTATATGCAAGACAGTGAAACAAAAAAAGATATTTACAATATATACACACAACCACAAAAATCTGCTCCATAAATCATAAGCTCGGCTGTTACCTTCTATGTACAGCTCCAGGTCCAGACTGACTGAGGGAGGGAGAGTGGCTCTTTTATCCACCAACCAATTAAAACAAAAATACTGTGTTTTCCCCATTAAAACCCATTTAACAATAATAACAAAAATATAGAAAAATGCATAGAAATACATCGTGCAATATGGTCATGTCCCTGCACCTGTAGAGCCAGGAATAATAATATTGATAATCTACGGCTATTGTTGATGATGTCACGTTGTCCTCAGACGCCAATGCATGATGCAATCAGCGCTCGGTTTGGCTGTGGGATTTTCAAATGGGAGATGGATACTGGTTTGGAGTTTATTGGAAAACAAAGTGATGGACGTGGATGGTTTAACACTGGATTTGACAAGACTACTGTGGTGGTGAACGGACAGTAAATATAGCGGCAAACAGAGCAGAGAGACGGGGATCGGGACACGGAGTGGAAAACAGCGAAATGAATGAAACCGGGTAAGTGACTAGCGCGGGCTGTTTGGCGGTACTTAAGTGAGCGTGGGCTCTGAAGGAGCTACTTTAAACATTTTATTGTTTAAAGAAAAAGCGTTTTTAATCATCATTGTGGTATCAGAATTGGTTAGTATCAAGTTTAACCATATTTGTTATAAATGCTGTATACGGAATCCTTCATGCTCTACAAGCAAATCCAATGAGATTAATTTTATCTCTATACAGGGGGTCCTCGGGTTACGACGGTCTCGGGTTACGACGTTTCGTGGTTACGAACGCGCCCCCATTAAAAAAAATATGTATATATTACGCGTCATTCCGTCTTACACGGTTTAGCGTGGTAAAAGATGTAAACAAACGCACGCGGCGCGCGGCGCACGGCGGAAGAATACGCTCTGTTGTGGTTGTAGGGAGAAGAAGACAGCCTCGTGTGTGTGCCCAATGTGGGCGGAAGTACCTGATGTGGGCTCTGATCTGCTCCTATGAAAGCGGCAGTGATAAACAAGCATCGTAGTGGTCTAATTATTGAGATGGAAAGGTTATTGGTGCTTTGGTTGGAAGATCAAAGGCAAAATCCGGTTTACGACGAAATTCGGGTTACGACGCGTCTTAAGAACGGATCAACGTCGTAACTCGAGGACTCCCTGTACTGCATTTATAAAACAAGGCCATAACTTCTCATCTTCACTGTTGTGTGGCTCCTGCTTACTGCTTCTGCAGCTGGTACATTACATGCTGATTAATGAATATTGTTATACACTCAACAAAAATATAAACGCAACTTTTGTTTTTGCTCCCATTTTTCATTAGATGGACTTAAAGATCTAAAATTCATTCCAGCTACACAATATTACCATTTCTCTCAAACATTGTTCACAAATCTGTCTAAATGTGTGATAGTGAGCACTTCTGCTTTGCTGAGATAATCCATCCCACCTCACAGGTGTGCCACATCAAGATGCTGATCTGACATCATGATTAGTGCACAGGTGTGCCTTAGACTGCCCACAATAAAAGGCCACCCTGAAATGTGCATTTTTTTTTTTGCTTTATTGGGGGTCTGGGGACTCAGAACCAGTCAGTATCTGGTGTGACCACCATTTGCCTCATGCAGTGCAACACATCTTCTTCGCATAGAGTTTATCAGATTGTCAATTGTGGCCTGTGGAATGTTGGTCCACTCCTCTTCAATGGCTGTGCGAAGTTGCTGGATATTAGTGGGAGCTGGTACACGCTGTCGTATACGCCGGTCAAGCACATCCCAAACATGCTCAATGGGTGACATGTCCGGTGAGTATGCTGGCCATGCAAGAACTGGGACATTTTCAGCTTCCAAGAATTGTGTACAGATCCTTGCAACATGGGGCCGTGCATTATCTTGCTGAAACATGAGGTGATGTTCATGGATGTATGGCACAATAATGGGCCTCAGGATCTCATCACGGTATCTCTGTGCATTCAAAATGCCATCAATAAAATGCACCTGTGTTCTTCGTCTATAACAGATGCCTGCCCATACCATAACCCCACCACCATGGGCCACTCGATCCACAACACTGACGTCAGCAAAGCGCTCACCCACACAACGCCACACACGCTGTCTGCCATCTGCCCTGAACAATGTAAACCGAGATTCATCTGTGAAGAGAACACCTCTCCAACGTGCCAGACACCATCGAATGTGAGCATTTGCCCACTCAAGTCTGTTACGGCGACGATCTGGAGTCAGGTTAAGACCCCGATGAGGACGACGAGCATGCAGTTGAGCTTCCCTCTGAAACGTGTTTGGAGACGGCTTATGGTGGAGAAATGAACATTCAATTCACGAGCAACAGATCTGGTTGCTCTGGTTGCTCGGCAGTAGCTCAGTTGGTAGAGCGCTTGCCTGGTGATCCAGGGGTTGGCGGTTCGAATCCCGCTCTTGACGGGATTCCGCACGTGATCCTAGCTCCCACAGATGAGCGCTGCCATTGTGTCCTTGGGCAAGACACTTAACCCCACCTTGCCCCCAGTGTCTGCGGACACTGGTAACCCCCATGGCAAGAAGATACATCAAGGCCCGTTGTGACGTGAGCCACCTGTGGGAGGATTCTCCAGCTGGGTCCTGACCAGGCCGAGGCAAGAAGATCATGGAGATGGTCCCCGGGCGCAGTAGTGTGCCGCCCACTGCTCCTGATAACAGGATGGGTTAAATGCAGAGGACAAATTTCTCCCAAGGGAGACAATAAAGGCTAATCTTAATCTTAATCTGACATTCTTGCTATCAGCATGCCAATTGCACGCTCCCTCAATGCTTGTGGCATTTTGCTGTGAGACAAAACTGCACATTTCAGAGTGGCCTTTTATTGTGGGAAGTCTAAGGTACACCTGTGCACTAATCATGATGTCAGATCAGCATCTTGATGTGGCACACCTGTGAGGTGGGATGGATTATCTCAGCAAAGCAGAAGTGCTCACTATCACACATTTAGACAGATTTGTGAACAATGTTTGAGAGAAATGGTAATATTGTGTATCTGGAATGAATTTGAGATCTTTAAGTCTCATGAAAAATGGGTAGCAAAAACAAAAGTGTTGCGTTTATATTTTTGTTGAGTGTAATAATGTAATGTTTTAATTAACTGCTTGCCTCTGTTCAAATATATGTTTTTTGTGTGTTTTTTTTGACAAGGTAACGCTTACAGCAAGAATGTGGGTTTTTCAGTGTTTGTTTTAATGCTTTTTAAGAGTTTAATTCCCATGCTGTGGAACATTCCAGATAAAGTATAAGTAATTTAGATGTTTTGTTTGCTATAATTGAATGCCGTTGCAAAAGACTATTCATAATTTAAATAAGCGAGTAAATAACATTTGGAGCATGGTAAATCTATGGGTTTCAGTTTCTATCCAACATTTTCAGGACTTCTTCCAATTTAAAAGATATATTAAGTTTTATAATCCTTATGGCAACACTTCCTAAAATTCTCATCCATCTACAAACACCATAATACAGTGGTACCTCACCTTATGAAAGACCCTACATACGAAAAATCCAAGTTACGAAACGCCTTCACGTTAAATTTTGGTCTCTAGATACGAAAGAAAATTCAAGTTACGAAACGCGAAATCTCAAAAATTCAAATAATGTGCGCTCAGATGCACGCCCCGCTGTTATCCCCGCTCAAAAAGCACCTTTCTCGGCCTCTTAGGCTCGGGCCACAAACCAGCCGGTGCGAGGAGCACGCACTGCGCGAGGAGCACGCCTAGTCCTGGTCTGCACGACCGGCACCGGGGCTGCGAGTACGAGATAGAACCGCGGCGCCCGGACCGCGTCCTCTGGAGCCCGAGCCACAAACCAGCCGCACGAAACCAGCAAAAAGTGGCACGTGGTAGTTTAATCCTGGTCCAGTTCTGGTTTAGTCCAGGTCCAGTCCAGGTTTAGACCTGGTTTAGTCCACGTTTAGTCCTGTCTTGTCTCTTAGCCAATCAGGACGCAGAACCAATGTTACACTATTAAAGGTCCCATGGCATGAAATTTTCACTTTCTGAGGTTTTTGAACGTTAATGTGAGCTCCCCTACCCTGTTTAGGGCCCCCCCCCCATGGCTAAAACTGAGCATTTGCGGTCCTTTTCTGTGTTAGAAAAAACACAGCTCAAACGGGCGATTATGAACAAGGCAACTATGTGACGTCTGATCGAAAAAAGAAATGCAAATGCAGTTCCACCCCCATCTGGATGTCTACCCCCTGTCTCTGTAAATCACGCCCAGAGAGTTTGGACCGCGAAGGAGCTACGCAATGCGAAATGCGTTTTTTTATTTGCCTGGAGGCACGTGCGAGTGTTTCTAGGCTCGGAAGTCCTTTACCCGACCCTCTGGACCTCTGAAACAGCAGTGGTTTAATTTTATTTTCTGTGAAAATGTGTTTTTTTCATTGAAAAGCCTCTCATCTCTTCCTCCGCGCTTACACACGCGGAAGTGGGTCACAGAGCACAGCGCAGCGCTAATCCAGGAAAGAGCGGAGAGTTTGGCCCCCCCCCACCCGCTCTTCTAACCTATCTGTGTCCTTCTCATTTGCATTCAAGCAACAAGGCCCAGAATGAGTTGTTCAGAGAGAGATTTTCTGACTCTGACTCTGTACATGTGTCTTTCTCATGAGTGTTGATTTTGAAGAAGGATTCATTTACAGTATTAGGGAACCATTAAGGCACCATATAAAAGCATCAAGAAGTACCATGTCATGGAACCTTTAAAAAAAAAGTTACACTATTTAAAAAAAAACCTTGGAAAGAATCAGGCCTTTCCAAAAGCTACTCAACTTACGAAAAATTCACGTTACGAAACCACTTCTGTAACGAAATAATTTCGTAAGGTGAGGTACCACTGTAAGTGATCATTCATAAGAGCATTTAACAGTAGTGCCCATTCACTTCCCCCAACACTGCATCCTTTTCTACCACCTTATAAGGTCAGTGGCTGTGATCTGTTTCTGGATATCTAGCCTTGCTTTCTTGGAGGTTAGCTTTTAAGCACGGGCTTGTCAAGGTTGGTTTAGTCTGAGGCCTCCCCACTCCTCTCCCCACTGTGACCGGGTGCAATGGGCTGTCAGCTTGTGCAGGAGGAGGCTCTGACCATCTGGAGAGAGGGTCCACTGTCTCCAGGGTCAGCTCCTGTCCTGTATCACCCCCTTGGTCTTGGTAAAGAAGTCTGCTGTCTGCATTTGCATTCTCAACACACAAAATGGGAAACAGTTGCAGGAGGTGTGAATAACAATACTGGTGGTATAAAGGAGAATGTGTGGGTCTATGGGAATGCCCTTTGGTCGGTTTAAAATAGGTGAATGTAACATATAAGGAACATAAAGCAATTTAAATGGAGAAACCACATAATTGACTATAATATGAATATTTAATATGATTATAGCAAATGAAAATCAAATATGTAAGGGAGAGCAGAGCCTGGTGTTTTACTACTGTATGTTACATTATTTAAAAGGATTATGATATAATAATAATGATATAATAAAATAAATATAATGAAATGTGGACATTACTAGACAAATACTTTAAAATACAGAAGAATACAGATAAATGACATACTTCACCACATATTCTACTTTTCATTCCACTCAATTACAATTTTGAGGCAAGAGAAGCAAACCAGCAAACTAACAAGACATTTGTACCCTTGAAATTCTAAATTGTTGTTAAAGCAGAAATATTATGCAAAATCTTACCTTGTGTAAGAGCTTTCAACCATGGTATAGTTGTTTCCCCTCACCATTTACTCACCTGAAGTATTTAGAGTGATTTGTGCAGGTTTGAGCAATCTTTAATCATTTATTTTCAACACGCTATAATGTTGATCAACCCCCATTTTCACCACCACTGGCACAAGCCTACTGTTCTGTACTGACATTCTCCAATTTTATTTTCTTAATCTGTGATGAACGTAGGATTCTGAAGTGTCACTTTTGGTGAGTCATTTTGGTGAGAAAAAAAAAGGTGGAACTCAATGGATGTGCTTCTTTTATTAAATCATTTTAGATATACAGTATTGTGATTTAAAGTGTGTAAGATTTTAGTAATAGAACACAATAGGCCTTCTTTAATATTTTTGTTGGAAGAATTTTAAGTTTTTAGCAATCTGCCATCAGAATGTAATCTTATGGTCACAATGGTCGAGCAGTGGAAAAGTTTTGTATTGTATATTTGTCTACAACAATTTTTGTATTTAAATTTTTGTTTTTGGGTCCTCACTATTTCTTTAATCTTGTGTAATATATTATAAAAACATAAACATGTGTATGTGTATGTGGTGCAAAAACTGAACATTGAGTGATTTTTGTAGCCAGACTGCAAAAGAAAGAGAATAAAGAGGGGAAAATTGTGAGCTATTTAAAATGATTGCTGAGTGATTTACTACAAAAGTGCATTATGTGAGCTGGAATAGTTGGTGCTACACTTGTTCACATGAGCTTTCTTACCAACATAGCAATCTCTTCTGCTCCCAACAAGATTATGTTGGTAGATCTATGTCAGGTTGTTAAACATAAAAGGATATTAGAAGGTGGAATTAAAAAAAAAAAAAAGTTAACTGCGAGCTGCAATATTGATCTAAAACAACTTAATAATGAAAAAAAGCTCCATTGACTTCCTATTCAAAATTACAGAACAGATTTTCTGCTGACCCAGATATTTCATTGTAACCAGCTCTTCATTACAGAAGTATGGGAGGGGGGTAAATGAAGGGGTAGGTGAAAACAGAAATCTTCTCAGCACTCATGCCTCAGATGTAGGCCAATAAAGGATAACCATAGGCTACAGCTCTGAAAAAAAATAAGAGACCACTGCATTTTTTTTCTGAAATCAGCATCTCTACATGTATTACAGCCATTCCATTCCAGCGTCTGTTGAATTCCAACACAAACACAAAGCTGAGCTACTTCAGTTCTTGCACCAGGAGTGGAATAAAGTCACCCAAGAACAATGTGAAAGACTTGTGGAGAGCATGCCAAGATGCATGAAAGCTGTGATTAAAAATGGGGTTATTGCACCAAATATTGATTTCTGAACTCTTCTTAAGTGTAAACATTAGTATTATGTTGTTTTAAAATGAATTTGATCTTGTTTCTTTGCATTGTTTGAAGTCTGAAAACATGTATCTTTTTTGTTATTTTGACCACTTTCTGCAAATAAATGCTCTAAACAATAATACTATTATTTGGAATTTGGGGTAAATGTTGTCAGTAGTTTATAGACTCAAACAAAAATGTTCCTTTTGCCCAAACACATACCTATAAGTTCCAGAGCTGTATATAAACAAATGGACATGGCTCACCTGCTAGCCACTGCGTTCCAAGTAGGAAGTGTTCATGGGGGTGCTTCCGGCTCTCGTCATTTTGGTCTTAAAATGTTCACATTAACCCACTCTACTGTACATGATCCTGGTGTTTTTATTTAGCTATTTTGTCTGCAAATGAATTCCTATTACTGATAAGGAAATAGGCTCCAAATTCTCCACCTTAACTGCTAACCCCGGTGAGCTTCATTTGACTGGAGCAGACCGTCAGACTTAGTCCAAAGTAGTCGACAGTATGCAGTCTATGAGGATAACAAACCTGCACGAATCATACAATGAAAATAAAACTGAGTATGGAAATGATGCGAGAACACCATTATAGCATGACTAAAAGTACATTTTGCATAATATGTCCTCTTTAATAGAAACAATACAATAGCGATTTTATCTTTTAATTATTTTTATTTAAATTTGACCTCAGCCAACTTCCATAACACAGAACTGAAAAGGTTAAATGTCATTGATTTTTTTTCCCTCAGTGTGCGAGACTGACAGAGCAGAAACAATTGAAAATTAACACAAATTTCAGGTTGTAATACTTCAAAATTACACAAATAACACGACTCCTTGAAGTATGAATAATATGTCATTGTTTAAATCATTGAAACAAAAACACCACATCAATGTTTTGTGCAGAGCTCTTCCAAAACTAAAGTGTGATTTGGCTTGGAAATTACTGAGAAAAACTCAAAACACACAAATGTCTTTCATCTTTATATAGTAATCCTACGAACCAACTGGCTTCCACAAACTAAAAGCAAAACACATGGGAAGAGCTGAATGCTGACAGAAATTGACATATTGACCCACGCCAATGACCCGGACTTCCTGAATAGGGAACTACACATTAAATGCCATAGATAGTAAACCACCAGGCATTAGTAAACACACTAACAATAAAATAATAGTTTAGCAATTTATATCAAACCGGATATAAGATTGAAAACAAGACCTAACTGTGTCGCAAGATACAAGGTAGACATACTCAAATCTAATATAGCTCTTACTGGCAACAATTCTAATGCTGATTTATTCTTAATTACAAAAATTTGATTGGACATGATGGCCAAGTCGTATATGTTATACTAATGGTGTTTTGGTTCTCAAGCTATTTCTCACAAAGCTGAATGAGCCTCCTGTGGGTCTCTCATTTGGATTGCCACTTTCAATGCTGAAATCCAGTTGGTTTAAACCTAAAAGGACTACCTAAGCCCAGTGCCAGCAGTCAATCATGAATCAGTGGTAGAGCAGCCTCTCCAGCTCAGTGAGGGAATTCTGAAGCTTTTCACATTAGATATACAAGTATGACGTGTGTCCTGTATGTGTCCTCTATATGCACGTTAAGGTGTAAAACTATAACACCACAGGCTACATACAGTCTCTTTTTAAAATGCACTGCTTCAATATGAACTATAATATAACTTATATAGGAATAAAAAGTTTATTTTTTGCAATGTGATGTGACATATGGTACTTGCACATTCATTTTTCAATGAAAACCATTTCATAAATTTGAGCGATGGCTGTACTTTAAAGTACATTTGCCGTTCACCTGCTCTCTTCATAAATTACACTTTTATTCAGGCAATCAACAGTATGCTTAAGTGATGACCAGCATGCATAATTAATGAGGATTTAAGCATCTAAGCATCTGTCCACTGAATCATCAAAGAAACATGAGAGAGTACAAGTGCTGCTTTTGCATTTGTACATCCACTGTCATCCACTATCAATTATTTTATATGGTTGAACCTAAAGCTGGGGTATCTAATTTTCATACCATGAAAGGAGGAGGTATGTCTTTTTAACTAGTTCCCATCTCTCACAAACCATATTTAACATCCACATGCATTCATTTCAGTGTGCATGGCTTTAGAACAGCTTTTTCTAGACAGCAAAGAGGACTGATCCACCCCAGTGCAGCCAGTGCTGCTTTCAGTGCTTAGTTCTGGCCCCACAAGAGATTAAAAAAAATATTCATTATTAGTTGCAGACAGTGAGCAGCAGACTCATTTTGTCTAAGTGCTAACCCGACCAGCCAAAACTACACACTTTTACAAAACTTTACAAAGACATGTGGCTCTGAAACTGTTCTGTCTCTGTAACTTCAGATGGATGTGACAAGATAAACCAGTGAGAGAAATGCATTGTCCATTTTATTATCCACAAGTTAAACTAAAACAACTGGACTTACTTAGTTTTTAGAAGCCTGCTACGTTTGTCCCGAAAAAGACATGGCAGGTTACAAGTAAAAAAGAAAACTAAATATCACAGACAATTAAGGAATAGCAGATTTCTACAGAATCAGAAAGCATAGCACTAAGTCTCAATCTGAATGTATCTGAAGTAAAAGAAGTAAACTATTTTGTTCTGATAAGAGAATATTTGAGAGGAGATGTCTTCAGCATTTGAAAGACACCTGTTACAAATTAGCAGCTGTGATTGGACCATCTCAAAGATGATTTATTTTCCCACCTTGTGATGCCATGTAGTTGTAGTTTTCAAGTTAACGTCTTTACCTTTTGTTCAGTAGAAACTGGCAATTCCTGGGCTGAAATTATCCAAATGATTCTAGTGAAAGTGTATGGAGTTTAAAACACAGTGGAGCATTTCCTGTATTACCACATAACATCACAAGATGGAACAGAGTGTTTTCATTTTAAGAAATAACATGTGTGTTCAACATGTGTGAATGAATCAAAACACAACTCCAGGTATATTTGTGATGAGGAAACATTATAACATAGATCAGAAAAGAAGCATAATATGGGGTTAATCTATATAACGTAATCTGATATAAACAGCCTGTCTTCACCAGGTACTTCAAGCTGCATTTTCTTTGTGCTGTGATAATATTTGGAGCACAATGGCTGTCAGTAGGAGGAAGTCTATGAGAAACCTTGAATCCATCCCCTCTTTTCACTATAGTAACCTACTGCGGAAGACAATGCAACTTCAGAGCAGGCTGTCATACCACACGTATAAGATCCTCCTTTACAAAGAAGACTGCAGCGATGAATGGAACCACAGGGCCACCGCCAAACGATCAATGAGTTATGTAACAGCAAAGAAAGCAGACACAAGCATGGTCCAAACAAAGTGCACAACAATCATGTTCTATCAATCTATTGGCCAATAATATTTAAAGAGCCCATATTACGCTATTTTCTGATCTATGTTACAGTATAATGTTGTTACCTCATCACAAATATACCTGCAGTTTTGTTTATAGTTTCATTCACACATTCATCATTTGGAAGATTCAGCTCTGGAGTTGCTATTCTCTACTGAACTAAAGGTAAAAGGTAGCTTTTAATACGAAAACTACAGCTTCATGACATCACAAGGTGGAATAGAGCTAATAAAGGCTTACTCAAACATGTGTGAATGAAACAAAACACAAGTCAAGGTTTGTTTTTGATGAGGTAACAACATTATAACATGGCTTAAAGCTCTATTTTGCATATTATAGGATTTTAAATACAGATGGTGGGCAGCTAAATTGGTTTCTGCTGCAATACAGGGAGTTCTTGGGTTTAGTCACTAATAGAAATGATCAGGTTCAACATTTATGAATTTACCTTTTGGATATTATGACAAATTACAGTGTAATCAATAGGGAAAACTGTCTCTTTCCCGCCACATGAGAGTATGACATCATCACATCCTACACTGAAAAAAATGTCCAAGATTGGTTGCTCAAATTGCAAACACCTATTTGACAACAATAACAAGACTTTTTTACGATTCTATGTCCAGCAGGTTTAAATCTTACAAAGGTCTCTTGATTGTGGCTGATGTTAGACCTGCATGTTTAAATTAGGCTGAGGAAATGTGACTTTGTTATCATTTCTGGTGAAGCTCCTCCCTCAGAGGACACACTCAGGACACACTCAGGACACAGGACAGGTCCAGGAGGAGAGGACACACTCAGGACACAGGACAGGTACAGGAGGTAAGACTTTTCAAAAATTATATTTGCTCCTCTGGCCTAGAATGTCATCATTAAAACATGTTTGTGGTGTTTTATTTGGGTCAATGTGAGGACTGTTTCCATGAGACAAATTGTTTTTGGCTGTCCATCTACAAGAGTGAGGCGGCAGTAGCTCAATTGGTAGAGCGTTTGCCTAGTGATCCCGGGGTTGGTGGTTCAAATCCCGCTCTTGACGGTTGACCGCATGTGATCCAAGCTCCCACAGATGAGCGCTGCTGTTGTGTCTTTGGGCAAGACACTTAACCCCACGTTGCCCCCATGGCAGAAGATACATCAAGGACTGTTGTGACGTCCTCCTGTGGACCCACCACCTGCGGGGGGATTCATGTGGGCTGGTGCATTGTGTTCTGGGCAGCACTGCTTGGACTGCTGCCCCCACGACCCAGAAAATGGAAAAAGCGGAAGAAAATGAATGAATCTACAAGAGTATGATAGTTGTACTCAGATTTGAATGTGCTGCTTCCAGAGTCTTCAACAAACAGTGATATCCAGAGCACTGCTGCAGCTGTGGGTCAGTTCATTAACGTTAGAGTTGATGTTTTTCGTTTTCACCGAGGTTAACGGCTAAAATAAAAAGACTAAAACAAAATTAAAATCTCTGTATCTTTCAGAAAAAAGGAAGATATTTGAGAACCAACAAAACACAGACCACAGATGAACAAAGAAAGTGAACCAAATACAATTATTTTAACAGAATTATATTTTTTCAACATAAACTTCCAAGTGAACATTTATCATGTGTTTTTACAGGGTCATGTAGTGGGAGAAGGACTTTATACCAGATGCCCTACTGTGAGGAAGAAAAGCAGCACATGGTGAGTACTGGAATAAGTCTTCACACTGCCCAGTTCCAAACATATATCTGATCACAGGTAGAGATCACAGGTCTCTGTACCTGTGATCTCAGTGTTTGATTCTGCTTAAGACAGAGCTATGGAAAACTAAAGAGTGCATTTGTATTATTTTACTTTAAACCCTCAAATGAAATACATTTGAGGTTGCATGTTAAAATATTTGTGTACACAAAATAAAATTATACATAAGAAATAAAACCATACAAAAGGCACATTTTCATGATAAGGTAACATACAGCTCTGGAAGAAAATAAGAGACCACTGCATTATTTTCTGAAATCAGCATCTCTACATTTATTACAGCCATTCCATTCCAGTGTTTGTTGAATTCCAACACAAACACAAAGATGAGCTACTTCAGTTCTTGCACCAGAAGTGAAAAAAGTCACCCAAGAACAATGTGAAAGACTTGTGGAGAACATGCCAAGACGCAGGAAAGCTGTGATTAAAAATAAGGGTTACTGCACCAAATATTGATTTCTGAACTCTTCTTAAGTGTAAACATTAGTATTATGTTGTTTTAAAATGAATTTGATCTTGTTTCTTTGCATTGTTTGAGGTCTGAAAACATGTATCTTTTTTGTTGTCATTTTCTGCAAATAAATGCTCTAGTCTAAACGATAATATTTTTATTTGGAATTTGGGGGAAATGTTGTCAGTAGTTTATAGACTCAAACAAAAATGTTCCTTTTGCCCAAACACATACCTATAAGTAGTAAAATCAGAAAAACTGATAATTTTGCAGTGGTCCCTTTTTTTTCCCAGAGCTGTAAGATAAATATACGTATTCAGCATGATTTACCACCACCAAGTGTGGAGTGAATGAACAATGAACTGTAAAGCGCTTTGAGTGTCATGAAAGGCGCTATATAAATCCAATGAATTATTATTATTATTATTATTATCAAATGTTATCAACATAAAAAAAGGGATGTTCATGTTCTGGGAAAAATGTGTAGAGGGGATCGCCTAAACCTAATTTTAATGCATGAAACCGCTTCACATATTTTTTTTTTTAATGCAAATACAGCAACCTTTTTTTTTCAGTGTAGAATCTAAAAATCAGTCTTTTTCAGTTTTATTTTCTTTTTGTTTACATTTAAAAATACATAACTTTTCTTGGTGATAATCTAAATCAATCAAACACCCAAGTAATTTTTTTTTAGCAATTACATTTTATGTCATTGTAAAATATTATCCAAAACTTAATAATGGAAACATGCCCAGAAAGTTGCTGTTAAAACCATTAAAACTTTTCATTTTGATCCAGGGCTGCACTGCCAGAACATTCAGCCTCATGCAGGAAATTATCCATTAATCAGACACTCATGAATCACTCAAAGGACAACTCTCTGAAAGCTAATGATAAGGAAACTCATTAAAACATGGTTAAAAGTTTATAAAAGACAATTGTACATCATTTAAATCACTACTGAATTGAAATTGCAATTTGAATATTGGTTGAAATGCGCTGCTTTTATTTGTGTACTACAAAATAATCTGTAAATACAATAAAAGTCTTATTATGTATAAAAACTGCTAACCCTGAAGACCTTGACCAACATCTTCTGAAAGGCAGTTGACTTTTATTATTAGTTTAATCTTCTCTCAAATGCTCAAAATTCTTTACAAATCTTTCAGCCTTATTTTGTATTCAATAAATATCTCCATGATGAATATAAGAAAATAAGAAAGTAGGGAGTAGGGTTGTCAAAAGTATCGAAAATAAGATACAAATGAATACTAAGGCAACGACCCATTACTCTGTCATACCCCTTTATCTACGTCTTTGTCTTGCCGAATGAATGTTCCCCTAAAAAATGGGACACTACTCAATTACCGATTACCTGGCTGCTACGTCTACAGAGGCGACAACAATTGACGCAAACAAACTTAAACAAATGTCAAAGATTATCAGGTACCTCAGCTCGACAAAAAAACTAGCTTGTTTATGCATGAAAGTTCGATAAAAACCATAACATCGGCTAAACAGACATCACTACAATTAAAACCTCAACAGCAGTTCACTAAAAGTAACGTTGAACATAAGCGTCATAATTGTAAACCATGCTAAACTGATAATTACAGCGGCTGAAAATACATTATGAGACTCCTTGGCTGCCATCCTGATCCCAACCCCTGCCTGACCTTGTAGGCGTACCCCTTCGTTCCAATTCTGGTCGAGAGCTTACTTCGTTTAAAAGGGTATGTAGCCCTCGGTCATGGCCCGAGCCCTTGATCAAAATTAGAATCGGGACACCCCTTGCCCTCACATGAACGCGCAAAACCAAGGGGTAGGGGTAAGGTGAAGGGGTAAGACAGAGGAATGGGATGCAGCCTTAAACTAGTATTGAAACTAGATATCAATACTGAAAAAGTCACACTCACAGGACAGACATGAACCTTTCGTAAATAGCTTTAGAATGATCTTGAGCTGTAAAAGAACATAAGAGCACATAGGCAAGTATCCGCCCATGGACCAATATGGAACATACCTGGACAACTGAGGGATTACATAGATATAAGACCAGATAGTAATATAAAAGAAAGCATGGAGTTTTAGGATGTAATGTCTTATATTATCATTACGGTATCAGAATCGAAGAGTATTAAAGGCAAAGTAACGTTATTTTACAATCTGAGCCTTCTTTCGGTAATAAAACAAGTCGTTTGACTCACCCATATCACGTTCGTGTCATTTGGAGCTGTTTGAAGAAAGTAATGTTGTAGCGTAACCATTAGCATTTGTTTTCGGGGCATTACTTTGCGGTCTCCAAATAACACAAACTTTAGCACTTTTCAAATCATAGAAGCCCGATGTCTTAATGTAAGAAATCGTTTGAAGCAAAAGTGGCCTGTAATCCAAGATTTATCCATAGTTTTCAGCTTTGCGTTTCATGTTTGGAGCCCAGGAGCAGTCCGCGCATGCGCACTGGCATCCTCATCTACTCGAAACTATGGCTAAATCTCGGATTACAGGCCACTTTTGCTTCAAACGATTTCTTACATTAAGACATCGGGCTTCTATGATTTGAAAAGTGCTAAAGTTTGTGTTATTTGGACAATAAGTAATGCCCCGAGCAAATGATACAGCACCATGTTAAAAGATACGGGATCATTAGTAGAACAGAACGGCTCAACATAAGTTCTGCGATACTGCTCCAATTGACAGAAAAATGCTATGGGTGAGTAAAACTACTTGTTTTATTGCCGAAAGAAGGCTCAGATTGTAAAAAAACGTTAATTTGCCTTTAAGTCTATTCCTTAGTATTGAAATTTTAGTGTCGTGAAAACACGAGATCCGTAGCGACAATTGCAATGTCCATCCACAGCTCTGAACAGAAAATCTGAAAGCTCACACTGAACCACACTTACCCCTGTCCAAGGCTATGACCATGTGACCAAAAAGTACTATATAACTGGTTTAAAAGGGGCTCATTCACACTGGCACAGAGCTGTTATGGCAGTTCTAGTGCACCTCCATTTTCTGATTTGAGAGGTTTTCACCACTCTGAAGTACTAAAAGCAGTATGTCGGTTTAATAGCTTTCCATTCTACTCTCCTCTGTCTTCCCTTTCATAATATTGTATCAGCTGTTAAATACACAACCTATTTCTATTCTTGAGTGTGGAGATTAGGCTTCATTTAGCTTCTGTCTGTAAAACTATTTTAAGAGTCAACTGGAGAAAAGTGCACAAAATTGACCTCTTAGAGAAAGCCACTAAGAGCAAATCAATTCTGGATGATCCCATACTGGGTTTGAGAGCCGAATCTCAACCAAGGATTGCGTGATGGTTGGTTGTGTGGGGCCATTGACAGAGCATCATCATGAACAATCTAGAGACCCATCAGAACAAGAGGTCTACTACACCAGCTAACATAGAGTCTTTTGTATTTGTGCTATCAGGCTGCTATATTATACTCTCTGCTATACTATACTCTGGAAAAAAATTAAGAGACCACTGCAAAATGATCAGTTTTTCTGATTTTACTACTTATAGGTATGTGTTTGGGCAAAAGGAACATTTTTGTTTGAGTCTATAAACTACTATAAACTACTACTATAAACAACACCAAATAAATAATTATTATCGTTTAGAGCATTTATTTGCAGAAAATGACAAATGGTCAAAATAACAAAAAAGATACATGTTTTCAGACCTCAAACAATGCAAAGAAACAAGATCAAATTCATTTTAAAACAACATAATACTAATGTTTACACTTAAGAAGAGTTCAGAAATCAATATTTGGTGCAATAACCCTTATTTTTAATCACAGCTTTCATGCATCTTGGCATGCTCTCCACAAGTCTTTCACATTGTTCTTGGGTGACTTTATTCCACTCCTGGTGCAAGAACTGAAGTAGCTCAGCTTTGTGTTTGTGTTGGAATTCAACAGACACTGGAATGGAATGGCTGTAATACATGTAGAGATGCTGATTTAAAAAAAAAAAAAGTGGTCTCTTATTTTTTTTTCCAGAGCTGTATGTAACAATATTGATTATTTATTAGGGTAGCAACTGATGAAGACAAACTGATGGAGAACTGAGACTTTTCGAGATTTTAAAATATTCATTATCAATCAAATAAATGTTGAAATATGGTGACAGAAGGCTTCTAGTTAAACAATATTAAGAATTAGGTGCATTATAGTTGAAAATCTTATAGTTTTTTAATGTAATTTCAAAATTGGGATGATTAGGAAAAAAGTCACAGTCTTCATTATAAAACATTCATATTGTGTATGTGTTTTAGAGTATGTATAATGATCAAAATGTATATCATTTTTTATAGTTGACTAGTCATGATTAGTTGAGGAGAACTCTTGTTTATGATATTAAATATTGTTATAAGTGGCTGTACTACCATTGTAATTTTATATTTTTATATTTGAAATAAATTGATTTTGTTGTCAAGTCCTCAAACAATCAAAATCGAGCTTTTTGCATTTCATAAGGCTAAATACCTAATTTATTACACTCTTGAATCTCTCTGACATTCGACCTTTCAATAATACGATCAAACTTGTGTTGAATTTGAATGGGTCGCTTCTATATCTAATTACTAACGATGTTGTGATGTGTTTTTATGATTTTCCTCACTAAGGTCGTTTTCACACCAGGAAAGTCCGATAGCTCACTTGCTTTGGTCCGGACCAAATTTTTTAAAATTTTTTTTTAATTGTGGTGCGGTTCGCTTTCACACTGCAGTTTTTCCCCAAGCGAACCAACATCTGTAAACAAAACCCCGTGTGCTGAGGTCGCACAGCCATTGGACAGAAATGAGCCATGTCAAAGCGCCGTGTCCAAACCCAGAAGAAGAAGAATAATGGTGTTACGTGCTGTTTTCAATCTAGCCCAGGGGTCGGCAACCCGCGGCTCCAGAGCCGCATACGGCTCTTTGATCCCTCTGATGCGGCTCAGTACATTGGTTCCTCATTTATCGTGGGGGTTACATTGTAAAAATAGCCTGTGATAGGCTAAATCCGTGAAGTAGTCAGCTTTATAATGCGTGTATAAATATGCGTGTATTTCACAGTACCTCTGAGCGGCGCCAGGCACAGCGGCGCCAGGCGCTGTTGCGGGTTTTGTTGTAGTGAGAACCGCCTGGACTCCAGGTTCCACCAGTTGGTTCTGCGGAAACACTGCCGCTACTTCCTGATCCACATTAACCACCCAGGGAAGTGTGTGCACGGACATGTGCACCTGTTCATCGTGGTCAAATCTGTGATAGAGCATGACCGGCGTGACCGGCCCCAGGTAAGACGCACGGCCGCGGCCCTTCTGGCATGTGCCCAAATGCCAGACCGCTCAGTCCTCACTGCTTCAGAGTCACACTGCTCGTGATCGAACATTTAAATAAATTTGGCAAACTGAACGCATTATGTACTGTACAGGAGGAGAACGACTGACAAAGACAAAGGTCTACAGTCCTTTAGCCAATCAGGATGCAGAACACAATGCGTGTTGATACGCTACAAAAAAAATCAGCGAAACAGCGAGGAACCACTGTATTTAATTAAAATATATTTTATTTTAGTTGGTTCATTTTCAAAATGTAATTCTATGGCACAAAGGTTAAAAAAGTTATATGCAGTGTTATTTCATTTTAAATTTCAAAAGGGTTTTGTGGCTCCCAGTGTTTTCTTTACTGTGTGAAATGGGTCCAAATGGCTCTTTGAGTGGTAAAGGTTGCCGACCCCTGATCTAGCCTTAGCGATATGGTTTGCTCAGTTTTCACAGTTCGCACAAATGTTTGAGCAGCATCGTGAGGTTTACACTACAGTGAACCCTCGCTGTATCGCGGTTCACTGTTCGCGGCCTCGCTGTTTCGCGGATTTTTTTTTCCAAATTTTTTGTTTTTATTTTTTTTATAGTGTAACTTTTTTTTACAGTGTAACATTGTGTCCTGCGTCCTGATTGGCTAAGAGACTAGACCAGGACTAAACCAGGTCTAAACCAGGACTAAACCAGGTCTAAATCAGGACTAAACCAGGTCTAAATCAGGACTAAACCAGGACTAAACCAGGTCTAAACCAGGACTAAACCAGGTCTAGACCAGGGATGGTCACGCAGGGTGGTAGGGACAGAGTCTCTGATGTCCTTCACGAGAGCGCCTGGGTGACAGGAGGTGTGGCCTTTGTTTACTTGCACGAGCCACGGAAGAGAGTGCAAGTCGGACCATGGAAGAGCCAAGAATCAACACGGACAGGCCTGGCCCGGACGCCGCGCGGCCGTGGGAGGCAGCGGGGCGAGGACACTCGCGCGCAGAGAGGAGACAGTGGGTCTTCCCCGTCACGAACCCGACCCTGTCCTAGAGAGCTGTGGAGTATTGGCGACGCATTGATAGCCATGCCCCGAACTCCGGGGCGGTCTGATTTTGGAGCCGGGGTGAAATGCAACCAACCCTTGTGAGCGCAGGTTAGTCTTACCTGGTCTTGTGGTGAGGACTGGTGCTCAGAGGCATCTGTTAGCGGTTTGGCACTGTTAGCATTGGCTTGAGTCTTGCCCAAAATGATATCCAGGTCGCTTTCCACTCGACTTTCGCACATGGCATGGATATGTGGTACCAAAACAAACACACGTGTCCGCGCGCACGTGTCAGCGCGCACGTGTCCGCGTGCACGTGTCCGCGTGTCATGTGTCTCCCCCCGCGTCACTATTAATATATTTTGATGAAAATCTACAAAAGTTTGAGTGTTTAAACAAGAGAAAAATGTGAGAAAATGTTAATACCAGTCTCAGAAAGGTGTATAATGTGTCTGGTGAAGCGTTTTCAGCCTTAAAACATGTATAATAATTGTAAAATATAAAATTGTCCTACTTCGCGGATTCCACTCATTGCGGGCTATTTCTGGAACCTAACCCCCGCGATAAACGAGGGTTCACTGTATTGTACAATCAATTTCCAAACAACGAAGACACAGGGCAAGACGGCTACGGAGGACAGCGCTAATGTGCGCGCATCAAGTTCTGACTCTTGCTCTTCACCCAAAACGTACGTAAGTAAGCCTCGTAAGTTTTGTTTCATTAAGGTCGTTTTCACACCAGGAAAATCCGATAGTTCACTTGCTTTGGTCCGGACCAAATGTTTTTTTATTTTTTTTATTTTGGTGCGGTTCGCTTTCACACTGCAGTTTTTCCCCAAGCGAACTAACATCTATAAACAAAAGCACATGTGCTGAGGTCGCTCAGCCATTGGACAGAATGAGCCCTGTCGGTGTCCAAACCCGGAAGGAGGAGAATAATGGTGTTACGTGCTGTTTTCAATCTAGCCTTAGCGATATTGTTTGCTCAGTTTATACAGTTTGCACAAATGTTTGAGCAGCATCGTGAGGTTTACACTATTTTACAATCAATTTCCAAATGACGAAGACACAGGGCAAGTCGACTAAGGAGGACAGCACTCATGTGCGCAACAAGTTCTGACTCTTGCTCTTCACGCAAAACGTAAGTAAACCTCGTAAGTTTCGTTTTATTTAGTTTCGTCAGCCTCGGTTTCCCATAATGCTCGACATACGACGGGAGCTCGTTAAGTACAAAAAGCGAACTTGTGTCGGATCGAGTCCAGTCTGCATTCTCACCTCAAACGAACCGCATCAGAGTTCGAATGGAACCGTGCCGAGAACCAGCTTTTTAGGTGGTCTCGGTTTGCTTGTTTGCTCCGGATCGAGACTTTTGGTTTTTATTCACACCAGCCCAAAAGGTCCGAATCAAAGGAGCAAACAAACTCTAGTTCGTTTTAAACGAACCAAACAAGGCAGGTGTGAAAATGACCTAAGTCATAAATTAGCCTTAATCATGCTTTTCATGTGAAGTTTTTCTTTATGAGAGTCTGACTTAAAATAAGGTGTGCAGACATAACTGAAAACATTATGTCAAAACCATAATACTGCAGTACATCACAGCCATATCACAATATTTTCCAGTACTGTGCAGCTGTAATTTGTGCACTTGTTGAACTGATCTTTACTGAAAAACAAGAATGGCAGAGAAGGCGGCTCAGTGGATCCCATAGAGAGGCATTGAGCATATACACAGTCATAAAAACCATCTGTGCGTCTGCGCTGGAGGACCACATCGCGTCAGCCATGTTCACGTCATCTGCATTTAACTCCAAGGAGAAAATACATAGAAGCCAAGATCTCAATTCTGACCAAGATACTGCTTTTATTGGTAGCTCTATTCAAATGTTTTTAGGAAGTAGCAAAACCAGCTTTCTCCTAAGAAAATCAGTCCTCTTAACTAGGCTTGTCATGATAATTACAATATCAACTTTTCGTTCAATACCTTTAAAAATTAGAGAAGAAACATCAATCAAGCATTTCAAAAGGGGCCTTTATTTATTCGTTAATCAAAGTAATTGTACCCCTTGGTATTTGATAATTGCAAATATTCAAATTGCAACTATAATTTTCCATTATTAAGACTCAATAGTAAAAGGTCCATATTACTCCATTTTATGATCTATGTTATATGTTTCCACATCATAAACATACCTGAAGTTGTGTTTTTGTTTCATTCACACACGTTTAACATACAAACCCTGCATATTTGGGCTGAGTTCTCCTCTCAAACAGAAAACGCTCAGTTCCACCTTGTGATGTCATGTGGTATTTCAGGAAGTGCTCCACTGTGTTTTTAAACTCCATACACCTTCACTAGAATCATCTGGATGATTTCAACCCTGGAATTGCTAATCATTACTGAACAAACTGTAAAATGGGGTCGCCTGGTAGCCTGGGAATTCCCAGGCCGCTTCCGTTCGTTTCGAACTGGAAGGCGGCCTGGAAACTCGTCCAAGCGAGAGTCCCAGATTTAGGGCCCCAATCAGAGAGCGGGAGAGGTGTGGCAAGACGGTGACGCGTACTACATGACAAACGGAAGCTTGTAGTTTGAACTGACAACTGACATGATTGGCTATGGACTTACGTATACTCTCAATGATAGACATTCATAACGCCCAATAAACGGCCGTTGGCAATTGCTAACCACACCTCCGCTACGGGATTTTTCGAAGCGAGTTTCCAGACCCATATCTCACTTGTGATATGGTCAGGTGTTAACCAGACTAGTCGCCTGGGCCTTTTTGTGAGGAGTTTGCATGTTCTCCCCGTGTCTGGGTGGGTTTCCTCCGGGCACTCCGGTTTCCCCCATCAACCCAAAACATGCACCATAGGTAAATTCCTCCAGCTTAGGTCCTGACCAAACCGAAGCAACAAGATCATGGAGATGGTCCCCGGGCGCAGTAATGTGTGCTGCCCACTGCTCCTAATATATATATATATATATATATATATATATATATATATATATATATATATATATATAGGATGGGTTAAAATGCAGAGAAGAATTTCTCCAGTGTGAGATCAATAAAGTCACTTCTTGATGCCATCACAAGGTAGAACAGCACTATGCAGTACTGTGAAATGAATGAGGAGGTAACAGCATTCTAATATGGCTTAAAGTTCACAAGTCAATTTTGTGTAATATAGGACCTTTAAAGTACAAAGGCAAAACACAGAATAATTTAAAGGTCCCATGACATGGTACTTCTTGATGCTTTTATATGGCTCCTTAATGGTTCCCTAATACTGTAAATGAATCCTTCTTCAAAATCAAGACTCAAGAGAGATAAGATGAGAAAGAGTCATAAATGTCACTCTGGAACACTCCATTATGGGCGTTGTTGCTTGAATGCAAATGAGGAGGACAGAGATGGCCTATAGTAGCGGGTGGGGGCGTGGCCAAACTCTCCACTCTTTCCTTTTCAGCTGTGCCCTGTGCGCTCTGACCCACTTCCGTGTTTTTGCGCGGAGGGAGAGATGAGAAGCCTTCCATTGAAAAATAAACACATTTCCACAGAAAATAAAATTAAACCACTGCTGTTTCAGATATCCACAGGCTCAGATAAAGGACTTCCGAGCCTAGAAACACTCGCAAGTTCCTCCAGGCAAATAAAAAAAACGCATTTCGCATTGCGTAGCTCCTCCGCAGTCCAAACTCTCTGGGCGTGATTTACAGAGACGCTAAAGTAGAGACAGACGGGGGTGGAACTGCATTTGCATTTCTTTTTTCGAGCTGACGTCAATAAGTTTCCTTGTTCAAAATCGCCCGTTTGAGCTCTGATTTTTTCTAACGCAGAAAAGGATCGCAAATGCTCAGTTTAGACATTTCGCAACTTTTAACCAAGGCCCCTAAACAGGGTAGGGGGAGCTCACATTAACGTTCATAAACCTCAGAAAGTGAAAATGTCATGCCATGGGACCTTTAAATTATTCATTTAAATAATTTAAAACTATCCATATTTGACCAAAGCTATGATAACAATCAAATGGTCAAAGAGATATTTTTATATAAGCTTTTGATGAGTGAAAGTCTAGACAGTTCCTCTGACCCAATTAAATGGCCTGAAAAGTGTCGGTCTGTCAAGTGTGTAATGAATATTCATGCTTTTTCTCCTGATTTTTCTAATGCAACCTTTAGACGATCATTTAGATTGAGTGAAGCCAAATCCCACCCCTCTGAGCCATGTGCGTCTTTTCATCGCCTTAATGGAAAATACCTCTTAATATTGTAGTGGTCTAAATGAAGCTGCAGCCTTTTCCAGAGCCAAAGTAAAGAGACTCATTAAACTGAGACGGTGTGATGTAACTGCCCCTTCATCTGCTGCTATTACAGACCACATATCAAACTCAAAACATGGTCGTATTTTACGGACACACCATCACAAAAGGTAATAATTTCTTGAAAATTAAGGAACTGTATGAAGCCTGAGCTCCTCCTGTTTTAAAAAAAGATGCAGTCACAACTGATCCTAGGTTGCCAGTTCCTAAACCTAGAGATAGAGGACACAAGCTTCTCACAACCTCAGGAATTCCCTCAGTGAGCTGCAGAGGCTGCACTAGCACGGATTCATGATTAGCTGTAGGTGTTGGGGTTTAGGCAGTGACCATTCAGATCTGAGAGAGGCATTTTAGGTTTTAAACCAACTGGATTTCAGCACTGAATTTGACAACCCAAATGAGAGACTTATGTGACGTTCATTCTGTTTTTTTGTTCTGTTTTTTTGTTCTGTTTTTTTAACCTGTTTATCTTATATCTGGTTAGAGATAATAAGTAATGTTTATGAAATTTAACTTTATGACATTTTTATCACAGAGTTAGATTACTAATATGATGTTTTGGTGACATTCAAAAAGTAAATATATCTAGTTTACCAGATATAGTTCAGTTTCCCCCCCCGGGCAATGAGCTAACCAGTGTGGGTCCTTGGGCAAGACCCTTCACGGTACTGCCCCCCGGGCGTCGAAAAAAGATGTCTGCTCACTGCTCCTGAAAAAAGGATGGGTCAAATGCAGAAGTCAAATTTCTCCCGTGTGTCACTGTGTGTCATTGTGTGTGAGACCAATAAAGGCCAATAGGCCAAGGCTTAATCTTAATCTTAATCTTTCATTATAACTGACTTGTGCTTATCATTGTGTTCCTCCCTAAAAGTGAAGCATCGATTTATTAAGTAATGTTCCAGATTTTTTTTTTTTTTTTTATGAAGCCATCACAAAGATTAGCAAAAAACTCAAAAAGAAACACGCAGTAAAGCTGTGCTGGCCCAGATTTATAAAGACTCCAACATCACTGAAAGTAATGGAGCCATTTTCTGTCTGCTCATAAAAACAATGGACAACATGAGGCACGGCGTGTTCCTCCATTTTACTCACAGCTATGATGATTTCCACTGAGTTCAAAGCAAATATTTGAGGGCCTTTAGTGGAGAATGGACAGTTCTATTATAGGTGCTGTCACTGATTTTTACTGTATTTAAAATGTGAAAAACAGAACGAGATAATTTAAAAAGTTTGCAGTGGTCCACCGTTAATCCAACAGACATGTGTGACCAAGTCACACATGTGCAAGTCACAAGTAAGTCCCAAGTATTTTTTTCTTGGGCAAGTCAAGTCACGTCACAGGCTATGTCAAGTCAAGTCAAGTCAAGTCCTGTAATAGGTCAAGTCAAGTCCAAGTCAAGTCATCTTTGGCGTATTGTTGTAATTTTAGCTGCAGAATCTGATCTTAATAAAGTGAAAGGCAATATATAAGAAAGTGTAAGTAATCATCACTGGCTAATGTGCCCAACCTGTTACAAAATATTTGTATTGTAAATACTCATGTTCAGTAAAATACATCATAGACTCTAACAAAACAGTGGTTATTTATTGGCAAAAGTGATCTGTACATCGAAAACTGTTTCACATGTTTTCAACATTGTTTCAGCATTGAGTTGAAACCAGTAACAGCTAAAACAAACTTGTATTAAACTTTGTTACACTCCCTAACTCACTCTGTCCCACACACACTTTATAACACACTTTCTAACACACACACACACACACACACACACACAATTCATTAATCTATAGTTGATTGACCTTATCGATCGACTTGCGATTAACTGATAAGCGGCGTTTTTCACCTGAATTTTAGTGTTTCAATAGGGTCTTTAAGAATCTAAGCTATAGTATACATAACACTGAGTCAAAAATATATCATAGTATTATTATATTGTATATTCCTCAATTTTTCCTTAGTAAAAAGCAGACAAATGTATTGATGCTGAATAACAAAATACAGTAATCCCTCGCTCTATCGCGGTTTGCGGATTTATTATTATTATTTTTTTTTTCAATTTTCTTTTTATAGTGTAACATTTTTTTTATAGTGTGACATTGTGTTCTGCGTCCTGATTGGCGAAGAGACTAGACCAGGACTAAACGTGGACTAAACCAGGTCTAGACCAGAACTAAACCTGGACTGGACCTGGACTAAACCAGGACTGGACCAGGTCTAGACCTGGATTAAACCGGGATTAAACCACCACGGGCCACTCTTTGCTGATTTCGTGTGGCTGGTTTGTGGCTGGGGCTGAGAGTACGCGGTCCGGGCGCCCCGTGCTCGCAATGTACGCACGGCCTCGTGCACCACCACCGGCACGAGGCCGCGCGCAGTGTATGCGCGGCCTTGTGCCGGTGGTGGTGCACGTGGTGCACGCGTTGCATCCCAGGACATGGCAGTGCCGTTGAATGAGCACGAAAACATTATGTGAACACGCAAGTCATTCAAGTCATCGTGTCTCAAGTCAAGTCAAGTCAAGTCCCGAGTCCTAGACTTCCAAGTCCGAGTCAAGTCTCAAGTATTTCATTTTTTGTCGAGTCAAGTCACAAGTCATAAAAACAGCGACTCGAGTCGACTCGAGTCCAAGTCACTAAGTCTCAAGTCCCCATGTCTGAGTCCATCCTAATTATTCACCCTCACAATACTGCTAATAACAACTAGCATGCTAACCAGGCACTTAGTGATTCTCAGTTAATAAAATGCTTTATAATCACATCCAGATGGCATGTAGCAGACATATTTTGACCTGAAGTAGTGCTTATACAATATGGGTCTCATTTATCTATTTACACTTGCAGTTTAGACATAAATATGAACTGCTAAACTACCCATACTATTAATTATATCTGCAGCTTATCTCTATGATGTTATAGCTTTTGTCACAGTTAGTGTTGTTAGGGTAAAAAAAAAAGATTCAATAACAACAGACTCAATACCAATTCCAATACCATGATGATCATAAAAAAATAATCTTTCTTTAGCCAAGGTGCTATATCTGTGCAATCGTCAGTCGTCCAGGTAGGTTCCATACGGTCCATATTTCTATGTGGTTTTATACTTGTTCTGACACAGCTCAAGATCATTCTGCTATTCAGGAAAGGAGAATCACATTTAGAGTGATGGAACCTCCGCTCCGTAGTCACGACTCTGCGTCCTTAAAATAATCAGCGCTTTTCAAGGACACTGGGAGCTTGTCAATTTGCACTGCCTCAAACACATCACCTCCAGAAGGCTGCATTTACACTGCACAGACTCTCCTGCTGTGTTTAGAGCTTAACTATGTGTAGGAATGTGTATTCCAATTACTGTTCTCCTGTATAAATAACAATGTCGTGTTGAAAAGAAAAAAAATCTATATCTTACACAGACTTGCCCATCGTTAAAGCCACCTCCAACTTAACCTGCATATTTTACTGTCTAAAAATGTTAAACAGAACTATTTCATTTTAAATGGTCCCACTATTATTATTCCTCACTTTCCTAATGCATTCCTATTTAGGGGCTTAAATAAGATATGCTTCTTCCTACTCCTTTTTTCAACATTGAATGTATTTTTTTAATTCTTTCTTTTTATTAAATGTATGTGTTTTGAATTTCTTCTTAAGTATAGCGACTATATGCTTTGTTAATTTTTTAAATGTTCACGAATAAAGTAACTATAGTAATTATTCACTATGTTGTTTATAAGTGCTTTAAATTTCAGAGGCCAGAGTGGAGTTTTTCCATCACAATAATGCTGATAACAACAGCGCACTTCCTGGTTTGAGGTGGATAAAATGTAAAATTAGATGCAAACACCACAGTTTGATGCATGGACTGTATAAAGAAGTGGACTGTGATGTCACCAAGAGTGTTGAGCTGGATAAAATAGCAAAATAAAAACACCAGAATCATGTTGAGTGAATTAATCCGAACATTTTAAGACCAAAATAACAAGGCTTACTGCAGCAGTTACAGAGAGGGGTAACAGTTTTTCAAGTGGAAGCAATTGATGGACCCTAAAACACTCCATTGCTCACTTCCTATTCTGAATGCAGCGGCTAGCAGATTAGCTATGTCCATTTATATATACAGTCTATGATGTGACCGTATGACCTGCTTACTGCTTTTACAATATATCTTTACTGCAAGACACCTTTTACTTATTACATGATTATACTACTATAACTGGGGCCTCCTGTTGCCCTTCATTAACACGAGCCTCTTCACTCCTATTTATCACTCATAAACATCTAAGCAGTCTGACTGAGAGGGAAGCATCAGCTGCTACCAGAACATATGTTTTGTGAAGCTCAAATTACCATGAAAGGAGGCTGCCGATCGATAAAACTACGCAGCGGTTAGAATCGATAATGTCTTGGGTGAGTCAGACACTCTGCACAACTTGATTTGGCTAGCAAAAAGGGAGGGAGCCACACTTCCTCCAGTCATAGACAAACCATAAGTCTTCTGCGTTTACAATTACACACGTTGTATTAAAGCTATTTTTCATCCAAAAGTGCCAGGGCTAAAGAGAAGCAGAATCTGGTCTCCTATTCGCTGTAGTACTTAGACACTTCTCTATTCGCACATTAAGAATCCGGTTTAGCCCTCCTCTCCTCTCAACCACGAGGGAGCCAGTCCACCAGGAAATTACACCCACGCTGCGTCAATAGTAATTTAATTAGATGTATAGGTGTGAGAGTGTAGAGAATAATGGTCAGTTTTCAAAGGGCACGATTCATTTGTGTTAGAAATTATGCTTACAACAGAAGGTGTATAAAAGGTGCACAATGTAACTTTTCTTCCGCCTACTCGTCTCCATGGATTTCGCTGGATTGCCTGGACCTAGGGCTGCAAGATTAATCGCAAATTGCAAATGTTGTATTAGTAAGTTCATACGTATATTTTTATAAATTCTCCTGGTTTAAAATATGTGAACTTTGAACAGAATCCTATTATTAAAGGGCCTATATTACGGTATTCTCTGATCTATGTTATAATGTTTCCTTATCAAAAACATACCAGGAATTGTGTTTTGCTTCATTCACACATGTTCAACAGAGTGCATATTTATACTGAGTTCACTCAGGAAGTGCTGCACTGTTTTTACATTCCATACACCTTCACTACAATCATATGGATAATTTCAGCCCTGAAATTGCCAATCTTTATTGAACAAAACGTAAAAAGTAACTGCTAAGGTGGAACAAGGTGGAACAGAGCATTCTGAGGTTTGACGATGTAGACAGACTCATAATCCAGGATTACTCAAACACGTGTGAATAAAACAAAACACAACTCTGGGTATGTTTCAGAGGAGGGAACAATTATAACTTAAAGCTCATAAGAGTCCATTTTGTGTAATATAAGACCTTTAATGCATGAATTTTGTAAATGCAGAAAACAAAACACAGTGAGGACATTGAGTTGACAGTGCTTTGTAATGCTATGGATGGCCTTGCTTCACCTTGCCAAAGCTTTTCCAGTCAGTAGTAAAATGGCTCCATAAATCTCCGACTATCTCATCTACTGTGCCTGAATAAATCTGTGTTATGGTGCGTTTCATTTAATATGCATGGGCCAGCGCCGATGTACACCCAAAAACTCCCCCTTCGCTCATCAGAAAGACCTCCAAATAATGAATTATTTCACACAAAAATGCTAAAGTCTGCTTACTATTATAATGACATGTCTCTTCTCCTTTGAATGCAGACGGCGCTTAGGGGAGTCTTAAAATACGGTATTTGATGGACCCTATTTCACTCCAGGTGTTAAAAGCTTGACAGCGAGTAACCGACCTTGAGATACCTTGTCACAATGAAAAGCACATATCTATTATGAAAAGAGTGCTTTGTTAAATACAACTCTTATTATCAAGAAAATTCTTCTAGAAAAACACTAAAACCTTGATCATTTTTGCTGTTTTTTAAGGTGCAATATGCAACTTTTTTTGACAGCTTGTCGCTGTGGAGATGTTTTGCCAGGAATGTTTCACAATATGGCATTAAATATCTACATCTCAAGTGTTTTTATATAGCTTAAAGGTCCTATATTACGCTAAATGGACTTGTGAGCTTTAAGTCAGGGTTTACCTTTAGTTCAGTAGAAATGGGTATTTCAGGTCTGAAATCATCCAAATGATTTGAGTGAAGGTGTATGGAGTTCAAAACACAGTGGAGCACTTCCTACCCCATAACATCACAAGGTGGAAGAAAGTGTTTTATGTTTGAGAGAAGAACTCTAAATATGCAGTATTTGTGTGAATGAAACAAAACAGAACTCTGTATGTTTTTGATGAGGAAACAACCTAATATGGGTTGTTTTACTTGAAATCATGCATTCTTACTGTGAGTAGGGTCACCTCTCCAAAGATCTGACCTGTAACGAGGGCTGTGAGTGTCAACTACTACTACCATGGAGATAGATATGTTTAATGCCATACTGTGAAGCATTCCAGGCATAGCAAATACATAGTTGCACAGTGCACCTATAAGGGAAACATTGAAGTCACACTGGGGCATGCGGTAATAGGGATAGTAAATGCAAATTTAAGGGATAGTTCACTTGTATCTGTTTCTTTATGGTAGTAAAACTGTGTCATTAAAACAGAATTAAAGCTGTCAAAAGGAGCCTTTTTACTTTGCTATTAGAATAGATACCCAGACAGTATTGGAACTAGTTTTGATAGACAAATAGAGTGCATTTTTGGTATCATTGTAGTATCAACATTGGTATTGAGTATTCTTAGTATCAAATTTTTGGGACAAAAGAATTGTTGCTATGGTTACTTTAACAAACCATTAAGTGCAAATGCATTTAATCTTATTCATGAGCCTCAGGTTTGTTATAGGTGACATTTTAAAGACTTTTTAATTGTTACTATGGCACCGGCTGTAATTTTCAATCTTTCTGAAACCTATCGATACCGCAGTTATACAGCTGACGATGACAGACCTATACACAGAATACCTCCTTAAAAGTATATGAAAGTTGGTAGGTCCTTCTAAATGCTTGCCATGGTACGACTGGATGAGGTCCTTTTTGGCCTTGAAATTGCCTAGTGGGAGAAATGAGATACTGACAGCATTTTCTATTGAACTATCCCTTTAAAGCATTGGAATAATAGGAGCTAAAACAATAAGTGGTGCGGTTTATATTGTCAAACTCCAACACAAAAACACTACAGTCAGGTGGTATTTTCTGGCAAGCAAATGAGTCACAAAACACATGGAGTTTGTTTAGCAAACTACGAGTATGAAAAAGGCTCCCACAATGGCACTTGAAATTAAATATTTGTTCAGAAAATGGATGACAACAAAAATCCATGCAGCACCGGGGGACATCACAGTTTGGGTACGAAGAAGACCCAAAAATAATAATAAAAGTGGTTGTACAAAAAGGGGTTAAAGGTACCCAGTGGTAAACTGAAATCGATATAAAAGCCATATTAAACTTGCCAGGTAGTTTGCAGCAGTCACACCCGGGTATGCAAGCTCAAAACGGGTAACCAGTGCAGGCTGTGGGTAAAAATGAAAGAATATTACCAGCCAGTAGAATTGGTCAAAAATGAAAGAGATACATGTGAGATAGGTAGGATAAAAGGCGTTAGTAATGATCATATGCAGAGATAGAGATAGAGGTTACTTTACCTGATTTTTACAGTTTGAAAAATGTGAAAAACAGAACTGGTTCATTTTAAACCACTTGCAGATACTTTCCTAATATATTCCTAGCATCTTAATTGTGTGCATTTGCTCACTGCAGTTTATAAATACTTTTCAAAGCTTCCATGGTACTGCTAAAAATAACTAGCATGCTAGTTATAACTGCGTGCAGACAACACACAGCTATACTGACTTATCATTTAATATATGAAAGATGGAATAATATTTTGGACTCGGTATCATGTGTACATTGTCTTTGTAAAAGTGTGGAGATTTGGGGTATTTTTGTTGTAATACAATATAATTTTAGATGTAGAGTGTTGGTAAAGTGAGTTCTATGGCTAATTATTGGTTAATAAATAGTTTACTGGAATTATACTGGTTTATTGTTGTCAGTGGCATAAAGTAGTTTCAATATTACCTTTTATCGCAGTCTATTTCTGTATATAATATGCTTCAGAATGTGTTAGCATGACAGGAGAGTTTACAGTTTAAACAAATCTTACATGAAAAAATCAGGTACAACCCCTTCACTCTCAGACTCCAGCTGTGTATATGTAAAGTGAATGTGAGGATTCAACACTCCAGCACTTACAGCAAATGTAACTAACACTTTTATGAAATCACAGCTTGTCAAAAATCCCACACCAAATATAGAAAAACTCTCGGGTAATTGTCAAAACTGCGTCACTGGTGCAATACTTCAACCCACCTAGGAACTCCAGGTGAAAATAGGCACTTATCTGGAACAAAACATTTCTTCTGTTAAAGATATTGGGCCCTATCTTTCTCCCGATCTTAGCACTAGCACTAGCATTAAAGAGGGGGCATGTACAGGCTGGGTTGTACTTCACTGCTGGAGGCTGGAGTGGGACGGTACAGGTATATCGTGATGACATCTCAACCAATCTGTAACCACTGTAGCATTTAAAATCACTGCCAGCGTGGGTAAGGTCTGCAATCTTTACCTCCTTACCAGCCAACAAACTGGAGTGTGGAAAACATTATGGGTACAATAAAACAGCTCCGGAGCCCCACGATGCAAGTACACACCAGCAGAGATACCAGGAATATAGAATTTTGGATGGGCCGTGACAGAACTGGCTGGGTTTGTGTTCCGAACACTCTGCATGCATGTGCGACCCTCTCACGTACTCGCACTCCTGTTAGTCCGTGCACGCACACACGTCAACCTTTTTAGTTTTCTATGCATTCCTCTGTTTGTTTGCCTCCCATTACGCAGCAGACCCGCTGACCGCTGCGCTCCTCCTGGTCACACCCCCACCTGTCCCGGCAGTCTGCCACCATGTCTCTCACCTGAAGTACGACCGCTCACATTCTCGTCCCACAGGTGTCCACTGCATTTGGTCCCACACAGGTGGATATCGCGCAGATTATGGAATACGTTTATTGTCATATAAATGTTTCTGATTTTACCGCTTTTTTGCGCACAGACATGGATTAAACCATTAACACATGGGGAGGGTGACTGCAACCTGCATTTGCCCCGTGCGAGTGACTGGTATGCACCATGAGCGCATAGAGCAGGATGTGCAGGTGTCTGTACAGAGCAGTGCTCATGTGCACTATACGTCTCTTGAGCCACTGCACAAAGCTCTAATGACCACTGCAGCCAAGAGAGCAGCACATACAAGACGTGTGCCTGCTCTGCTGTCACAGCCCCAAAATGTCAATGATTGTGTGCACTGATCTCTGTCAGTGTCCGGCTCCACAACTCCGTGCACAATTTTCTATCGTTCTGATGGTAGTCTACCTGCTGGCAACTAACTTTATAAACTAAACAAAGTGGTACAATGGGATGTGAGGAAATCCGATATTGCAGCATTTGGACCGCAGACAGGGTAAGAAAACACACTTTAGGACAGCGCTGTGAATGGCCTCAGGTGAATGAGCAGCTTTTGTACAGACCCAGATCATACCAAACTATACAGCACTGCTAAGCCGATACAGGAAGCAGGCGACGGGCTGTGCTCTGCGCACGAACATCCTGCATGGCATGCTATGAATGTTAAGCATTTACCATCATAATATATTTCCAAATAAAAAAAAAAGCCTTGAGCATGTCACACCTTGTTTTTCAGTGGATTAGTTTGATATTTATTTTTACGATTCTGGCAATTCACTGAATGTGCCACACCACACCCGCAGTCTGCTCCACTCCACCAGATATTCAGGCACGGCACACCTCTTGTTTAGAGCTCCACGTCCTGCACTTGCACTAGCTCTAAGATCGGGGGCAAGATAGGGCCCAATGTACACTGTGCTGTGGACTGTCACTGACTCTTTACATAAAATAAACTAAACTAAATTTTCCATTCACACATGTTTGAGTAATCCTTTATTATTAGTCCACATTATCCTAAATTCAAAATGTTTTGTTCCTTGTGATGTCATGACGCAGTAGTTTTCAAGTTAACAGTTACCTTTTACCTTTTGTAGTTAAGGTATATGGAGTTTAAAAACAGAACACTTCCACTCCCTGTATTACCACATGATATCACAAGGTGGAACAGAGAGACTAAATAGTTGGGGTTTGTGTGTTAAATGTGTGTGAATGAAACATAACACAACTCCAGGTATGTTTGTGAAGTAACAACATTATAAGATACTGTAGATTAGAAATTAGCGTAATATTGGTATCAGAAATTAAAAGGTTAGATTGATGCATCCCTAGTCTCAATATTATCAGTCGAGATACTCAATTGATATTTTAATTTGTCAATACGGCCCCCACCTTGACCAAGTACAATATAAAGTACTTTAAGTGAGACACAAAAGCTCAAAGCAGCCTGAAGGGGGCATGGTGGTCATTACACTACTGGATAACATTTATATAACCAATCTGCACATTCGCTCTGAGACCCCGAGCAGATGCTTGGCAGTCCTCAGACGCTTTATTAGCACCATTAGACCAGAGATGACAGGGAGTCTGAAGTCAGGGACAGCTACACTAATTACGCCTGGCTCACAACAACACAAAGCAGTAGGCTTTCACAGCATAAGGGTATAAAAACAGCTAAATATAAGAGGAAAATAGTAAAACGTGGTTCTGTATGCATTAAAAGTAATATCTGTAATAGTCCATTGAAAGTGGGATCTGTGACGCTTGTTGGTCCTCTAAGCACAAAGATGAATCATAAAGGTCCTATATTACGCAAAATTGACTCCTGTGCGCTTTTAGCCATGTTATAATGTTGTTACCTCATCAAAAAACTTACCTGCAGTTGTGTGGTTTGTTTCAATCACATGTTTGAGTAACTCTGTATTATTAGACTGTCTACATCTCCAAAGCTCAAAACGCTCTGTTCCACCTTGTGATCTCATGTCGTGGTAGTTTTCAAAGCAACAGCTACCTTTTCAGTAGAGAGTGACAATTCCAGGACTGAAAATCCAAATGATTTGAAGGTGAAGGAATGGAATGATTTGATAGTGAAGGTGCATGCAGTTTAAAAACACAGTGGAGCACTTCCTGCATTACCACATGACATCACAAGTAGGGGTGGGTATTGGCAAAGAAGTCACGATTAAATTCGAATCACGATTCATATGCCACGATGCGATACTATCACGATGCATCACAATACTTGAATTATTGTGATGCATTGCAATATATTCCACATACAGTGGTACCTCACCTTACGAAATTAATTCGTTCCAGAAGTGGTTTCGTAACGTGAATTTTTCGTAAGTTGAGTAGCTATTTCAATGGAAAAGGCCTGATTCGTTCCAAGTTTTTTTTTTTTTATAGTGTAACTTTTTTTTATAGTGTAACACTGTGTCCTGCGTAGAGACTGTGTAGACCCAGGACTAAACGTGGACTATACCAGGTCTAGACCAAGGTCTAAACCTGGACTGGACCAGGTCTAGACCTGGACTAAACCAGGACTGGACCAGGACTAAACCTGGACTAAACCAGGTGGATTAAAGCGCCGCGTGCGGGTCTATTTCCTGGTTCCGTTTCGAGTCATGGCCGACGAGAGCAGCGAGGACTCCCCTCAAGACCGCACACAGTCCGAGCGCATGAACAAACCCATGCAAGAGCCGCGGTGGTCTAATCCTGGTTTAGACCTGGTTCAGACCTGGTTTAGACCTGGCACAGACCTGGTTTAGACCTGGCACAGACCTGGCACAGTTTGAGCACGGGTCTCGTGCTCGCGCCCCGCGCCGGGTCATGCTGCGCTATCACACACGTGTCCACGCGCAGTCTTCTCCCCCTTCCCCCCACACTTCACTATTAATACATTTTGTTGAAAATCTATGAAAGTTTGAGTGTTTAAACAAGAGAGAAATGTGAGAAAAGTTTAAATCCAGTCTGAGAAAAGCGTAAAATGTGTGTGGCTGAGCGCGCATTATTTGAATTTTTGAGATTTCGCGTTTCGTAACTTGAATTTTCTTTCGTATCTAGAGACCAAAATTTAACGTGAAGGCGTTTCGTAACTTGAAATTTTCGTTTGTTGGGTCTTTCGTAAGGTGAGGTACCACTGTACTTCAGTGAAAATGCATCAAAAAAAAAGAGGATCAATTAAATATCAGTGGCTGTGTATCTGAGTAGTGTCTTCAATTGATACATAACTGAGCAACTCAATTCATAACTGAATTTATTGAATAACAAAAACAAATGAACAAAACCAATAACAAAAAAAGTGCATAGGATTTTTTCTAAAACAAAAAATGATGTTCAAACATTTGCCATTTTGGAGGTAGCTACCATCATAACAAAAAATACCCTTTCACAAAGAAAAAAGTGCATAGAATTTATAAAAAGAATAAACTAATTATTTATTTATTTATTTATGTATTTATTATGAATTAATAAATTATTAATTAAATTATTAATTCATAAAAATCTATTTTTGGCATCAAGAATCAATGCAGTATATTGTGAAAGTTAGTAACGCGATGCATTGTCATGACGATTATTTTGCACACCCCTAATTACAAGGTGGAGTGATTTCAGTTTGAGAAAAATAAATCACCTTAAATATTCAGGGTTTGTCTGTTAAACAAACAAACAAAACACAACTGCAAGTATGTTTTTGAGGAGGAAACAACATTACAACATACATCAGAAAATAGTGTAATACGATGGGCTCTTTAACCGGATAGGAGTTAAAGTGTTATTGTTAATAGTTACTAAGCCTGTATCATTTTTAATAAACTATTTGTTCATTATGAATTAAGACTCTGTTCATGTTTTATCAAGGCTAATTAAAGTGTTACACTGAACTCATTTAGAATTTATTATACCTGAGAATCATTTATCATAAGTATAAAAGCTGAATCCAAGTAGCATGGTATTTAACACTTGAGATAATAGAAAACTGCAGTTTTATGCACGTCATAAGAAGTAGTGCCATAAACAGGATTGTGACTGTATTTTAACAACATAAACAACATTGCCCTCTGCTGGCCAACCTGAAAGACCACAGCTCAGTAAACAGTTTAACGACAGCACATCATCAAGAGTGAAAAATGGAAAAGTAGTGAATAAGGGAAGAATGGAGAAAACATTTAACCATTTGTTTCACTGAGACAAGGCAGAGCTTCTGTGCAATGATGCTTTCAACTATATAGGTTTCAACTACAGTATATAAATGTCAAATATTCACTCCAGGAGAGAGTTAGCTGCTTTGCCTGTTGAGGGCTGGGTTTGGAAGAGGTCATACAGGGTCATTCATAGGGGTGGGTGATATGCCATTGAGTATCATGATTTTCTTGGAGCCAGATCACAATTTTTATTATAAGCATCTTTCATGTGCACTAGGTTATCTTTTATACTGAATTTAATATGTCATAGTGCTGTGTGATCTTCCTGTTATTGACCAGTGACATTCACTGTTTGATTTTCTAACTTTATATTCGTTAATACAGCAATTTTGTTATACAGTGGTACCTCACCTTACGAAATTAATTCGTTCCAGAAGTGGTTTCGTTACGTGAATTTTTCGTAAGTTGAGTAGCTATTTCAATGGAGAAGGCCTGATTCGTTCCAAGGTTTTTTTTTAAATAGTGTAACTTTTTTTTTTTTATAGTGTAACATTGGTTCTGCGTCCTGATTGGCTAAGAGACTAGACCAGGACTAAATGTGGACTAAACCAGGTCTAGACCAGAACTAAACCAGGTCTAGACCAGGTCTAAACCTGGACTGGACCTGGACTAAACCAGGACTGGACCAGGTCTAGACCTGGACTAAACCAGGATTAAACTACCACGTGCCGCTCTTTGCCGGTTTCGTGCGGCTGGTTTGTGGCTCGTAGAAGGCGCCGCGCTTCTATCTCGTGCTCGCAGCCCCGGTGCCGGTCGTGCAGACCAGGACTAGGGGTGCTCCTCGCGCGGTGCGTTCATGTCTCCGCGCTGCTTCCAGAGTCGTGTCTCCCCCCACGCTTCACTATTTAATACATTTTGAAAATCTTGCATGTTCGGCGCTAGAGCTAAGAGGCCGAGAAAGGTGCTTTTTGAGTGGGGATAACAGCGGGGCGTGCATCTGAGCGCGCATTATTCGAATTTTTGAGATTTCGCGTTTCGTAACTTTAATTTTGTTTCGTATCTAGAGACCAAAATTTAACGTGAAGGCATTTCGTAACTTGGATTTTTCGTATGTAGGGTCTTTCGAAAGGTGAGGTACCACTGTATTATGCAAACCTGACTCTTGAACTTTAAGCCATGCTCGAATGTTGTTGCCTCATCAAAAAAATACCTGGAGTGCACACATGTTTGAGTATCCCTGTATTATTAGTCTGTATACATCTCCACAGCTGCGTTTTACCTTTTGTTCAGTAGAGCTTAGAATTTCCAGGGCTGAAATCATCCTAATGATTCTAATGAAGGTGTATGCGGTTTCAAAACACAATAGAGCACTTACTGTATTACCACATGACATCACAAAGTGGAACAGGGTGTTTTCTGTTTGAAAGAATAGCTCAGCCTAAATATTCAGGATTTGTCTTAAACATGTGAATCTAACAAAACACATCTCCAGTTATGTTTCTGATGAGGAATAACTCTTTTCTTTCAGTCCCATTGCCAAACACTATTCCTCATTGTGACCAGTACTGTATGTGACCAGCTTTAGAAAGTCAATGTGATGTAAATGTACGTTACATTTAGGTGTGCTTTTTGGGAGAATAGATTTAATTAATAAAGGCTCATCTAGTCGGATGAGGTTCATGTATCTACCATCAGAGATGCGTCACAGAATTAAGTCAGATGCCCTACCTTGAGAGGGGAGATGTGTGAGTGCGACACATATCCATGCACATTCTCAATCTCGGAAAGATTCTTTTCGGACACGTGCACGAGCTCTGGTGCCCGCACTTCGTTGGTGAGACGTGGAAAGCCCTGGTCAAGTGGTGGCGAGTCGTCCTCCTGATACTGGTACTGCTGTGAATACAAAAGCACCAGGTGATAAACCCGTGAATATTATACTTAAAGGAATTTGGCAAAAAAAAAAAAACATGAATCCAAATGTGAATGAAATGTGGAGGTTTGAATTGGTGAGAAAGTATTGACTTGTCTGGTGGAGGGTCCATTACCTCCTTGTGTCCATGGAGTTGTGATTGCTTTGCAACATTAGGGTATTAAATGCATCTTTCTCCATGAAGACAAGAAGGTGCTGTTACCAGGCAAAGTTACAGGTTAGATCTGTGGAGTGGTGACCCAATCACAGGACAAAAGCTCAAAGAATATAGTAATTAGGGTTTATTTTTAGTCATGCTTCAGATTAGGGGGTGTCAAAATTATGGCCCATGCGCTGAATGTGGCCCAATTGATCACAGAGAGTCATTTTTATAGCTAATTTAATTAATTGTATCAGTATATTCTCAATAACATGACACTGCATTTTGATACAGATCTAAAATTTATGTTGCAAGTCTCATTCAAGGTGCAATGGCTCTGTTTAAGCTTAGAAACATGCACCATCTCAAGGTTCCACAGTCCACTGTTCAACTGTCTGTGGGCCTCCACTTTAATTGTTTTTGATTATAAATAATAATAATAATAATAATTCATTGCATTTATATAGCGCCTTTCATGACACCCAAAGCGCTTTACAGTTCATTGTTCATTCACTCCACACTCGGTGGTGGTAAGCTACTTTCTGTAGCCACAGCTGCCCTGGGGCAGACTGACGGAAGCGAGGCTGCCAATCTGCACCATCGGCCCCTCCGACCACCTCCAACACTCACGCACACACCACTTTCATACTTGATTATGTTGCCCTCAGCGAAAAGTTTGGAAAAGTTTTTTTTTAAACATTATATAAATTCAATTGTGATGTTGGACATGTCTTCAAAGCACAGCAAGACCATTGTTAATGTAATGTATCCAATATGGAAAAGGACAATTTCTAAACTCCTAAATAAACAATACAAATGTACCTCTTAGAAACCACAACATATATGTAAATAAATAAAAGGTGACAGCTGTGATTTAAATTTTGAAAGACAAATGAATGAGAATGCACGACAGAGAGAGAGACAGACAAGTATATGTTTTCTTTTTTTAAAATATTTG